>JAAGEH010000049.1:67746-603376 GCA_011751065.1 Lasiurus cinereus
CCATTGGTGTGCTTATAGGCATGCATACAAGTCCTTTGGTTGATCTAGTTCCCTTCCTCCCCAATCCTCCCCAGCATTCCCGCTGTAATTTGATAATCTGTTTGGTGCTTTACTGCCTCTGTATCAATCTTTTTATTCATCAGGTTATAATGTTCTTTATTTTCCATAAACGAGTGAGATCATGTAGTATTTTTCTTTCATTGCTTGGCTTATTTCACTTAGCATAATGCTCTCCAGGTCCATCCATGCTGCTGCAAAAGGTAAGAATTTCTTTTTTTTTATATATCAATATAGTATTCCATTGTGTAGATGTACCAGTTTTCTAATCCACTCATCTGCTGATGGGCACTTAGGCTGTTTACAAATCTTAGCTATGGTGAATTGTGCTGCTATGAACATAGGGGTGCTTATATTCTTTCAGATTGGTGTTTGTAGTTTCTTGGGATATATTCCTAGGAGTGGGATTACTGGGTCAAATGGGAGCTCCATTTTTAGTTTTTTTGAGGAAACTCCATACTGTTCTCCACAGTGGCTGCACCAGCCTGCATTCCTACCAGCAGTGCAAGAGGGTTCCTTTTTCTCTGTATCCTCACCAGTACTTGTCGTTTGTTGATTTGTTGATGATTGCCATTCTGATAGGTGTGAGAGGGTATGGCATTGTCATTTTGATTTGCATCTCTCAGATAATTAGTGACTTTGAGCATGTGTCTCTTGGCTTTCCTTCTGTCTTTTTTCAAAAAGATTATATTTTTGTCCATTGCCCATTTTTTTAATTAGATCATTTATATTCCTTTTACTAGGTTGTATAAGTTGCCTTAGATGTTAGAGATTAAACCTTTATAAGTGATAACATTTACAAATATGTTCTCCCATACAGTGGGCTTCTTTGTTGTTGTGTTGATGGTTCTTTTGCTGTGCAAAAGCTTTTTGTTTTGATGTAGTCCCATTTGTTTATTTTCTCTTTAGCTTCCACTGCCTTAGGAGCAGTATCAGTGAAGAAGTTCCTTAGGCATATGTCTGAGATTTTGGCGCCTGTGGATTCCTCGAGTATGTTTATTTTTTTAAATTAAATCTTTATTATTCAGATTATTACATTTGTTTCTCTTTTTCCCCCTCCATAGCTCCCCTCCTGCCGGCTCCCACCCCTCCCTTTACCCTTACCTCCCTCCCATTGACCTCATCCATAGGTGTATGATTTTTTGTCCAATCTCTCCCTGTAAACCCCTCACCCCATTCCCCCTGAGAATTATCAGTCCACTCTCTTTCTGTGCTCCTGATTCTATTATATTCACCAGTTTATTCAATTGATCAAATTTTTAATTCCCTTATTCTTTAGATTCACTTGTTGATAGATATGTATTTGTTATTCATAAGTTTTTTTTTTATCTCTTGCCTTTTTCTTCTTCCTTTTCTAAAAGAGTACTTTTCAGCATTTCATATAATACTGGTTTGGAGTTGATGAACTCCTTTAGCTTTTTCTTATCTGTGAAGCTCTTTATCTGCCCTTCAATTTTAAATGACAGCTTTGCTGGATAGAGTATTCTTGGTTGTAGATTCTTGCTATTCATCACGTTGAATATTTCTTGCCACTCCCATCTGGCTTGCATCGTTTCTGTTGAGAAATCAACTGACAGTCGTATGGGTGCTCCATTGTAGGTAATGAACTGTTTTTCTCTTGCTGCTTTTAATATTCTCTCTTTGTCTTTTGCTCTTGGTATTTTAATTATGATGTGTCTTGGTGTAGTCCTCTTTGGATTCCTTTTATATGGGGTTCTGTGTGCTTCCTGGACTTGAAAGTCTATTTCTTTTACCAGATGTGGGTAGTTTTCAGTCATTATTTCTTTAAATAGGTTTTCAGTATCTTGCTCTCTCTCTTCTTCTGGCACCCTCACAATTCTGATGTTGGTATGCTTGAAGCTGTCCTAGAGGCTCCTTACATTATCTTCACATTTTTGGATTCTTTTCTCTTCTTGCATTTCCAGTGGAGTGTTTTCTGATTCTTTATATTTCAAATTTTTTACTTGATTCTTGCCTTTCTCTAGTCTGCTGTTAGATTTCTATATAATATTTTTAGTTTCAGTGAGTGTATGTTTAATTTCTAGTTGGTCCTTTTCCATTTCTAGTAGGACTTTTTCATCTCCTCTTGGGTCTCATCTACTTTATCCAACTTTTCTAGCATATTCTTGAAAAACCTTATAATTGTGGTTTTGAACTCTATATCCAGTCATTTGTTTTCCTCCATTTCTTTTGTTTGTGATCCCTTCCCTTGTCTCGGCATTTTCACTATGCTGGGAGAACTTCTGTGTTGGATTCAGCCTTATGATACCAGATTTGCAAAACTGCAAAAGCCTCTCTGTTGAGCTTGGGATGGGTGGAGTCTCAGGGCTTAAGGGACTGCCTTGCCTTCCAATCGGCCCTGCCCTCCACAGCCCTTGAGTCTCACGTGACTGGGTATTCACTGGAGTGGTCCCTGTGTGCGCACACACCCTTGCATTGCCTCTAGACTGCTGCCCCTCTGACTCCCCTGCACTCCGGGACCATATGAGTCTAGGTCCCCAGAGTTTAGCCTGAAACTGGGATTTAGTGGAGATAGAAGTGATGCAGTTGGGAGGGTCTGTCTCCCGCCCACTCGTGAAAGCCAGCAGCACAATCAGCTGTTGGTCCTCTGCACACAGTGCCGTGCACGCCACCAGCCTTCTGATCTTTTGCAACTCCCCTAAATTTCCATGTACTTCTCCCTTTTCACAGTCCAAACTCCCCCCGTATGAATTTCGGCTGGATCTGGGGTTTAGTGTTGTAGTATAAGGGGTTCAATGCTGTTGAGAGTCCCTGTCTTTCTCCCGCCAGAGAAAGCCAGCCAGGTTCTCTGGCACTCGCTCTCTCCTTGTGCACATCTTCACATCTCAGCCTTTTGCAGCTCCTCTGGGTCTCTGTGAGCCCCTCTCTTTCCTTCTAGTTGTAGAATTTCCACTCAGCCAGCTCTCCTGTCGTTCTGGATAATGTCCGTTCTGTCTTTTAGTTGCAGTTTTGAAATTGTTCTGTGAGGCAGCAGTGTTGGTGTTTACCTATGCCGCCATCTTGGATTCTCCTATAGTGACTTTTCCCTCTAGTATTTTCATGGTTTTCCTTCTTACGTTTAAGTCCTGTATCCATTTTGAGTTTATTTTTGTATATGGTGTAATTTGGTGGTCTAGTTTCATTTTTTTTGCATGTATCTATTCAATTTTCCCAACACCATTAATTGAAGAGACTGTCTTGACTCCATTGTATGTTCATGCTTCTTTTGTCAAATATTAATTGAGCATAGTGGTTTGGGTCAACATCTGGATTCTCTATTCTATTCTATTAGTCTATATGTCTGTTCTTGTGCCAGTACCAGGCTGTTTTGAGAACAGTGGTTTTGTAGTATAGCTTAAAATCTGGTATTGAGATCCCACCTACTTTATTCTTCTTTCTCAGGATTGTTGTGGCTATTTGAGGTCTTCTTTTATTCCAGATGAATTTTTGGTGACTACTTTTTAGACTGTGAAATATGCCATTGGTATTGTAATGGGGAGTGCATTGAATCTATAGATTGCTTTGGTTAGTATGAATATTTTAATGATGTTGATTCTCCCAATCCGTGAACATGGAATGTTCTTCTATCTGTTTACATCTTTCTCAATCTCTTTTTTTCTGTGTCCTGTAGTTTTCCTCATATAAGTCTTTTACCTCTTTAGTTAGGTTTATTCCTAGATACCTTAATTTTTTTGGTGTGATAGTAAATGGGATTGCTTTGTTAGTCTCTCTTTCTGTAAGTTCACTATTGGTGAATAGAAATGCTATAGATTTCTTGGTGTTAACTTTGTATCCTGGTACATTACTGAATTCATTTATTAAGTCTATTAGTTTTCTTTTGATGGAGTCTTTCCGTTTTTTTATATACATATTATGTCATCTGCAAATACAGACAGGTTTACTTCTTCTTTTCCAATTTAGATACCTTTCATTTCTTCTTTTTGTTTTATTGCAATGGCTAATACTTCTAGTACTATGTTGAACAGGAATGGTGAGAGTGGGCATCCATGTCTTGTTCCTGTTCTTAGGGGAAATGGTTTAATTTTTGCCCATTGAGTATGATGTTAGCTGTGGATTTATCTTATATGGCTTTTATGATGTTGAGGTATGATCCTTCTATTCCCATCTTATTGAGAATTTTTATCAAGAATAGGTGTTGGATTTTGTCAAGTGCTTTTTCTGCATCAATTGATGTGACTATGTGATTTTTATCTCTCAATTTGTTTATGTGATGTATCACGTTTATTGATTTGCAGATATTGTATCATCCTTGCATTCCTGGGATAAATCCTACTTGGTCATGGTATATGATCTTTTGGATATACTGCTGGATCCGATTTGCTAGAATTTTGTTGAGGATTTGGCATGTATTGTCTTTATCTGGTTTTGGTATTAGGGTGATGCTGGCTTTATAGAAAGTGTTTGGAAGTATTCCTTCCTCTTCAATTTTTTGGAATAGTCTGAAGAGGATAGGTTTTAGTTCTTCCTTGAATGTTTGGTAAAACTCCCCTGTGAAGCCTCTGGCCCCAGGCTTTTCTTTGCTGGAAGCTTTTTGATGACTGCTTCAATTTCTTCCATAGTTATTGGCCTATTGAAATGTTTAGATTCTTCCTGATTGAGTTTTGTAAGGTTATATTTTTCTAGGAATATGTCCATTTCCTCCAGGTTGTCTAGTTTGTTGGAATAGAGTTCTTAATAGTATTTTTTAACAATCCTTTGTATTTCGGTGGGGTCTGTTGTTGTTTCGACTGTTTCATTTCTCATTTTGTTTATTTGGATCCTCTCTCTTGGTTTTCTGGTGAGTCAGCAAGAAATTAATCAATCTTGTTTATCCTTTCAAAGAACCAGCTCTTGGTTTTGTTGATCTTCTATATGGTTTTTTGTCTCAATGTTGTTTAAATCCACTCTGATCTTTATTATTTCCTTCCTTCTGCTTACACTGGGCTTTTCTTGTTTCTCTCTTTCTAACTTTTTGAGTTGTAGGGTTAGGTAATTTATTTCCATTGTTCCTTTTTTTTTTTGCAGTAGGCTTGTAGAGCTATGAAGTTCCCTGTGAAGACTGCTTTCACTGTGTCACATAGATTTTGGATTGTTGTGTTTTCATTGTCATTTGTTGCCATGATGTTTTTTATTTCTTCCTTGATCTCTCTGGTTATCCAGTCATAGTTTGATAGCATGCTGTTTAAGTCTCCACATTTTTTATTTTTTAGATTGTTTTTATTATAGTTGATTTTTAGTTTTATGCCACTGTGATCTGAGAAGATGCTTGATATGATTTCTATCTTCTTGAATTTGAAGACACTTTGCCTATGACCCAACATATGGCCTATCTTTGAAAATGATCCATGTGCACTTGAGAAGTATATATACTTTGTGGCTTTGGGTGAAATATTCTGAAGATATCAATTAATCCCATCT
Organism: Lasiurus cinereus; assembly: GCA_011751065.1. Classification (NCBI taxonomy): domain Eukaryota; kingdom Metazoa; phylum Chordata; class Mammalia; order Chiroptera; family Vespertilionidae; genus Lasiurus; species Lasiurus cinereus. Next base: position 73,222 of record JAAGEH010000049.1, read on the forward strand.
GGTCTAGTGAGTCATTTAGGATTAATGTTTCTTTCCTGATTTTTTGTTTAAAGGATTTGTCCAAAGTACTCAATAGAAAGCATCAAGAGTAGAATAGAAGAGGCAGAGTTCCACATCAGTGTTTCCTAGAAGTTGCTCTACTTAGGTATTTTTTCCTACTCAAGTAGAGCAGTTTCTAGGAAAATAAATTTAAAAGCAGGAGGAAAGCCCAAGGGAACTAATAGTGGGGTATTAATGTCTCCTACTATGATTGTACTGCTGTCAATCTCTCCCTTGATATTCTCCAGGAGTTTTTTTTAATGTATTTAGGTGCTCCTGTATTGGGTGCATAGATGTTTACCAGAGTTGTATTATGCCCTTAAGTATTATGAAGTGGCCTTCCTTATCTCATGTTATAGCTTTCACTTTGAGGTCTTATTTGTGAGATAAAAGTATTGCCATCCCAGCTTTTTTTTCATTTCCATTTTGCCTGAAAAACCTTTTTCCATCCCTTCACCCTCAGTCTGTGTGCATCTTTTTTCTGAGGTGGTGTCTTGTAGACAGTAAATATATGGGTCATGTTTTCTTATCCAGTCCATTACCGCAGGTCTTTTGATTGGGGCATTTAATCCAATTACATTTAAAGTTATTATTTATAGGTACTTATTTGTTGCCATTTTAATTCTTGACCACTATGTTTCTTCTTTGCTTCCTCTTTCTTTCTTTCTTTCTTTCTTTCTTTCTTTCTTTCTTTCTTTCTTTTTTTCTTTCTTTCTTTCTTTCTTTTTTTTTTTACAGCAGACCCTTTAGCATTTCCTGCATTGCTGGTTTGGTGGCAATAAATTCCCTTCCCTTAATCCTTTTTTGTCTGTGAAGCTCCTGATTTCACCTTCAATTTTGATTGATAGCCTCACTGAGTACAGTATTCTTGGATTCAGACCCTTCCTTTTCATGACTTTGTATATTTCATTCCATAACCTTTTGGCCTGATGAGTTTCTGTTGAGAAATAAGTTGCTAGTCTGATGGGGGTTCCTTTGTAAGTAATTTTCTGTCTCTCCCTGGCTGCTTTTAAGATTCGTAGTTTGTCATTGGCATTTGCCAATTTAATTATAATGTGCCTTGGCATTGGTCTTTTTGGGTTCATTTTGCTTGGGACTCTGTGAGCTTGTTGGATTTGTGTGGGGTTTTTTCCCCCCTATATCAGAGAAGTTTTCTGTCATTATTTCTTCAAACAGGTTTTCTATTCCTTGCTCAGTTTCCTCTTCTTCTGGGATGCTTATTATGCGGATGTTTTTTGTTTTGTGTTGTCCCAAAATTTCCATAGGCTCTCCTGCTTTTTAGTTTGTTTTTTTTCTAGAAGCTGCTCTACTTGAGTATTTTTTTTTACTTTGTCTTCTAGCTCACTGATATGGTCCTCTGCCTCTTCTAGTCTACTCTTGATGCTTTCTATTGATTTCTGTTTTTTTTATATATTTTATTGATTTTTTTACACAGAGGAAGGGAGAGGGATAGAGAGTTAGAAACATCAATGAGAGAGAAACATTGATCAGCTGCCTCTTGCAGGCCCTTTACTGGGGATGTGCCTGCAAGCAAGGTACATGCCCTTGACCGGAATCGAACCTGGGACCTTTCAGTTCACAGACCAATGCTCTATCCATTGAGCCAAACCGGTTTAGGCTCTATTGATTTCTTAACAGTAGAGATCTCATTTTTCATTTCTTCTTCATTTCCTCTTGGTTCTTACTCATATTGTTGAATTTGTCTCCTTATGACCATTTCTCTGAATTCTTTCTCTGGTAGGTTGCTTCCCTCCATTTTGTTTACTTCCTTTTCTGGTGATGCCTGCTTTTCTTTCATTTGTGGGCTGTTTCTTTGTCTCCTCATGGTCTCTCTTCTCCAGGTGTCTGGTTATGTATTTCTCTATTTCCTCATCCCAGGCAAAATCTGACCATTCCATGGTGGAGTGTAGAACTCCTCTGAATCTGTGTGTTTGTGCCAATTGATGACCAGTGTTCTGGGGTTTGCAGCTGCTCAGTGGGTGCCACATCTGTATATTCTCAGGCTAACATACACCCTCTCCTTCAAGATGGCACAGTCTCTGTGTCTGAGCTGGTGGCTCCGGGAGAGAACCCAGCAGCAGTAGTGCTGCCTGGTCATGAGAGCCCCATCCATCAGTCCCCCACCTTCTCCTGGAGTATAGCTGTCCCTCAATTTGCCAACAAATACTCCCCATGCGACCCTCAGCTGTTCCCTCTGTCTGCTCCAGGACAAAGCTTGGGATATGTCTATCAATTCCACCACCATTTTTGCTCCTTCACTGTAGCCTAGTCCAAGATTTTCATGTTTCTGAGTTAGAACTCCTAAAGCATTTCTTTTACTCTCATCTGTGAAAAGGAAGAAGGGAAGTTTATAATTAGGATTACCTAGAGATTTTGATAATACTTTTTTTCTAGAGCTTCTACAGCTCGCTTAGATTCAGTGTTCCATTGAATTGGATTAGGCTGATCTGACAATGAAAAATTTGGAACCCAACTGTGACATTATCCCGTCAAACCCAGGAATCCTCTAAGCTGATTTCTTGTTTTTAAAAGAGAAGATAGGGTTCCTCCATAGTTAATCAGCAGCCAATCTTTAGATATGAGATGGCCAAGGTATTTTACTAGAGGTAAGCAAAATTGATGCTTATCCTTTGACACTTTATGTCCTTTTATATCTAGCTATTGTAGTAAGTAAATTGTAGTTTTTTTTGGGGGGGAGGGATCTAGTAATGTCCTAGGGTAGAAAAGTAAATCATCCACATATTGGATTAGACTAGAATTCCTGGTAAATTTAACACTATTTAAATCAGCTTTTAACATCTAGGAGAAATAGGTGGAACTCCCTGTATATTCCAAGTAAATTGGTGATCTTCCCAGGTGAAGGCAAAGAGATATTGACTATCTTTTCTCCAAAGAGATATGGAATGCTGAAAAAAGGCACTGCATAAATCTATTACTGAAAAATATGGCTGAAAATAAGGTATATGGATCTGGAACCCCAGCATATCTAGGAATAACCATCTTATTAATAGTTCTGAGATCCTATACAAATCTCCACCTTTTCCCATTGGGTTTCTTTATGAATGAATAGGAAAATTACAGGACCATGTACATAACATGATAAGTCCCCCTTTTAAGTAATCTTGTATAATGGGCTTAATTCGAGCTAGTGCATCAGGTGTTACAAGATATTGGTATTAGGTAGAGGCAAAATATTATCCATAGTTATTTTATTTTATTAAAATTTATTATATATATATTCATATTTTATTGATTTTTTACAGAGATGAAGAGAGAGGGATAGAGAGCTAGAAACATCTATGAGAGAGAAACATTGATCAGCTGTCTCCTGCACACCTTCCACTGGGGATATGCCCGCAACCAGTGTACGTGCCCTAATCCAGACTCGAACCTGAAACCCTTCAATTTGCAGGCTGATGTTCTATCCACTGAGCCAAACAGGTTTCAGCCATAGTTATTTTAATAGAAGTGACTGACCTGATCTTGTCAACATCTGTACTAGAAAGGGCCTAAAGTTGCATTGCAACATCCTGCAAAAACATTAAGTTTCAAGATTATTCATGTCCCTTTTGTGGAAGTCCCTTTAAAATAATTATTTTCCCCATTGGTTCAGTATTTGATTCATTTTGTTCTAAATACATTTCACCATTCTTGGAAAAGGATATGTGTGTCATGGGTTTCAAGAAAATCTCTACAGGTGAATTGGGGCTGATTTGACTAGTAAAATATATATGTTGCCCCATGATATTCCCTAGTTTGAAGGGGGCACAGTCTGATTTTAAAACAGTCATTGATTGGTTAGATAACCTTTACTCTGGGGAGAGGGCAACTACATTGGGTAGGCTTATGAACACATAAAGTAGTCACAGTACCTACAAGGGCCTTATTAATTTCTCCCTTTATTGCAATATCAATGTCTTCTAAAGCATTAGTAAGGAGAAGGAAAATGCCCTCTTATAGTCCTCAGAGCAGCCCTATGCTTGCTTTTGTTTTTTTCTTTCTAAATTCCATTTTAGTTTTCTTATGTTGACCTGGTTTTTTACAATAAAAATAGACTATTCTTTCCCTTTGTCTAAGAAAGTTTTGGGTGTATCTGACTTGATTGCTTAATTGTAATTTCATAATTTTGGCAGCTTTATCTTTTTCTTTCCTTTGAATAATTTTAGATAGTTGATCATCCAGAATACCTAGTTTATCAGTATGTGTAGTCTGCCAGTTTAATTTATATTGTTTGATCAAAGTTCACCTAGTTCTTCCAAAAAATGCCAAATTTAGCATGGGACTAGTTTGATGATTCTTAAAACTGTCTGGAGACAGACTCGAGTATTGTTTAAAAGTTGTTTTTCAAAATGTTTTAAGAAATCAAGCATTGGTTTGTTAGGCTTCCTTTTATGTTGCTGGATAAATCCAGTCCATTTTCTGGGGAAAATTCTCAAGTATGGCTTGGTAAAGCTGGTGAGCTAGTTACCTGCATTTTTTCCTGGGCTGTCTCTGTTTTAAAAATTCCCTACAAGAGTATACCAGTGATCCTTATTCAGCCATTCTGTTGCCTTGCTTTCAGAAACCAGTAGGTGTTTTAATTAGAATAGGTCAGAATAGCCAGGATCATACCTTATAACAGTTAAATTTCTTTGCAAGCCCATTCGAATCTTGGAGAGGATCAGGAACATCTTTAGTTAAATTTCATAATTCTGTTCTAGTCTGAGGCAATATACAATCGCCGGTTCCCCATGTGCCTAGTACAGGCTTCTATATGAAGGGAGTTAGAATTCCTGGATTGTTTTTGTCTACATTTCTATTTCACTTTTCTCTAGGTCAATAGTGGAGGACATAGAGAGTAGACAAAAGGGGAAGGAAAAAGGAGGAAGATGGCAAGACTGGACAAGATAGCAAAGGGTATAAGTGGAGGGCTGTAGAAGGGGGAAGAATGGAGTGTTGGGCATTGATTGGCTTCAGAAGTCTTCTTTTTTTTAAAAAAAAACTTTATTGTTGAGAGTATTACATATGTTTCCCCCCCCTTTTTTTTTTACCTCAGTGACCCCTTCTAGCTTGCTCCTGTCCCTGGCCCCAGGCCGTTATACATATATGCACACAAGTTCTTTGGTTGATCTCTTCCCAACTACCCTCTGACATTCCCAACTACCCTCTGTTCTATGGTTCTATGTCTCTGGGTCTATTTTGTTCATCAATTTATTTTGTTCATTCAGTTCCACATGAGTGAGATCATATGACACTTATCTTTCTCTGACTGGCTTATTTTGCTTAGCATTTTACCCTCCAGGTCCCTCCATGCTGTCTCAAAGAGTAAGAGTTCCTTCTTTTTTACTGCTGCATAGTATTCTGTGGTATCAATGTACCACAGCTTTTTTATCCACTCATCTATTGATGGGAATTTGGGCTATGGTAAATTTTAGCTATGGTAAATTGTGCTGCTATGAACTTAGGGGTGCAAATACTCTTTCCTTTGGTGTTTTGGGTTTCTTAGGATATATTCCTAGAAGTGGGATCACTGGGTCAAATGACAGTTCCATATTTAATTTTTGAGAAAACTCTATACTGCTTTTCATAATGGCTGCACCAGTCTGCATTCCCAGCAGCCGTGTACTAAGGATCCCATTTTTCCACATCCTCACCAGCATTTGTCATTTGTTGATTTGTTGATGGTAGTCATTCTGACAGGTGTGAGGTGATACCTCATTGTCATTTTAATGTGCATCTCTCTAATCAGTGACTTTGAGCATGTTTTCATATGTCTCTTGGCCATCTGTAAGTCCATGTTGGAGAAGTGTCTATTTAGGTCCTTTGCCCAGTTTTTAATTGGATTGTTTGTCTTCTTTTTGTTAAATTGTATGAGTTCCTTATATATTTTAGATATTAACCCTTTATCAGATATATCATTACCAAATATATTCTCCCACACAGTACGCTCCCTTTTCACTTTGCTAATGGTTTCTTTTGCTGTGCAGAGCTTTTTATTTTGATTTAGTCCCATTTATTTGTTTTCTCCTTAGTTTCCTTTGCCCTAGGACAGAGGTTGGCTGCTTGCAAGCCACATGCAGCCTTTGGCCCCTTGAGTGTGGCTCTTCTATAATATACCACAACCTGGGCGAGTCTATTTTGAAGAAATGGTGTTAGAAGAAGTTTAAGTTTAAAAAACTTGGCTCTCAAAAAAATTTCAATCATTGTACTGTTGATATTTGGCTCTGTTGACTAATGAGTTTGCCGACCACTGCCTTAGGAGATGTATCCATGAAACATATTGCTATGAGAGATGTCTTAGGTTTTACTGCCTATGGTTTCTTCTAGGATTTTTATGGTTTCCTGACTTACATTTAAGTCTTTTATCCATTTTGAGTTTATTTTTGTGTATGGTGTAAGTTGATGATCTAATTTCATTTTTTTTGCATGTATTCATCTAATTTTCCCAATACCATTTATTGAAGAGACTCTTGACTCCATTGTATGCTCTTGCCTTCTTTGTCAAATATTAATTCAGGTTAACGGCTTGGGTCAATTTCTAGAGTTTCTGTTCCATTCCATTGATCTATATGCCTGTTCTTGTGCCAGTACAAGGCTGTCTTGATTACAATGGCTTTGTAATATAATTTGATATCTGGTATTGTGATTCCTCCAACTTTAATCTTCTTTCCCAAGTTTGCTGTGATTATTTGGGGTCTTTTTTAGTTCCTTATAAAATTTTGGAGTATTTGTTTTAGATCTGTGAAATATGCTCTTGGTGTCTTAATAGGGATTACATTGAATCTTTTGCCTTGGATAGTATGGACATTTTAATGATGTTGATTCTACCAATCGATGAATATGGTATATTCTTCCACTTGTTTATATCATCCTCTATCTCTTTTTCCCCAAATTCTGCAGTTTTCTGAGTACAAGTCTTTTACCTCCTCCATTAAGTTTATTCCTAAATATCTTTTAAAAAATATTTTATTGATTTTTTACAGAGAGGAAGGAAGAGGGATAGGGAGTTAGAAAGATCGATGAGAGAGAGACATCGATTAGCTGCCTTTTGCACGCCCCCTACTGAGGATGTGCCGCAACCAAGGTACATGCCCTTGACCGGAATCGAACCTGGGACCTTTCGGCAGACCAACACTCTATCCACTGAGCCAAACCGGTTTCGGCTAAGTATCTTTTTTTGTTGTTGTTGTTGCCATGGTAAATGGGATTATTTGTTTCATCTCTCTTTCAGAGAATTAATTATTGTTGTATAAAAAGCCATCAATTTTTGGGTGTTGATTTTGTATCCTGCTACATTACCAAATTCATTTATTAAATACAGTAGATTTTGGTGGAGTCTTTAGGATTTTCTATGTACAATATCATGTCATCTGTAAATAATGAGAGTTTTACTTCCTCCTTTCCAATTTGGATGCTTTTACTTCTTCTTGTCTGATCACTGTGGCTAGGACTTCCAGTGCTACATTGAACAAGAGTGGTGAAAACAGACATTCCTGTATTGTTCCTGGTATTAGGGGAAATGCTTTTAGTTTTTTCCCATTGAGTATAATGTTCACTGTATGTTTGTGATATACTTTGTTGAGGATTTTAGCATCTATGTTCACAGGGCATATTGGCCTGTAACTCTCTTTCTTTGTAGTGTCTTATTCTGGTTTTGGAATCAGGATACTGCTGGCCTCATAAAAGAGCTTGGATGTGTCCCTTCCTCTTGGATTTTTTTGGGAATAGTTTGAGAAGGATAGGTGTTAGTTCCTAATTGAATGTGTGGTAAAAGTCCCCTGTGAAACCATCAAGACTTTTGTTTGCTGTGAGTTTTTTTTATTACTGCTTCTATTTCATCAGTTGTAATTGGTCTATTCAGGTTTTCTGATTCTTCCTGATTCAGTTTTGGGATATTGTATTTTTCTAGGAATTTGTCCATGCCATGCACATTGTCCAGCTTGTTGGCATATGGTTGTTCATAGTATTTTCTTATAATCCTTTATATTTCTGTGGTGTCAGTGGTTTCTTCTCTGCTTTCATTTCTGATTTTATTTATTTGGGTCCTCTCTCTTTGTTTCTTAATGAGTATGGCTAATGGTTCATCAATCTTGCTTATCTTTTCAAAGAACTAGCTCTTGGTTTCATTGATTTTTTTGTATTGCTTTTTTAGTCTCTATGTCATGTATTTCTGCTCTAATTTTTATTATTTTCTTCCTTCTACTTCCTCTGGGCTTTTCTTATTGTTTCCTTTCCTAATTCTTTAAGTTTTAGATTTAAATAGTTTATTATTAAGTTTTCTTGTTTTTTTGAAGTAAGTCTATAGTACTATGAACTTCCCTCTCAGGACTGCTTTTGCTGTATTCCAGAGATTTTGAGGTGTTCTGTGTTCATTTATTTCCAGGAAGTTTTTTCTTTCTTTTTTGATCTTGTTGGTACCCCGTTCATTGTTTAATGACATGCTATTTAGCCTCCAGGTGTTTGAATGTTTTTGAGTGTTTTTAGTGTAGTTGATTTCTAATTTCATTACATTGTGATCTGAGAAGATGCTTGATCTGATTTCAATCTTCTTGAACTTGTAGAGACTTATTTTGTGTTCTAATATGCGGTCTATTTTTGTGAATGACCCATGTGCACCTGAGAAGAATGTATATTCTGCAGCTATCAGGTAAAATATTCTATAAATGGTAATTAAGTTCTTCTGACCAACGTATCTGTTTACTAGCTAAATTTTTGTTGTTGTTGTTGAATATCTATTCAATGAAGTCAATGGAGTTTTAAAGTCCCTTACTCTGATTTGTTGGTGTCAATAAAGTCCTCCAGAATTTAAAAAATATATATATATTTGGGTGTTCCTATATTAGGTACATATATGTTTACCAGGGTTATATTCTCTTATTAGATCAATTTCTTTAGTGTTATGGAGTAATCTTTGTTGTTTCTTGTAATGGCCTTCATTATGAAGTCTATTTTGTCAGATATGAGTATTTATAGCCTGGCTTTTTTTTTTTTCATTTCCATTCACATGGGAAAAATTTCCCCATTCCTTCACTCTTATCCTGTGTGAGTTTTGTTCTGATGTGGGTCTCTTTTAAATAGTATATAGTTGGGTCATGTTTTTGTATCCATTCATCTATCCTATGCCTTCTGATTGGAGCATTTAATCCATTTATATTTAAGGATATTATGGATAGGTACTTATTTATTGCCATTTTAATTCTGTATGTCTATGTTTCTCTCTCTCTCTCCATTTCTTCTTCTCATTACAGCAGTCCCTTTAAAATTTCTTATAGTACTAGTTTGGTGGTGATAAACTTTTTAGTCGGGTTTTATTTTATTATTTTCTTTTGAGAAGCTCTTTATTTCACCATCTATTGTGAATGATAGCCTTGCTGGAGAGAGAAATCTTGGTTTCAGATTCTTGCTTTCCATTATGTTGAGTACTTCATGCCATTCCCTTCGGGCCTGTATAGTTTCTGATGAGAAATCAGCTCCATTATAGGTAACAAATTGCTTTTCTCTTGCTGCCTTTAAGTTTCTTTCTTTGTCTTTAATTGTGGGCATTTTAATTATGATATGTCTTGACATGGGCCTTTTTGGGTTCCTCTTTTTTGGGACTCTCCCTGAACTTATCTGACTTTTTCCTTCATCAGGTTAGGTAATGTTGGGGTATTATCTGCATCTAGAAGTGCTCAGAAATCTAGAAAAAGGACTGCACATAAATTAATAAAGATGTGAAATATAAATTTGGAAGGCATTTTGGGGGTGCCAGAGGAAGCTTAGTTCTAGTGACGATAAGTTTCTCGAATCTCTGCAACCAGGGCTTTTTATTCACACATTTCCACACATTTATTGTTTATCAAAGGTAAGATTTGGTAAACAATAAAAAGATTATCAGATTGGGGGACTGCCTTCGTCTGTTCCAGCAGCAGGCAATAATATATGGAGATTTTCAGTCTTGCTGAAGCTGTTCATCAGCCTTCTGATGAACATCTTACATTTATTATGTTAACTACAGGAATTTGTTGCCAGCACATCCCCTTTTTATTTAATAAATTTAACAAGAATGTATGTCATTTGCAGAGCTCAGGTCCTTTTAAGATTTTTAAATTCAATGGAAAGGATAGGGTTCTATATTGTTCTTTTAAATTACTGCCAGGCATCAAAGGCATCAGTCTGCAGTAAGCTCCTTTCTGGACCAACAGTTCTTTGAATCCCTTTTCCAATGTCTAACAGTTTTTTATGGGTTCTCTTCACAATCACTGTCGAACAGTTTTTTCATGGGTTCCCTGTGACAAGACAGCAATGATATTCTCATTCTGGATGGTGGACAAATGGTGAACAATGCAGGTCCAACGAGCTTTGGCTTGATCCTGTGCAACCTGCAGTGACGCACAACTGCTGACTGCTAATATTGCAAGACGTCTTCACCATCCTCCATCTCTGGACTGTTTCTCCTTTGTCATATCAGCATGTTGCCTGGGGCCACTGCCATCTGTGGCTGGAGTAGTCTGGTTAGTTCCTCTCTCTGGTTTATTGTTGCAGGAATCCACATAGGCTTGGAGGAGTTTTCTGGAAATATACAAGCATATTCTCAACCAAAGGTTAATAAAGGGAACGTTCTATAAACTAGACACAGGATCTTTTCATTTTTGCCCAAACCATTTTCCTTTGGCTTATTCTGACACCAAGTGTGTCTTGCCATCAGTATTACAAGTGAAAAATAATTTTAAAGTAAAAAATTTAAGTAATTAAGGCTTGATATCATTTACTTACAGGATATTTCTCTACCACCACCCCTTTTGTTTTAAATAATATTAAGAAGCTTTTGAAAATCTTTCAATGCAGTCTTGATAGCTTTTAATTTAATTCTTTGCACAGAAATATGATGCTCTGGATTCATTGCATGAAAGGCAGTTTTTGAACCATCAGTAAAAAATTAGCCAAGGCTCAGGAATAGTTTCCTGCCTAGTACAGCTAAGTTCCCTTGAATATTCACTTATTTTTTTAAAATAAATTTCATTGTTCAGATTATTACAATTGTTCCTTTTTTCCCCCATACCTCCCTTCAACGTGGCTCCCACCCTACCCTCCGCCCTTGTGTCCCCCGCATTGTCCTCATCCTGCACCCACCCTCACCACTTTCCCCCTGAGAATTATCAGTCCACAGCCTTTCTATGCCCTTGATTCTATTATATTCACCAGTTTATTCTGTTTATCAGATTTTCAATTCACTTGGATTTTAGATTCACTTGTTGATAGATATGTATTTGTTGTTCATAATTTTTATCTTTACCTTTTTCTTCTTCCTCCTCTTCTTAAAGAATACCTTTTAGCATTTCATATAATACTGGTTTGGTGCTGATGAACTCCTTTAGTTTTTTTCTTATCTGTGAAGCTCTATCTGCCCTTCAATTCTGAATGATAGCTTTGCTGGGTAGAGTAATCTTTTTTTTTTCTGCATTTAAAAAAAAATTAAATCTTGATTATTCAGATTACTACATTTGTTTCTCTTTTTTCCCCTCCATAGGTCCCCTCCACCGGGCTCCCACCCCTCCCTCTACCCTTACCTCCACCCCATTGATGAGTCCATAGGTGTTATTTTTGTCCAGTCACTCCCTGTACACCCCTCCCCCCTCTCCCCTTGAGAATTATCAGTCCACTCCCTTTCTGTCTCCTGATTCTATTATATTCACCAGTTTATTCTGTTGATCAAATTTTTAATTCACTTAATTTTTAGATTCACTTATTGATAGATGTGTATTTGTTGTTCATAATTTTTTGTCTTTTATCTTTTTCTTCTTCCTCTTCTAAAAGAGTACCTTTCAGCATTTCATATAATACTGGTTTGGAGTTGATGAATTCCTTTAGCTTTTTCTTATCTGTGAAGCTCTTTATCTGCCCTTCAATTCTGAATGTTAGCTTTGCTGGATAGAATATTCTTGGTTGTAGGTTCTTGCTATTCATCACGTTGAATATTTTTTTGCCACTCCCGTTTGGCCTGCATCGTTTCTGAGAAATCAGCTGACAGTCGAATGGGTACGCCCTTGTAGGTAATGAACTGTTTTTCTCTTGCTGCTTTTAATATTCTCTCTTTGTCTTTTGCTCTTGGTATTTTAATTATGATGTGTCTTGGTGTAGTCCTCTTTGGATTCCTTTTATATGGGGTTCTGTGTGCTTCCTGGACTTGTAAGTCTATTTCTTTCACCAGATGTGGGAAGATTTCAGTCATTATTTCTTTAACTAGGTTTTCAGTATCTTGCTCTGTCTCTTCTTCTGGCACCCCACAATTCTGATGTTGGTATGCTTGAGGTTGTCCCAGAGGGTCCTTAATTATCTTCACATTTTTGGATTCTTTTCTCTTCTTCCTTTTCCAGTTGAGTGTTTTCTGAGTCTTTATATTTCAAGTTTTTGACTTGATTCTTGCCTTCCTCTAGTCTGCTGTTAGGTCTCTGTATAATATTTTTTATTTCAATCAGTATATGTTTAATTTCTATTTGGTCTTTTATCATCTCTAGTTGGTCCTTTTCCATTTCTAGTTGGATCTTTTGCATCTCTAGTTGGTCCTTTTTCATCTCCTCTTGGGATTCACTAAATTTATCCATCTTTTCTAGGATATTTTTAAGCATGGTTTTGAACTCTATATCCAATCGTTTCTTTTCCTCCATTTCTTTTGTTTGTGATCCCTTCCCTTGTCTCGGGATTTTCACTATGCTGGGAGAACTTCTGTGTTGGATTCAGCCTTATGATACCAGACTTGAAAAACCGAAGAAGCCTCTCTGCTGAGCTTGGGATGGGTGGAGTCTCAGGGCTTAAGGGACCACCTTGCCTTCCAGTTGGCCCTGCCCTCCACAGTCCCTGAGTCTCACGTGACCAGGTAATCGCTGGAGACATCCCTGTGTGCACGCTCACTCTCGCAGTGCCTCTAGACCTCTGCCTTTCTGACTCCCCTGCGCTCCGGGACTACACGAGTCTGGGTTTCCAGGGTTTTGCCCCAAACTGGGGCTTAGTGGAGTCAGAAGTGCACAGTTGGGAGGGTCTGTCTCCCGCACAGTCCCAAAAGCCAGCGGCACAATCACAGTTGGTCCTCTGCATGTAATGCCGTGCACGCCACCATACTCTGATCCTTTGCGACTCCCCTAAATTTCCGTGCACTTCTCCCCCTTCACAGTCCAAACTCCCCCTGTATGAGTTTTGGCTGAATCTGGGGTTTAGTGTCGTAGGATAAGGGGTTCAATGCCTTTGAGAGTCTCAGTCTCCCTCCTGCCAGAGAAAGCCAGCCAGGTTCGCCGTCACCCACTCTCTCCACGCACGCCAGTCTCCGTACCTCAGCTTTTTGCAGCTCCTCTGGGTCTCTGTGAGCCCCTCTCTTTCCTTCTAGTTGTAGAATTTCCACTCAGCCAGCTTTCCTGTGGTTCTGGATGATGTCCGTTCTGTCTTTTAGTTGTAGTTTTGAAATTGTTGTGCGAGGCAGCTGTGTAGGTGTTTACCTATGCCTCCATCTTGGATTCTCCTGGGTAGAGTAATCTTGGTTGTAGGTTCTTGCTATTAATCACATTGAATATTTCTTGACTCTCCTGTCTGGCCTGCATAGTTTCTGTTGAGAAATCAGCTGACATTCATATATGTATGTTTGGGGTCTATGTGCTTCCTGGACTTGTAAATCTATTTCTTTCACCAGGTGGGGGAAGTTTACTGTCATTATTTCTTCAGATAGGTTTTCAGTATCTTGCTCTCTCTTCTTCTGGCACCCCATAATTCTGATGTTGGTACACTTGAAGTTGTCCCAGAGGTTTCTTACACTATCTTCACATTTTTGGATTCTTTTTGCTTTTTGCTTTTCCAGTTGAGTGTTTTATGCTTCTTTGTATTTCAAATCTTTGACTTGATTCTTGCCTTCCTCTAGTCTGCTATTAGGTCTCTGTATAATATTTTTTATTTCAGTCAATGTATGGTTAATTTCTAGTTGGTCCTTTTTCATCTTCTCTTGGGTGTCGTTAAATTTATCCATATTTTCTAGGAAATTCTTGAAAATCTTATAACTGTGTTTTGAACTCTATATCCAGTTGTTTGTTTTCCTCCATTTCTTTTGTTTGTGATCTATTTCTTTATTTTTTGTGTTTTTTTAGTGACAATTTTTTTAATTTAATAAATTTTTATTGGTTAGATTATTACATTTGTTTCTCTTTCCCCCCCATAGCTCTCCTCCACTCACTCTTACCCCTCCCTCTACCTTACCTCCTCCCACATTGTCCTCATCCATAGGTGTATGATTATTGTCTAGTCTCTCCCTGCACCCCCCCTCACCCCATTCCTGTATATCCAGTCATTTGTTTTCCTCTATTTCTTTAGTTTGTGCTCTGTTTCTTTGTTTTTGCATTTTCACTGTGCCAGAACTTCTGTGCTGGAATCAGCCTTATGATGCAAGACTTACAAAACTGCAAAAGCCTCTCTTTTGAGCTTGGGTTGGGGGGAGTCTCAGGGATGAGCAGAGACAGCCTTGGCTTCCAGTCAGCCCCACCCTACATAGCCCCTAGGTCTGAAGTGTCTCTTGGTAATTGCTGTGGCCTTTTCTGTGCGCATGTGCAGGTGCCTCCAGATCTCTACCTTTCTGGTTCCCTTGCGCTCTGGGACCCATATGAGTCTGGGTCCCCAGGGTCTCGCCCAAAACTGGGGTTCAATGCAGTTAGAAGTGGCACAGTTGAGAGGCTCTGTCTCCCGCCCACCAGAGAGAGCCAGCAGCACAATCAGCAGTCCATCTTCTCTGTGTGCATTCCTTTGCATGCCCCAGACTTCTGCCCTTTTGTGGATCCCCTAAATTTCTGTGCATTCTTCTCTTTTCACAGTCCAGACTCCCCCCCCCCCCCGTATGAGTCTCGCCCAGAGCTGGGGTTCAATGCAGTAGGATAAAAGGTTTGGTGCTGTTGTGAGTCTCTGTCTCCCTCCCACCAGATGAAGCCAGCCAGACACACCAACGCCGCTCTCTCTACATGCATGTCTCTATAGCTCAGCTTTTTGCAGCTCCTCTGAGTCTCTTTCCTTCCAGTTGTAGAATTTTTACTCAGCCAACTTTCCTGTGGTTCTGGATGATGTTCGTTCTGTCTTTTAGCTGTGGTTTTGAAATTGATGTGTGAGCAGCAGTTTAGGTGTTTACCTATGCCTCCATCTTGGTTTCTCCCCGTGATCTGTTTCTTTGGCTCCACATTTTCACTGCTTCCCTTAATTGGTAGAATAGCTTTGTGTGCTAGGTGTCCTCTATGTCCCAGTGGCTCTGCCTCTCCAGTTACCTGGGGTAGACACTCTTGATGCAACCCTTTGTGAACTGTGTGTACAGTCTTTTGTAGTTAAGTCTTGATTGTTGGTATTACTGTGGGGAATTGACCTCCAAGCCAATTGATTGTGAGGATCAGCTGTGTCTATGCCTGGAGAATTTCTGTGTTGGAGTCAGCCTTAAGACTTGCAAGATTGCAACAGCCTCTGTGTTTGGCTTGGTTGTGGCGGACAGAGCAGACAGACAGAGCTGACCAGACAGCCTTGAGTTCCTGTCAGCCCTATCCTATATGGCGGCCCCTGGGTCTCAGTGCCCCTTGGAAATCACTGCAGCCTTTTCGGTGCCTCCAGACCTCTGCCTTTCACATTTTTTTTGAGATTCCGTGTGCTCTGGAGACCGGTATGAGTCTGGGTCCCCAGGGTCTCGCCTGAAACTGGGATTCAGTGCAGTTGGATCTGGATTTCAGTGCAGTTTTCCTCCTGATAGAGAAAGCCCAGGGCACAATCAGCAGTCAGTCCTCTTTGCGCATGCCTTCAGACCTCTGCCTTTTGTGGCTCCCCTAAGTTTCTGTGCACTACTTCCTTTTCACGACAGTCCAGACTCCCCCCATGAGTCTCGCCCGGAACTGGGTTTCAGTGCAGTCTGAAGTGGGGTTCAGTGCAGTCGGGAGTTTCTGTCTCTCTCCCGCTAGAGGAAGCCAGCCCCCCACCACCCATCCTCTCCACACGTATGTCTCTATACCTCAGCTTTATACAGCTCCTCTGAGTCTTTGAGAGCCCCTCTCTTTATTTCTAGTTGTAGAATTTCCATTCAGTCAGCTTTCTTGTGGTTCTGGATGGTGTCTGCTCTGTCTTTTAGTTGTAGTTTTGAAATTCTTGTGCACAGCAGCAGTTCAGGTGTTCACCTATGCCATCATCTTGGTTTTTCTGAATATTCACTTATTTTAATTTGCAAATTTAAATCAGTCTGAAAGAAGGCTAATTTTTTAACTTTATTTGTCCTTGGCTGAAGATAGTAAATAACACAATTGAATTTCTGCTATCAGTCTTTGAGTATACCCACGTAAGATTTGTTTAGAGAGGCAAAATTCAAATTATTTACTTTTCTTTTTGAGGCCTCATACATTGATTTTTATTTATAGTTTTTAGACATTTAAAGGAAACCTCTCTAAAAGTCTTGACATTTAACTTGGAAAGACCATCAAATATATTCACTTATATAACCCAAAGATTATATTATATACTTTTTATAATTATTCTAAAAGATATCAATTAAATTTAAACTATTTTCTATATTAAAAATTTGGTTGAGGGCACAGAGTTAATCCTCTTTTAATTAGACCAGTATATAATATATTTTGAACTACTAATTTTTCCAGAGAAAACACAAGAACCATTGTCTCAAAAATAATCTTTTAGCCAAAACCGGTTTGGTTCAGTGGATAGAGCATCGGCCTGTGGACTGAAGGGTTCTGGGTTCGATTCCAGTCAAGAGCATGTATCGTGGTTGTGGGCACATCCCCAGTGGGGGGCGTGCAGGATGTGGCTGATTGATGTCTCTCTCTGGTCAATGTTTCTGGCTCTCTATCCCTCTGCCTTCCTCTCTGTAAAAAATCAATAAAATATATTAAAAAAATAATCTTCTATACTTTATATGTCTTGTTATTACAACTATATGATTTCTCCTAACTTAATTTGAACTTTAAACTTTTAGAAGCCTTAATTTTAGGTGGAAAGTTAAATACTTAGTATTTCTCAGATTAGTAACACCTTCACATTTGTAAAGACATATTTCAAATAAAATACAAGACATATTTAATGAATAGATTTAATTCTATCCTTTAGATTTTTTTTTATATGAGGCAAACTCAGATTAACATTTCATTATTCTTTTATTTCAAAACTAGGGGCCAGGTACATGAAATTCATGCATGAGGGGGCGGGTCTTTCAGCCAGACATGCACTCTCTCCAATCTGGGAGCCCTCAGGGGATGTCCTACTGATGGTTTAGGCCTGCTCCCTATGGTTCTCTAATCTCTGTGGACCTGCCTGCTTGATGCCACCATAGGCCTTGGTGTCTGCTCTCTGTGGAGACCCTGCAGGGAACTGCTTGCCTCTTGCCACTGAAAGGAAATGAACTCCTCTCCATCTTGTCATATAGGGCTGGGCCCCCTGCCTAAACCCCCTCCCTTTTCTGGGAGGGGCCACAGGTGTGCCAGCAATGTCCTAGCTTCCCCGACCACCACCCAAATGGACCAATGAAGCTCCAGGAACACAGCAAGGGTCCTAATAAGGCTAAACCACAGAAAGACCCTAATTCAAGTGACCAATCTCTGTAACCCTTGTCACTTTCCTAAGCCCTCCTGTTATGCCCAGAGTTTGGGGTCCCCAATAATCCACCACTAAGGAGCCTTTTCTGATGCAAAAGCTAAGAGTCTTTATTCAAACCCAGGTTTGGCTCTCAGCCTCTTTCTGGTGCAGCAGCGTGGCGAGAGAGCGAGCCGGGTGGGAACAATGAGTTTTATGGGGTAGGATAACTGGGAGTGAAAGGAAATGAACTCTCCTCCATCTTGTCCTATAGGGCTGGGACCCCTGCCTAAACCCCCTCCCTTTTTTGGGAGTGGCCACAGGTGTGCCAGCAATGTCTTAACTTCCCCGACCCCCACCCAAATGGACCTGTCTGCTCGCTCGCTGGAGGGGACTGCTTGCCCCTTGCTGCCGCAGAAAGGGGTAAGCAGTCCCCAGCATTCTGCTGTCTGCTCACTTGCTGTGGGGGATGTTTCTGCCCCACCCTTGGCTGCTTACTAGCGTACCAGCTCAGAGGGCCTGGGTTCTGGAGATGTTCCTACCCCGCCCCCGGCTGCTCCACGCTTATGCACAAATGCCTGGAGTGACCAGGGGTCGTTCTGGGACCTTGGCTGCCCTGGGCCTACATGTGGCCCTACAGGCTCAGAGTGGCCTGGCTTCTGAGGATACTTGTCCTCAGGAGCCAGGCTGTTTGGTGCTGGCACATGCAAGTGGCTGCCATACCCCAGCTGCTCGGCACCTGTGTGTGCAAATTAATCTACCATCTTTGTCAGGCTAATTTGCATATTCACTCCTGATCAGCTGGTGGGCATTGGGAAGTGATGGTTAATTTGCATTTTTCTCTTTTATTAGTGTAGATATCGAGATATTTAATAATTTTTATTATTTTATTCAGTAAACTTTCAAAGTTTTAAGTTGCCAATGATTTTGGAGGCAAGCCTGTAGCAATTTAAAAGCAAAATAGCCACATTTTTCCCTTAGAGATAACAATCTAAGGGTTTCTGCCATGGGAAATAAGACCAGGTTTTTTTCTCTGTTAAAGAGCGAAGCTAGTTTCCCCTGGGCTACTTGGACTCCTACTATTAATATGTTAGTATTGAAAAGCTTTACTACAAATTCTTTATTTTAGTTATATCTATGTTTCAACAATTTTGAGATTCTAAAGCCAATTATTACTATTTAAGACATTTGCTTTGGCAAATTCTGTAACAGAGATAATTTACTGACTTTTTAGTAGTCTTAATGTTAATTATTTAAAAACTGCCCTTTATTATGGAAACACTAATCTTGTTGCCCAAACTCAGCCTATATTCTTCCTTTTCTCCTTGGATAATTTCTGCCATCTTTCTTTTGAGAATAAACAGCTTTGGGTTATTCTGTAGCATTTGTAAAGAGATTAAGTTTAGCTCAAAATCTTGTCCAGCATTGGACCAAGGGCTCTTTTGTTTTAAGCTAGCTTTCTCTTTTTACGAGTACAGAAATCCAAGACACATTCCTAAATTTGGTAAAACTTTTAAAAGACAAACCTGGAAAAAAACATGGTGGAGATGAGACTTTTCTTAGCACACTCGGGAGTGGGCGTCCATATTTACAGGATCACCACATGTCTCCCAACCCCCACATCCTATTTCTTTTGGGACTATTTAGCAACTGACCTGGCCAAGTTTCTTTTCTTATTAAATTAAGGGCACGCTTAATAGATAACAATAAACACATTAAATCAAATAAGATGACAGATCCTGAATCTTTTCCTATTCTGCTCTCAATGGCATTGACTAGCTTTTAAAGTTATTTTTAGCTAAAATCTACTTGTCCCAATGCATCCTATGGTAATTTTTAAACAAAACATTAGAGTGTCTCTAGGTGAGAGAGCTGACAGCTCTAATCTCTCTAGCTGCCCAGCCTTTCAATACTAGAGGCAGATTTGGCAGCAGGGCTTTTTTTCTTATTAAAGACTTTTGATTCTAAAAATAAATTAGGTATTTTTGCAGTTTGAACAAGAACTTACATAGTTAAATATGACAATGGCACTCTTTTTCCTTGAGCCTGATTTAAAAGAGTACCTTTTGGTATTTTGATTTATATATCCTTTAGCATGGAAGCTAAAAATTTACAATGATATTTTTGCCTTTAAACTGAATTCTTCCCCATAATAGTCTGGTTAGAAAAAGATGTTTCCACCCAGTCTGGATTTGCCACTTCCAGAGCTGGTGCAGGCTTTATGCACAATGAATATCCCCACCGAATTTACTAGTGACCCCTCAGCTATTACTAGTGATCCCCAGCTTTACCGGTGGAAAACTTAGCCCAGGTGAATAATCTTCTTCTCCAGATGTCCTTGTCTCAGATGCCATTAATGCTGGGGTGTTATCCACATCTAGAAGGGTTCAGAAATCTGGAAAAGGGACTGCACATAAATGGATAAAGAGATTATACATGAAATATAAATTTGGAGGGAATTTTGGGGGAGTCAGAGAAAGCTTAGTTTTAGTGACTAAGTTCCTAGAATCTCTGCACCCAGGGCTTTTTATTCACACATTTTGCCCTCTAGCAAAGCAGATTATATATATATATATATATATATATATATATATCAAAGGTAAGGTTTGGTAAACAATAAAAAGATTATCAGGTTGGGGGACTGCCTTTGGCTGTTCCAGCAGCAGGCAATAATATATGCAGATTTTCAGCCCTGCTAAAACTGTTCCTCAACTTTCTGATGAACTTCTCAATTTATTATGCTAACGACTTAAAGTTGCTTCCAGCAGTTAGGAGTGTTTTCTGCCATTATTTTTTCAAACACTTTATCCCTTTCTGCCTTTCTTTCTTTTCTGGTACACCTTCTATGTGAATATTGTTATATTTCATGTTGTCCCACAGCTTCCCAATAAGATTTCCTCTTCTTTTTAGTTTTAATTTTCTTTTTCTTTTTTCCTTTTTGATTCCGGGATTGCATGATTTTTTCTATCCTATCTCCTATTTCACTGATGTGATCCCGGGTTTCTCCCAATCTTCTGTGTATTCCTTCTATTGTGTTCTTTATTAGTGCTATGCCATTCTTCACATATGTTTTCTTATGCTGTTCAGTATCTTTATCATCATTATTCTGAACTCTATGTCTGATAAATTTCTTATCTACATTTAATTTATCTCTTCTTCTGGAGAATTCTTTTGCTCTTTTATTTGGGGGTTGTTTTTTGTTTTCTTATTTTGGCTAACTCTCTAGGTTTGTGAATATGTACTAGGTAGATCTGCTATGCTTCCCAATCTCTAGTGCAGGGCAGTGTCAAATTCTACTGACTAATTAGATCATGCAAAGTTTCAAAGCCTCCAGAGACTGGCCTCTGCCTTCAGACTGATTGGATTCAGTCTTGAGTAGCTCTTAGACAATTGTCCACAGGAGTGTCAAAAAGTTTTCTAACAGGGTAGGGTAATTGCTTATGACTGAAGGCTTATTGTTATTTTCAATTTCTTAGTGGGCCTGAGAAACTCCAAACTGTGGAGCAAGGGGTTTTCCAATAGGATGAGTAATTGTCTTCTCCCCAGGCAAAAATAACTTGTATAAGCTACTTGAGAATGATGTCCTCTGCAGCATGAGGATATGAACCCAACACAGGTATTCAGGATGTCATCTTCCTGAGCTTTAACCCCAGAGCCTTCAACCCTGGCTTCTGCTCACACAGCTCCAGTCTACTCTTTTCTCCCTCTGTTGGAGCACAAGGTGAGTGGACCAAACTTTATGTGCATGCCCCTGGATGAGTCAATTGTTTAATTATACTTGAGTTGTAATTCCTTATGAGTTTTTTCAGGTCATGTGGAATGGCCCCTGACATCTCCACTAAGATTCTTAGTCACCTAAGTATACCCAAGATCATGCTAGAGGGAGGAAGTGCCCCTTATCTTTGGAGCCGAATGAGTTTATGTGGTAAAAAGTTTTGTTCAGACCCTCAGAAAGCAATTCCAATAGAGAAGCCAAAGTTAAAAATAAGCCATCCATTTTTCCTCCTGTCCTTAGTTATATTAACCCTTATTTACTGCCTAGATTTTCTTAACCATTAACATTTAGCTGCACTTTGAGGATTAAAAAACAACAACCCAGCTCAAAGAAAGTTAGCATGAATTCAACCCCAGACATAAAGGGGAAAAAATGGATAGAAAAGAACGTCCTTCTAGCCTAAAGGACTCTCTCTCTTAATTGGAACTAGTAACTACAAAGGGAGAACCAAGGGGAAGATCCTGGGTGGTTTTACAGTGCTCCTGGGTCCATGGACATTGTTTGTAGTCAGTGAGGTGCCTAGTACAAACTTCCCCAGTCCATGATCAACTTAACTTATCACAGGAGTCTTCAGGTGATGAATGCCACAGTGATTCTTAGATGCTCATCCCACGCTCGAACAGTGTGGCAATCCACACACAAAGAAAGAAAACTTTATGGACAGATGAAAAGATACAAGGAGAAAAAAAAACACAGTCAGTTTCTTTAAGCCAAGGTGGCAAGGATGACCAGCTTAGCAGGAATGAAGCAATCCATGTTAGGTCACCATAATGTCGAAACAGTACCAGCTGTAGTTATAGAGGCAAAAAAAGGGCTCTTGGAGATTAGGAGAGGGAAGGTCAAGGATAATATATCGGGCAGGGAGAGAGTGGAAAGGGAAAGGTATAGGTATTTTCCAGGCTCACCATCCGGGGTCTCAGAAAATGTTACCAGAAAGGGACCTGGCCCTTAGCCTGTCTATGTAGGGCTAGCTGATAGTGTGTGGAGTCTTGATTTTATATAGGAAAGATTTCAACCCAAGTCCAGGTGACTATGAGAGTGTGCTATTTAAAGCTGAGGTCAGTGAAACAAGAAAGGACTTGGCATAGAAGAAGCAACAGGAGAAAAATTAGGTAGGGAAATGAGCTTAGGTTGTGCTGCTTTGGCTTCACTAAGAAATTAGAGAAAAGGGGATCTTTGGGATAGGATCAGGGGGTTAGCTGGGATGAGCTGCCACTGCTCATTGCTTCCTGGTCACAAGGCTCATAATGTCCCTAAAGTTGAGGAGTTGTATGCATGTGGGGGAAGAAGATGGGGATGGGAAACATGCAGGCATGCTCCCAGGAGAAGGGTGCACTGGGTCCTCCATCCTAAAAGCTTTTAAAGGTGGAGATCTTAGGGGAGGTCCCAGGAGAAGATCACAATAGAATATTCATCAGCTTTTCAGGTGGGCCCTTCCAGGGTTGTGGTTGCCACTGATTGGTCGGTGCCAGGGCATGGACCATTAGTCAATGCAGCTGGTTGTCATTCATTGTATCATTTACATGGTTTTGCTGCTTTTCTGGGCCTGGAGCTGAAACAAACTCAGGTCTAAATGTATTTGGTGTAGGCAGAACCTCATTGTCCTGGGGCTTAATGCTTAAGGACTAGTCTTCTCTAAGAGGGTTTAATCTACATAAAAGACCCTCCCCTGACCTTTCCTGCCATGGGAGGAAGTGTCAGGGGAGGGTCTGAACTGCATGACCAGCGAGATGGAAGGTCAGGGGATCCAAATCGCATGACCAGAGATATTAGGGGAGAAAAGGTTTCCCTGGGGGAAGGTCTCTATTTTCCTAGTTTTACCTGTTGCTTGCTGCCCTGGTAACATTCTGTACCTGGCCCATTGTCCCTGCTCTGGTCACATCTGTGTAATTGCCTGCTACAGTTCCATAAGAGGGAACTTAGCTCATTGGAACTTATTATAAAGCATATAAATCCAGAAGGATGGATAGATGTTTAGGGAAGCAGATGTTTGCTAAGGAAAAGGAAAATTCTCATAGAGTGGTCCATCAGGGGGTCCAGTAGATTAGTTTTCAATCACCCATGGAGTATACCAGAGGCTGAGGGACCACTTCATTACCAGGTGGTAGAAGGGGCCCTCCTGAACCTCTGAGGTTCTTAGCCACTGTGAAACTGGTTTGCCAATATTTCTTAGCTCAGTTCTTTTTGTACTTAAATAGAAACTTACATCCTAGAAGCCTAAAAAACTCTGGTATAACTTTTAGAAAAATGAAAGTGTTTTCTAAAGTTCCTTTGATTTCTCTTTGAAATACTAAAATATGATGGCTTTGGAACTCACAGTTATTTAATTCCTTCCACAGCTGATAAAAGCATCTAGCCTGAAGCACAGATGTGTGAAAAGAGATTAGGCCATGTGTGAAAGCACTTCCTTCTCATTAGCCATTTGATGGCTTTTTTTGAAATGCTAATTTAAGTCCTACAGAGCTGTTACCTTGAAATTCAATTATACATCCAGGTAAATAAAGCATTCTCAAGTGAACGCAGAAGTGTGAAACCAAACTGAGGCAAACTGTGAAAATCCTGACTCAATCCATCTCAAGGGAAGAAAAAAAACAAAACAAAAAACCAACAACAATTCTCTTCCTTCTTCATATAGTACCATTTATTTTTGTGAAAAATTTGGACTTGAAGGATTTCCAGGGAGATAACTCAGTACCACTAATTGAGCACTTACTACTGCTTAACACACACACACACACACACACACACACACACACACGAGCCCGAAATGGTATACTTCAAGCTAAAGCCCATGATACCAAATCTAGACTTAAAACTTGTTCAAATTGCAGTTTCAGCCTCTCCCCAAAACATAATCTTAATCAACCACTATGGAATTTTCTGGTCAAATTTTCAGTGAAGTAATGTGTCATCTAAGCCACATTAAAAGAAGAGGCAATCTACATGATAATCACCTTTCCTTTTCTCTATTTCCAAAGAAAAAATGTTCTGGCCTCCAAATCATCATTTCTTTTGTTTTGAAAATAGCTCCCTTGTACCAGCCTTCTTTCCATAAAGTCCTTCATTTTGTATATTCTCTCATAAAGCCTTCTAGTTGATAGATGGGATGCTTTCTGATTTATGAATTATTTAATAAAGCCAATTAGATCTTCAAATGTGCTGAGTTGAATTTTATTTTTTAACACTATAAGCCAGTGACAATGTTAGAGGATTTATATTCAAATATCCCCACAATCCTGTATTTTATGTCTTATTAGATATGCAAATCACAGTTAACATAGGTTAAATAATTTGCTTCAAAGGCATACAGCTTTTAATTAGTACAGCAGATATGGTAACAAAAAAAAATTGAACATTTGTTGCCCTGAGGCAGGATAGTAAGGAAATAGGAAAATCTCTTGGCAAGTAATGGGGAAACTGAGACAGATAGCTAAACAAGGCCAAGCAATTTATATCCAGCTAATAACTTATAAGTTCTTGTCCTCCCTAACCAAGGACATTTAGGAGTAAGTGGTTTACACATTCCAGAGAGGTCAGGACATGTCCACCTTGGTCCCAGTCCCTCTTCAGTGATGTTATTTGAAGGTGAAACTGACTGGAGAATGACCCTGACCCCTCTATATGCTCATTTTGATGGATCAACATATTGAAAGACATAACTGGAAAGCCGATGACTATTCTATTGACAGCCTCCCCTGATACTTCCTCTTAAATTTCTATTTTAAGAAAACAGATAAAAAACTCTTAAGACAAAGTACTCCAGTGAAGTCTTCCTAGGCAGTGGTTGGCAAACTCATTAGTCAACAGAGCCAAATATCAGTAGTACAATGATTGAAATTTCTTTTGAGAGCCACATTTTTTAAACTTAAACTTCTTCTAATGCCACTTCTTCAAAATGGACTTGCCCAGGCCATGGTATTTTGTGGAAGAGCTACATGCAAGGGGCCAAAGAGCTGCATGTGGCTCGAGAGTCACGGTTTGCTGGCCACTGTCCTAGAGCACACCTACACCTTCCCCCTTATTTCCTCAGGCACTATCTTTGATCTCTTTCTGAGCTCTAAGTGCAAGAACCAACTAGACTTGTAACCAGGGGAGCAGTGGGCAGCACCAGCTCACCAAGGGCTAACCCCCTGAATCTGTCTCCAAGGGCCCTCCTTTTGTAACTTGTTTCCTGAGTCCATGAAACCCAGCTGGCTCAGTTCTTCTGCCTCTGTGACTTTCTTCCTAAAGGGTCTGGGCAGCTCCGCTAAGGCTCAATCCCGTTTCTGTGATCTTTTCTTTTGAGAATGATTTTTTTTTGTAATTTTTTTTATTGTGTTACATGTGTACATATCTCCCCATTGTCCTCCCCCTCCCGGCATACCCCAACTCCCTAGTGTCTGTGTTCATTGGTTATGCTTATATGCATGCATACAAGTCCTTTGGTTAATCTCTTCCCTTCTCCACCTCTCCTTAAACTTCCTGCTGTAATTTGACAGTCTGATGCTTTACTGCCTCTGTGTCTATCCTTTTGTTCATCAGTTTATAATGTTCTTTATTATTCACAAATGAGTGAGATCATGTGGTGTTTCTCCTTCATTGACTGACTTATTTCACTTAGCATAAGGCTCTCCAGTTTCATCCAGGTTGCTGCAAGTGGTAAGAATTCCTTCTTTTTAATGGCAGCATAGAATTCCATTGTGTAGATGTACCACAGTTTTGTGATCCACTCATTTGCTGACGGGCACCTAGGCTGTTTCCAAATTGTAGCTATTGTAAATTGTGCTGCTATGAACATAGGGGTGCATAAATCCTTTCTGATTGGTGTTTGTAATTTCTTAGGATAAATTCCTAAGAGTGGGATTGCAGGGTCAAATGGGAGATCCATTTTTAGTTTTTGGAGAAAACTCCATACTGTTCTCCATAGTGGCTGCACCAGTCTGCATTCCCACCAACAGTGCACAAGGGTTACTTTTTCTCCGCATCCTCGCCAACACTTGTTGTTTGTTGATTTGTTGATGATTGCCATTCTAATAGGTGTAAGATGGTATAGCATTGTCGTTTTGATTTGCATCTCTCAGATAATTAGTGACTTTGAGCATGTTTTCATGTGTCTCTTGGCTGTCCTTCTGTTGTCTTTCAAAAGGTTATATTTAGGTCTGTTGCCCATTATTATTTTTGTTTATTTTAGTTTTTTAATTTTTTTACAGAGAGGAAGGGAGAGAGGTAGAAAGTCAGAAACATCAATGAGAGAGAGACATCGATCAGCCGCCTCCTGCACGCCCCACAGTGGAGATGTGCCTGCAAGCAAGGTACATGCCCCCAACCAGAATCGAACCTGGGACTTTTCAGTCCACAAGCCGATGCTCTATCCACTTAGCCAAACCGGTCTCGGCCATTGCACATTATTTTATTGAATCATTTACCTTCCTTTTATTAAGTTGTATAAGTTGGCTGTAGATGTTAGAGATTAAACCTTTATCAGTGATAACATTTGCAAATATGTTCTCCCATACAATGGTCTTTCTTGTTGTTTTGTTGATGGTTTCTTTTGCTGTACAAAAGATTTTTATTTTGATGTAGTCCCATTTGTTTATTTTTTCTTTAGCTCCCATTGCCTTTGGAACAGTAGCAGTGAAGAAGTTCTTTCAGCATATGTCTGAGATTGTGCTACCTATGGATTCTTCTAATATTTTTATGGTTTCCCTTCTAATGTTTAAGTCCTGTATCCATTTTGAGTTTATTTTTGTACTTGGTGTAAGTTGGTGGTCCAGTTTCATTTTTTTGCATGTATCTGTCCAATTTTCCCAACACCATTTATTGAAGAGGCTATCTTGGCTCCATTGAATGTTCATGCGTCCTTTGTCAAATATTAATTGACCATAGTGGTTTGGGTCGATAT
Source organism: Lasiurus cinereus (assembly GCA_011751065.1). NCBI lineage: Eukaryota > Metazoa > Chordata > Mammalia > Chiroptera > Vespertilionidae > Lasiurus > Lasiurus cinereus. The sequence goes on from JAAGEH010000049.1 coordinate 100,452, forward strand.
CTGGGTTCTCTATTCTATTCCATTAGTCTATATGTCTGTTCTTGTGCCAGTAGCAGGCTGTTTTGAGAACAGTTGCTTTGTAATATAGCTTGAAATCTGGTATTAAGATCCCACCTACTTTATTCTTCTTTCTCAGAATTGCTATGACTATTTGTGGTCTTTTTTTATTCCAGATGAATCTATGAAGAATTCTTTCTAGGTCTGTGAAATACGTCATTGGTATTTTAATGGGTAGTGCATTGAATCTATTATTGCTCTGGGCTAGTATGGACATTTTAATGATGTTGGTTCTCGCAATCCATGAGAATGGTATGCTCTCCCATCTGTTAACATCTTCCTCTATCTCTTTTTTCAGTGTCCTGTAGTTTTCTACATATAGGTCTTTTACCTCCTTAGTTAGGCTTATTCCTAGGTATCTTAATTTTTTTGGTGTGATGGTAAGTGGGATTGTTTTTTTAGTCTCTCTTTCTATAATTTCACTATTAATGCATAGAAATGCCACAGATTTCTTGGCATTAATTTTATATCCTCCTATATTGCCTCCTTAATTCATTTATTAAGTCAATTAGTATTGGGATGCAGTCCTTCGGGTTTTTTATGTACAGTATCATGTCATCTGCAAAGAAGGATAGCTTTACTTCTTCTTTTCCAATTTGGATGACTTTTATTTCTTTTTCTTATCTAATTGCAATGGCTAATACTTCCAGTACTATGTCGAACAGGAGAGGGGAGAGTGGGCATCCCTATCTTGTTCTTTTTCTTAGGGGAAATGGTTTTAGTTTTTGCCTATTGAATATGATGTTAGCTGAATAACATCATATTAATATGATTATGGGTTTATCATATATGGCTTTTATGATGTTGAGGTATGATCCTTCTATTCCACTTTTGCTGAGAATTTTTACCAAAAAAGGGTTTTGGATTTTGTCAAATGCTTTTTCTGCATCAATTGATATGACTATGTGGTTTTTATCTCTCAATTTGTTTATGTGATATATCACATTTATTGATTTGCAGATATTGTACCATCCTTGCATTCCTAGGATGAATCCTACTTGGTCATGTATATGATCTTTCTGATGTACTGTTGGATCCGATTTGCTAGAATTTTGTTGAGGATTTTGGCATCTATGTTCACGAGAGATATTGGCCTATAATTCTCTTTCATTGTGTTGTCTTTATCTGGTTTTGGTATTAGGGTGAGGCTGGCTTCATAGAAGGTGTTTGGAAGTGTTCCTTCTTCTTGAATGTTTTTGAATAGTCTGAGGAGGATATGTTTTAATTCTTCCTTGAATGTTTGGTAAAGTTATCCTGTGTAGCCATCTGGTCCTGGGCTTTTGTTTACTGGAACCTTTTTTGATGACTTCTTCAGTTTCTTCCATAGTTATTAGACTATTGAGATGTTTAGATTTTTCCTGACTCAGTTTTGGAAGGTTATATTTTTCTAGAAATATGTCCATTTCTTGCAGGTTGTCCAATTTGTTGGAATAGAGTTGTTCATAGTATTTTTTTTAACAATCCTTTGTATTTCGGCAGGGTCTGTTGTTATTTCTCCTCTTTCATTTCTGATTTTGTTTATTTGGGTCTTCTCTCTCTGCTTCTTGGTGAGCCTGGCTAGAGTTCCATCTATCTTGTTTATCCTTTCAAAGAACCAGCTCTTGGTTTTGTTGATCTTTTGAATTCTTTCTTTGGTCTCCATGTTGTTTATCTCCACTCTGATCTTTACTATTTCCTTCCTTCTGCTTACACTGGGCTTTTCTTGTTGCTCTCTTTCTAGCTTTTTGAGTTGTAGGGTTAGGTAATTTATTACCATTGTTTCCTGTTTTTTTGCATTAGGCTTGTAGAGCTATGAACTTCCCTCTCAAGACTGCTTTCACTGTGTCCCATAAATTTTGTATTGTTGTGTTGTCATTGTATTTGTTGCCATGATGTTTTTGATTTCTTCCTTGATCTCTCTGGTTACCCATTCGGTGTTTAATAGCATGCTGTTTAGTCTCTATGTGTTTTATTTTTTTGTATTGTTTTTACTGTAGTTGATTTCCAGTTTTATGCCACTGTGATCTGAGAAAATGCTTGATATGATTTCTATCTTCTTGAATTTAAAGAGACTTTTCCTATGACCCAACATATGATCTATCTTTGAAAATGACTCATGTGAAGAATATATATTCTGTGGCTTTGGTGTGAAATGTTCTGAAGATGTCAATTAATTCCATCTGGTATAGTGAGTCATTTAGGATTGATGTTTCTTTGCTGATTTTTTTGTTTAGAGGATTTGTCCAGTGGTGACAGTGGGGTATTAAAGTTTCCTACTATGATTGTATTGCTGTCAATCTCTCCCTTAATATCCTTCAGGAGTTTTTTTTTTATGTATTTAGGTGCTCCTATATTGTGTGTGTATATGTTTACCAGAGTTATTTCTTGTGGGATTGTTCCCTTTAGTAATATGAAGTGGCCTTCTTTATCTCTTGTTATGTCCTTCACTTTGAGATCTAATTTGTCAGATATAAGTATTGCAACCCCAGCTTTTTTTTTCATTTCCATTTGCCTGTAATACCATATTCCATCCCTTCAACCTCAATCTGTGTGCATCTCTTTTCCTGAGGTGGATTTCTTATAGACAGCAGATATATGGATCATCTTTTCTTATCCAATCAGTTACCCTATGTCTTTTGATTGGAGCATTTAATCCATTTACATTTAAAGTTATTATTGATAGGTACTTATCTGTTGCCATTTTTAATCTTTACCCTGGAGTTTCTTCTTCACTTCCTATTTCTTTTTATTACAGTAGACCCTTTAACATTTTCTGCATTGTTGGTTTAGTGACTATAAATTCCCTTCCCTTAATCCTTTTTTGTCTGTGAAGCTCCTGATTTCACCTTCAATTTTGATTGATAGCCTCACTGAGTATAGTATTCTTGGTTTCAGACCCTTCCTTTGCATGACTTTGTATATTTCATTACATTCCCTTCTGGCCTGATGAGTTTCTGTTGAGAAATCAGTTGCTAGTCTTATGGCAGTTCCTTTGTAGGTAACTTTCTGTTTCTCTTTGCTGCTTTTAAGGTTCTTACTTTATCGCTGGTGTTTGCCAATTTAATTATAAAGTGTCTTGGTGTCGGTTTTTTGGGGTTAATTTTGCTTGGGACTCTGTGAGCTTCTTGGATTTGTGTGGGGATTTTCTTTTCTATATTAGGGAAGTTTTTTGTCATTATTTCTTCAAACAGGTTTTCTAGTCCTTGCTCAGTTTCTACTCTTTCTGGAACCCCAATTATGCAGATGTTGTTTTGTTTCGTGTTATCCCAAAGTTCCCTTAGGCCAGTGGTTCTCAACTTTCCTAAGGCCGCGATCCTTGCATACAGTTCCTCATGGTGTGGTGCCCCCAACCATGAAATTTTGCTACTGTTATGCATTGTGATGTAAATATCTGCATTTTCTGATGGTCTTAGGCGATCCCTGTGAAAGGGTCGTTCGACCCCCAAAGGGGTCGCGACCCACAGGTTGAGAACTGCTGCCTTAATCTCTTCTCTTGCTTTTTAATATTTTTTTTTCTAAAAGCTGCTGTACTTGAGTATTTTTTCCTAACTTGTCTTCTAGCTCACTGATGCGGTCCTCGCTTCTTCTAGTCTACTTTTGATGCTTTCTATTGAGTTCTTTATAGCAGTGATGTCATTTTTCATTTCTTCTTGATTATTCTTCATTTCCTCTTGGCTCTTACTCACATTGTTGATTTTGTCTTCCATTCTTTTCAGCCACCTTATGATCATTTCTCTGAACTCTTTTTCTGGCAGGCTTATTTCTGCTTCTATTTCATTTACTTCCTTTTCTGGTGACATCTGCCTTTCTGTCATATGCGGGCTGTTTCTTCATCTGCCCATAGTCTTTCTTCTCTGGGTGTCTGGTTATGTAGTTCTGTCTCCTATGTTGATTCAAAGGCACAAAGTTATCCCAGGCAAAATCTGACCATTCCGTGTGCTGTGTGGAGCTCCTCTGAGTCCGTGTGTCTGCGCTGATTGGAGAGTGGTGTTCTGAGTCCCCTGGCTGTTCGGTGGGTGCTGCAATTGTAGCTTTCAGACCACCGCAGACATCCACCTCCTTCTGCAAGATGGTGCGGTCTCCGCTTTCCCCCATTTCTGTCATCTTGCCTCTTCTTTTTTAAAGCCTTTCATTTGTTTCATTGTCCCCAACTTTAATAAACATAGTCTCAGCCCAGCTGGTGTGTCTCAGTGATTGTTCATCAAGTATGAACCAGGAAATCATGATGTAATTCATAGTCAGGCAACATGCCTGGGTTGTGGGCTCAATTCCCCAGTAGGGGGTATGCAGGATTCTTTCTCATCATTGATGTTTCTATCTCTCCCCCTGCCTTCCTCTTTGAAATCAATAATAAATAAATAAATAAATAAATAAATAAATAAATAATAAACATACTCTCAAAATCATCTGGACTTTTGTTGTGAAATCTTTCTTGCATAAAATCAATAACCCATATATTCCAGACCATGCTGGGGCACACTTGCTTTAGTTCCAGTCCCTCTCTGGTGTTAGCCCCACATCTCAGAATCTTGAGCCAGCTGGGCTTTGTGGCCTCAGGAAACAACTCTTTCTTTTAATACTGGGAAAAAGTGGTAGCTACTGTAACAACAACAACAACAAAAAAAAACTCTTAAATCTCAATAGCTTAAGATGCAGAACAGGTTAATTGCTCAACTTTGATGTGGTTCATGGGTGGTTAAGGAATGATCTGCTTCATGCATTTTTTTTTCAAGGACCAATGAGAAGGTTGATAGACCTGTTATTGTAGAAGACCAAAGAAAACCAAAGATGCTTCAAAGAAAAGGGGACACTGTTTAATACACTAGTGGACTCAGAGAACAGCCCTCCAAATATGAGTGAAGTAACATGCATGGGGCCTTCCCTTATATCTCCCTGTGGTCCTTGTCCCACAAACATGGATTATGCTTCCCGTCCTTTTCATGGGCCTTGCAAGAAGGCTCCCAGGGGTTGGGGGTGTCTAGGCCATATCTGTTGCCCTTGCACCAGCATTAATAACCCTCCCTCTAGGGCAGTGCACTGTTCACAGTAACAGGTTCTGCAAGACCAGTATCTGGGAAGGAGATAGGGACTTAATTATAGGTTGTCAGGAATGTACACTAAGCTTGCTGGCTTGGATTCAAATCACTAGCCCCAAATATCAGGATTACATTGGAATTAGCCCTTTTTTAGTCTTCTCACTGTAACTACATTCATCCAGAAAAAAAGAGAGAGGACCCACATAAATAAATTCAGAAATGAAAGAGGAGAAGTAACAACTGACCCCAAAGAAATACAAAAGATTGGAAGAAAATACTATGAACAACTATATGCCAACAAATTGGACAATATGGATAAAATGGGTAAATTTCTAGAAGCATACAATATTCCAATCAGAGACTGTGAATAGACAGGTTACAACTATTGAAATTGAATCAGTAATAAAAAACACACAATCCCAACAAACAAATGGCTTCACAAGTGAATTTTGTAAAATATTCTAAGAAGAAATAACATTTATCCTTCTTAAACTATCCCAAAAAATTCAAGAGGAAGAGACTTTCAAGCTCATTTTACAAGTCCAGCATTATCCTAATTCCAAAACCAAAGACACTACGAAAAAAAAAAAGAAAAAAAAAAACAAGGAAAAGAAAATTATAGGCCAATATCCCTGATGAACAAATACGCAAAAACTTCAACAAAACGTTAGCAAATCAGATCCAGCAATACACTACAAAAGTCATGATCAAGTGGGATTTATTCCCTGGATGCAAGGTTGGTAAAATATCTGCAAATCAATAAATTTGACACACCACATAAACAAAATGAAGGATAAAAACCGCATGATCATATCAATAGATGTAGGAAAAGCATTTGATGAAACCCAGCACTCATTTATGATAAAAACCTCTCAGCTAAGTGAGAATAGAGGGAACATATGTCAACATAATAAAGGCCATATATAACAAACCCACAGCCAGCATCACACTCAATGAACAGAAACTATAAGCATTTCCCTTGAGATCAGGGAAAAAGACAGAGATGTCTGCTTTTACCAGTCTTATTCAACTTAGTACTTGGAAGTCCTAAGACATATCAATCAGACAAGAAGAAATAAAAGACATCATTAAAGTGTCCATACTACTGAAAGCAATCTATAGATTCAACACAATTCCTATCAATATTACAGTGGTATATTTAACAGAACTAAAACACATATTCCAAAAATGGATGTGGATCCACAAAAGACCTAGAATAGCCACAGCAATCTTGAGAAAGAAGAACAAAGTTAGAGGAATTATGCTACCTGATTTCAAACCTTACTACAAGGCCATAGTAATAAAAACAGCATTGGACTGGCATAAAAACAGACATATACTAGTAGATAAATGAAACTCAGTAGAGTGCCCAGAAATAAACCCACACCTTTATGGTCTTAATACATATTTGACAAAGGAGGCAAAAACATACAGTGGGCTAAAGATAGTCTATTCAATAAATGATGTTGAGAAAATTGGACAGATAGATGCAAAAGAAAAAAAAAGAAATTAGACCATCTTCTTGCACCATACACAAGAATAAACTCAAACGTTTTAAAGACTCAAAACTTAAGACTCCTAGAAGAAAACATAGGCAGTAAAATTTGCCATTTCTTGTAGCAATATTTTTTTCTAATATATGTATTTCCACAGGCAAAGGGAAACAAAAGAAAAAAAGGAACAAATGGAACTACATCAAACTAAAATGTTTTTCACAGCAAAGGAAACCATTAACAAAATGAAAGACAACCCACTGAATGGGAGAACATAAGAGGTAATATCCAAAATTTATAAAGAACTTATAATACTCAACACCAAAAAACCCTAAACAATCCAACTTAAAAATGGGCAAATAACCTAAACAGACACTTTTCCAAAGAGGACATATAGCTGGCCAACAGAAATATGAAAGGGTGATCAATATTACTAACCATCAGAGAAATGCAAATTAAAACCACAATGAGATATCACTTCATGCCTATGAGAATGGCTATCAGCAAATGGCAATTGCTGGTGAAGATGTGGAGAAAAGGGAACCCTAATCCTAGTGCACTATTGTGGGAATGCAGATTGGTGGAAAACAGTCTGGAGTTACCTCAAAACTTTAAAAATAGAACTGCCTTATGATCCAGCAAATCCACTTCTGGTAATATATCCAAAGAAACCTGAAACACTAATTTGAAATAATATATGTACCCCTGTGCTAATTGCAGCTTTATTTACAGTAGCCAAGATTTGGAAGCAGCCTAAGTGCCCATCAGTAGAAGAGTGGTTAAAAAAGCTGTGGTACAGTTACACCAGGGATGAGGAAAGTCAGGCCCACAAAATCATTTGGTAAGTCCCTGCCAAGGCATTAGGAGTGAGTTAATTAAACAATTTACCAAATATAGCAGGCTAATTTTTAAGTCAATAATTTTGTATTGCCTGCAAATGATGTTATAAATATCCAAATGGCCCTTGGCAGAAAAAGGTTCCCACCCCTGATTTACACAATGGAATGCTACTCAGCTGTACAAAGGAAGGAAATCTTACCCTTTGAGACAGCATGGATGGACCTGGAGAGCATTATGCTAAGTGAAATAAGCCAATTGGAAAAAGACATGTGCCATATGATTTCACATGGCTCTTGATTTTTCCAACTGGCTTATTTCATATTGATTGTTTAGTGATTAGCAAGCTCTATTTTAAGCATTTCGAATTTTAATATGTTATTTTAGTTGTACTACTGATTTTGGGAATTGGTAATGGGGTTGACATGTCACTCATAATTTCCAAATTAAATACCCTATTTGCTTTATAGGCTTCTTATATGAACTGAAATGGCATAATGCATATAAAGTCTTAGGCTGATGTGTGACATTTGATAAGTAGTAGTCTTAATTTCTAACAGAGACCTAGGGCTGGCTAAGAGGTAGGGCTGTTAGGAGTGAGAGGGTAGAGCAGAATGTAGTTGGAGGCCCATCAGTCTAGTGGAGAACACCGAATCCAGGGCAAACTAGTGCCAGGATGCATCTGGTGGTCAGTTCTGGGAATTGGGGCCAGTACTGAGCTAGTCAACACTCGAGATGCCAGTCGCAAGGGACATGATGAAGTGGGGCCAGCTATGGGGCCTGGCAGCGCCCAGGGTGTGTCACTGCTGGCTGCGGGGACCTTGGCCACCACAGGTGTGAACTCTGAGCCTGTGTGGAGCAGCTTCCCCACTGGGTGGTTTGGCTAGTCATCCCCTCTTTTGTATGTTTGTTGGATGCCTCGGATCACCATTCCAGCTATTGGGAGTGAGGGGTATATGGACAGGATGAGATGGCTTGCCCAGTTTGGAGTATTACTTATAGAAATAACAACTCTTGAGCACTGCTGTGCCCCAGGCCCTGTGCTGAGGGCTTGAAGTGAATCCTCCCCTTTCATCTCCCTTACAGCCTGGGGAGGTGGATTCTTGGCAGTCTCATTCACAGCCAGGGAACCCGTGAGGTGTGTCAGCTGCTTCCCCAGCACACCTCGGGTTTGAGGAGCTCAGGAGGTTTGACTGCAGAGTGTACGTTTTTAAGAGCTACATTCTACTGCTTCCTTCTATGTGTGATATATGGCCATTGTGGAAAAAGAAAATGCATAACCAGAAAGAAAATTACACAAAATTCTAATATATAGAGACGGCACCAATTAGCATTAAAACATGAGATTTTGAGTATTTTCTCATATAAATATAAAATTTAATTAAAAATGCAATTCAATGTACATAATTTTAGAAATATTTTTACTTTAGTGTGGTAAAATTAACAAACCACTTCATCATTTTATTTGCTACATAATATTCCTTTGAGTTGTGTAAAAAAATGTCCCACAAATGGCAAATTCGACCAACCTACCTAATTAGTTGCTCTGAGACCTGCTGGAAGTGACATGCCCAAAGGCTTGGTAGTTGTTGGGGTGCCTCTCTGTTCAGCCCAGACCTGGGTGAGGAGCAAGGACACTGTTCCTGTAGATGTCTGTAGTTTTTTCTCCCAGAGGGAGGATGATGTGAGCTCTTGGGAACTCCATGGGGTGTCATGAAGGGAATGAGGGAACCGGTCCCAGTGGGGTCCCACCTCTTTGGTGAATTGCCTTCCATGATTCATCCTCCAAGAAGGTTCACCCCATAGCTCATTCCCCATTTTCTGGAACAAACTCACATTTTTTTGTGTTATGGGCTAAATTGTGTCACTCCAAATTAATATGTTGATGCTGAAATCCCCTGCACCTCTAAATGTGGCTGTGTTTGGAGGTAGGTCTTTAGAGAGGTTATTGAAATAAAACGGCTAGGCCCTGATCCAATCTAATGGGTGTCCTTATAAAAAGGGAGATTTGGACATACCAGGACACCAGGGGTGCACACACACAGAGCAAAGACCATGTGATTACTGCAAGAAGATGGCCATCTGCATGCCAAGAGAAAGGCCTTTGGAAGTACCAAGCATGCCGACACCTTGATCTTGGACTGCCAGCCTCCAGAACTGTGAGAAATACACTCCTTTGTGTAAGCCAGCTGTAACCAAGGTATTTAGACACAAGCTCCCTGCACAGAGTGGCATGTGGACAGAGCACCTACTCTGTGCCTTGCTACAGGGGCAAATGCTAGAAGAAGGGGGCCCAGTTCTTCCCCTAATAATCTGACCTTCTACCCATCAGGTGATATCCCTCTCAATGTCAGGCCTGACCCTAGAGACCACCCCAAACCATATTGTACAGAACACATGGGCAGTCATTGTGATCCCACCTGCTCCACCCCTGCCTGCGTTGTGACTGCTCTGTGAAGCCCTCCTCAACCCTAGTTCATGACTGTGAACTAGGCTTTCACTGGGCTTGATCCCCAGTGAAAGGTGGGCAGGAGGCAGCTGATCAGTGATTCTCTCTCATCGTTGATGTTTCTATCTCTCTCCCTCTCCCTTCCTCTCTAAAATCAATAAAAAAAATATATTTTTAAATCCAGTAGGACCTTACCTCCTCACATCTACCCACCATCCCTGAGAGGGGAGCCTCCTCAGGAAGAGGGTCGTAGTCTATTCACAAAGTACCACGCCTGAGTGGCTTACACAAAGGAGTGTATTTCTCACAGTTCTGGAGGCTGGCAGTCCAAGATCAAGGTGTCGGCAGGCAGGAAACTCAAGCAGGAGTTGATGTCAGTCTTAAGGCAGAATTTCTTTTTCAGGAAACCTCAGTTTGTTTTTGGTTAATCCTCACCCGAGGATATTTTTCCATTGGCTTTTAGAGAGAATGAAAGGAAAGTGGAGAAAGAGAGAAACATTGAACCTGGGACCCTTCAGTCTGAGGGCTGACACTATCCACTGAGCCAAACCAGTTAGGTCATGAAACCTTAGTTTTGCTCTTAAGGATGAAGGCCTCAGTACCAGTCAAGCTTCTCCAGGGAGTGAAATGGGAGGGATGTCTGTTCAACTGATTGGATGAGGCTCATCCATATTACAGGGATAATCTGTTTTACTCAAAGTCTACTAAGCAATCTACAAAACACTTTCCCAACACCCGGATCAGTGTTTGATTACATACCTGGCCCACAGCTCAGCCACATTGACCCAGCAAACTGATCACCACAGCCACCACCTCTTCCAAGCCCAGCCAGGTGTGCGCACAGCCAGAAGCAATGCTGGGTGTCTGTAAGTCAAGTCTTTTTCCTCACTCACATCATCGTCCCTCCAGGGCAGGCTCCCACTTTCTCTTAGAAAGCTGACACTAACGAGGCAGCTGATGATGCCCAACCGTTCCAGAGCTCCTCCAAAGCAGATGAAAGAGCTTTGGAAAGCTAACTTCCACACACACAATACAGGGCACTTCCATGTCAACTCTAAACAGTACTCCTCTTCTTTGTTTGGAAACTTCTGTAAAGAGGGAGGATATGTACTGTTTTCCTAAGAGGGAACTGAGAGAAGAGGCTGTGCTCTTTCACTTTGAGGAGGCGCATGTTTGGGGGAAGGCCTCTAGATGCCTCTAGGTGAACTGAGAGGACTACAGCCTTAGTAGAGCCCCTGGAAACAGCCCACTGGTCTACTCAGGTAAGACGGACAGATTCAGGAAGGATCAAGGGAAGCACATTGATGGGAATACTTAAATATAACTTTTTCACATGGAAGTCCCATCTCTACGCACTTCCCCCTCCCAGCTCCACCCTCTACTCTTGCCTAAAACCTTGTTTGGGGTATTTGTATCAGTGAGAACTAGATAAGTCTCTGAATTCCTTGTTAGAGTTTAAGGATGTGTACAGTTTCATTTATATCTTTACACTTGATTATTTTCTTTTCACATAAAGTAATTACATGTGAATTTAAATGGAAGTTGTGGAGAACTGGGTAAAGAACTAGGCTTTCGTTATCTCTAGGGTAGTGGTTCCCAGTGTTTCTCTCCATCAGCATCACCTGCCAGCTTGTTAAAGCGGCAAATTGTCAGGCCTGAGTTGAAACTTGAAACTCCCTGGGTGCGGTCTGTTTCCCAAGTCCTCTGGTGGAGAGTTTAAAAACCACTGTTGCCAAAACCAGTTTGGCTCAGTGGATAGAGCATCGGCCTGTGGACCAAAAGGTCCCAGGTTCGATTCCAGTCAAGGGCATGTATCTTGTTTGAGGGCACATCCCCAGTAGGGGGCATGCAGGAGGCGGCTGATCGATGTCTCTCTCTCAACAATGTTTCTAGCTCTCTCTCCCTCTCCCTTCCTCTCTGTAAAAAATCAATAAAAATATATTAAAAAGAAAAAGAAAAAAAAAGGACCACTGTTAAAGAGAAATGACTCACGTTGGCCTTTGCATGCTTGCTTTACCCAGTTCTCACCAGTGCAGAGCGAGAGAAAGGAGTGAGTGTGAGGTGACCAGCTTTGTGTGGACCCTTTGAGAGATTAGCAGGCAAAGGCCAAGATGACTAGTTCACTAGGGAGCTCAGGGGCCCTGATACAGACAGAGAGGGGCATAGCAAGTCACAGACACCCTCTGAGCTTCTAGAACAGAAGCTGAGGCCCTGCGATAGCTCTGGGAGAAGGGACCATAGAAAGGGCATGGAGTCCTGTTGCTAAGTGCTAGGGAAGATGCCTTTGTGTCTGAGAGGATGGCAGCTACTGTTCTAGCAGCAGCAGCTGACTACGGTGAGCACACAGGCCATGGGAGATTTGAAGCATCTTTCCACGTGTTTAAAAAAAAACAAAAACACGTGAACTCTGAGCCTACATGGAGCCGCAGCTCAGAATCCCTGGAGCCACAGCCAAACATGGCAATTTCTAGATCTCAAGTTTTATCAGGCATCAGAATCATGAAGAAGAGCAGTTCAAGCTGGAGGGCTGGGCCCAGAGCTTCTCGTTCAAGTCTGGGTGTAATGGCGCTGCTACTCAGGGCTACGCTTGGGGGACCACTGCTCAGAGTGCTTCTAGTTATAAGGAAATGGAAACCTAAGCCAAGGACAGAGCATGGAGGTAAGGCAGATTCAAGGCTGAGTGAGACTCCAGGTCATGAGAGATCAGATTTCTTTTGATTTCTGTACTCTGCCCTTCTGGTCTTGGCATGAGGATAGCAGGAAGGTGCCTCTGCTTCAGACATCACATGACCTTACTTCATGTGCCCCACAGGACAGAAAGTGCTGCCATCCGGTGCTCCAGGCTCAAATCTGATTAGGTCACATGCCCTTATGAACCAATGGCTGACACCCAACAGGGCACAATGCAGAAGTTTTGTATGGGAGAGAGGGATATCACTGGAACTCTGGGAACTGTTAAAATGGGTGATGGAAGAACAGATGCTAATGGGGTGACCAACTTACCTCAATGCCTGGAACTTCTCCAGTTTCATCCCTGAAAGTCCTGCATCCAGGAATCCCTGGGATGTTGATCACTTGGCTGCTGGGTAGTCAGTGGCACTGTCCACCCAGAGGCAGTGTCCACCCAGAAGAAGCATCTGAACTCAGGGCTCAGATCTTTAAGAGTAACTGCATTCTGATGGCTCTAGGGGCACCTGCGAGAGTTTGAGAATGTGCACCCTTCTTTTCCTGCTTTTGCAAATTAGCTTCTTTCTTTCTTTGCATGACATACAATGAATGCTCATGTCCACTTATCTGCACCAGCAAAGGGTGGGGATAAGCACATTTGTAGCTGAACCCTGAATGCTTTTTCATGGAAAACTACTCTGTGACAGTTGCTGGGGCAGAGCAGAAGGATGCATTCCTTCACAGCAAGCCTGCTATACAGAGCAGGAAGGGGGCGTGTGGGGACCAGACAGACCTGCGCTGGACTCCCGGGAGGACAAACTGGAGAACCCTCTTAGCCTCTGTGAAAGTGGGACGATACTCTTCAGCAGGACGGTTTTGGGGATTTAGTGAGGTCATGGGTGGAAGCCCGGAGCATGAATTCAGGAGCCTTGTGAACCCTCACCTGTTCAGCCCATCAGCCCTGGTGATGCAGGGAAGAGGATATTACTTTGTATGAATAGTCATCTGAGTATCACTGAAGGAGACTGGGAGTGCATGGGAAATGCATGTGCTATTCACACAGATGCTTTTCTTCCTTCCTCACACTAAGGTTAAAACTTCAGTCTTCCTCTGGCCGGAGGGCTCCTCATAGCAACGGCTGTTAGTGATACCCCATGCCCACCGGAGCAGAGTTCCAGAATGACACATGAGAACCAGGAGGTGGGGCTGTGTGGAGGCAGGGCCAGCTGCCTGTGGGGTCAGATGTGAGAGGTCTTGAGAAGTATTCTTTGCTCTGAAAGTCTGCTTTCCTCTTGGGTTGATGAGGCCTGGACTTTCTCTATCCATCAGGCCACGTGGGGGACATTGGACACTTACAGAAAGTGGCCAGGCCTTCCAGGGCAGGGCTGCTGCAGCCCGAGGAACTCACCAACAGGCTTGGAAGACAGAGATAGAAGCTAACCAACACTGTTATGTTCCAAACGCTGTGCCATTTTACCTAAACTCAGTGTTGTGACATAATTAAGTTGTGTCAGCCAGCTTTGTTCTAGGAATAGCTCGGTAACCAAAGAAATCAAATGCCATCTGTTATGGAAATCATAAAAGTGAGTTGTTTCAGGGATGCTGACAAAAAACCCCTACTAGAATTTCATTCCTCTGACAGGAGATTTTTTGTTCTGCTCAGTTGCAGATGGGAGACCTGCTAGAATCCTGAGGTAATCCCTTATTGGGCACAGTATGTGTAATCCTATGAATACGATTTCACTCCCACAATTGGATTGTGCAGTAAGGCAAAGATGAAAGTATCTCACAGATGTAATCAAACAGAAGATTATTTTGGTGGGCCTGGGTAAGCAGGGTCCCAAGATCAGAGATGGAAGCAACGGCAGCAGTAGCGTTCTCCTGCTGGCATTGAGGAATAAGCTGCCTCATGTGACAAGGAATGACAGGTGGCTCCCAGGACCCAGTGACCTCAGTCCTCTAGTAGCAAGAATCCAAATTTCACCATGAAGCCAGAGCCTTCGAGGAGATTGCTGCCGCCAGCCAGCACCTCAATTGCAGCTTTGTGAGAGCCTGAGTGAAGGTTCCACCTACTCATGTCCCAACACCAGAACCACAGATACTGTGGGGCTAATTGGTGTTATGTTAAGCTGCCATTTGTGAGAATTGCTGTGCACCACAGGTGATTAATATGGAGAAGATCCACGCTGGGTCAGGCGCATTTACACAGCATCTCAGTTAATCTTTATGACAGCCACAGAGTTAGATTAGCCCCTGGAGAAGTCCTCTGTACAGGACTTAGTTCCTCACACCATCTAATATTTTTTGTTTCTCTTGGGAAGCAGATGGAATTCACAGTTGGTAACTCCTGCCTCCTGTTTTTAAGCTTCCAGAGATGAGAAAGGAAATAGACTCTGGGTGAAGATATACCTGCCTTCAACTCCATCCTAGCTATTTGTCAGCTGGTTAACTTAGGTTGGATCTCATAACCTTTTCTAAATCACTTCTCATCTGATAATAAATGAGGTTTGTACTAAGAGATGCAGTCAGGCCCACTGTGTGCCAGCCCCTCTCTTAGCAGCATTCACAGAATTTCTTCACTGACTCCTGACACAGCCCTGTGAGCTGGGGGAAATACCCTGATTTTCCAGATGAGAAAACAGGTTTCAGAGCCATTGACTGATTTGCCCAAGGTGAGCAGTTGTAAGTGACAGAGCTCAAAGAAAGATTTAGGTCTGTGGGGCTTTCACAGAAAGCTCTCTGAGCCCTCTTATCATTTCTGCTGCGTGCTGGGATTTTCTGAGTACCCAACATCCTGTCTCTTTGGATTCTTCTAACTCCACCCAGCGGTCAGTGAGGGAGCTCACTCTGATATGCGGAGAGCAAACACAATGGAAATGATTTCACGTACCCCCCACCCTTTCCCTCATCACTATCTCTTGCAGAAGTGAACCCTAGTGATGATGGAGCAGTGGGATAATGTCCTTCTTTGTAGCTTGTTTGTGGGCCTGAGATTTAAAGGGGGAACCAAGGCCAAGGACCAAGGAAAAGGTGCTGCCCAGCTCTGGTGGGTAGGGCTGTCTGCAGAGTTGTGGGTTGGGGGTGCCATGAGGTGTGGGGTGCTGACAGCCTGACAGTTTGCTCTGTTTCAGGGTCCCAGCTTGTGCTTGAATACCATGGCTGGTATGTTGAGCTTGATCAAGTGACTAGCATTGTCTAGTAGAATATTAGCAGATCAAAGATTAGCAAACGTTTGCACTGTGCTTGTGCTGTTGGGTTTGTGTTTTTGCCATCTTCCTGCCAGGAGCTTACAATTCATAGCTGCTTCCCTTCCTGGAACAGTCTGAGTCCACAGGGAGAGGTCAAACAGCCGCCTGAGCCGCAGCTGAGCCCAGTCCATCCTAGATCAGTGCCTTTGCCAATGAATCAGAAGGCAAGTGAGCAATCCAAATGGCTTTTGTTTTAAGTAACTGAATTCTGACACCCTTCTTCAGGGGACAACAATTGGTAAACAAAGAAGTAACTCCAGGGAGCTGGCCTGTTTTCTGGTGGGCTGGGACTGCACTTGGAGGGTCTCACAAAGTGGATGTCAGAGGGAATCATGGCTGTGGTCCTTCTCTTCTGGGTTTTCACTTGGCTCGAAAGGCAGCGTCTGAGAAAGCGGCCGGAGAGAATAATAAAACTGAATGATGATGAGGCGGTGGGTTCACATGCATATCCTAACAGAACAATTTCCCTTAAATGAAAGGGATGAGACTCGCTCTTTTCAATGATAGGAATAACGAACACTCTCTTCTCTTGATCAGTTTTCCTAACTATAGGCAATTGCTGTTAACTGTACAATGTGCTGTCCCCATTACAGCACCATTAAAACTGCAATCAGACAGTTATTGCCAGTGTGAGTTTTGAACCACTGAAGGGAGATTGGATTTATTTATTTATTTATTTATTTATTTTTAAATTACAGACACATGCAATAGATTTATTGGCCCTCAACAAAGATTCTTTTAACAAAAATTATAATTTTAAATACTCTTCAAAAAGTGGTCTCATTAAATCGTATGCCTGACAATTTACTTAAACAACATTCAACTTGTGGACTTACTGTCTTTTCTTTTCTTAGATAATTAATCAGGTGAAAGCTGATCTCTAAAACAGAGTTAGCAATTACTTTGAAAAACACACATTCTTTGTTGTTTTTCCACCTGTCTGCCTCTGTTTGGGTGGCTTTCCTGACTAGGCCTTTATGTGGCCACGAATGAGTTGGTTCAAATAAAACTTAGTTTTTGAAGAAGGACTTTTTACATTGTCATTGATCACATTGCAGTATGGTTGTTCTCATCTGTGTTCGCATGACTTGTGAACTCTTCCAGGCATGAGTTATTGTGTGTGTGCTCCTGGGGCCTAGGCAGCTCAGCACAGATGAGTGCTCACGGGTGCTAAGCAGGACTGAACCACAGCTGCCAATCTGGAAGACCTTGTTGAAAGGAAGCCCCTGATGAATGATGTAATCACATTTGTGCAAATTCAGGAGAAATAGTCACTGCTTCCCAATTGTGGCAACCACAGGAGCATGGGAATGAAACACACACATAGTGGGCCTTGGCACTGGAGATGCAAGTAAACCCTGGGCCTGGGTGTTGGGTATTTCCCCTTGGTGGGACTGGTGAAAACATGGACCATGGACAGAAAGTCCGCATGTCAGGGCTAGAATAGACGATAAAAAGGTGCTTTTTCTGTGCCTTGATTACCTTCATACCACCTACTGGCCCAGTCACTTTTCCACCCATCACCCAACTCAATTCCAGTGTCACCCCAGAGTGGTTCATGATTCCCTTAACCCCCCTGTATTAGGCCTGCCCTGAACTCAAGTTAGGGCTTGATTAAACACTGGTTTTACTCATTTAACACTTGTTTTACATACACACACCTTCTTCTGGCCAAATTAAATCGGAGCAACTGTTTCTGGGATTTCCCTTGTATCTTCTGTCAGTTTTCTGGGGAAATGGAGTCAGCCTGGGCCATGAGGTGGGACAGCCATCTCGCTCTGCCATCAACTTGCATCTCCTGAAGCTGGGCCGTGATGGGAAGGCCCTACATAGGCTGGGTGGAGAGTCTCTAGGTCTGGGGCAGTTCAGACAAGGTGAGCTTGCCCAGTGCTAGCACTAAAGTCCTTAGGGCCTGGTGTGCCATGTGGCCTTCTGGCATGGTTCACAGGCTAGGGCTTCTGTGCACACGAAGGCCTGAGGGCAAGATGAGGATCTGTGAGCTGTGCCAGCCCACATGGGAATGGAGTACTCTCTGAGCTGCCAGCCCAGCATCCACCACATCCTTATCCCAGGGAGATCTTTGGGAGGAAACCCAAAGGTAAGGGTAGGCCTAACTCCATCTCCCTATGTTGTAGAAAGCTGGTTAGGCAGGGCCTCAGTAGCCTCCTCTAGAAGTTGGCTGTGATTGACACAACCATTTCCCTTCCCTGCCACCAATAGGGAGGAAGATGGCACTCAAGAGCTGAACTGGCCCTTATGAGCAGGGATATCAGAGCCTAGCTGCCCAGAGTGGACATGAAGAGCCTCTGGCGCTATGTGCCTGTTCCTAGGGCCTGGAGGGGACATGGTGTGAAAGTGAGGAATATGGGAGAAGGCACCAAAGGAAAGCAACAATCTGCACAACAATTCATTGCACTAACCCTATGCTGGGCAGGGCAACCTTTTGCATTTGGAGTTAAGAAAGTGATTTGTTCTCCTACTGCTTTAGGTTAGGAGCAAATACTCAGGGGTCTCCAGCAGCCAGGCAGGGAGTAGCAGCAAGTGGATAAATGCCTGGGAGAGCTGCCCTGGCTCCGGGGCTCAGGGGTCCTTAGTTCCAGCAGCTGTTGCACCCTCAAGTGTGGTCCAGGGAGGGCCCATATTCTATGTTTTGAATTAAAAAAGGCAATATAGTATTTAGTGTAAAATCTGAATTTTATAAGTTGATAACTAATGAAAAAATAGTCCTCTGTCTGTGGTCCAATCAAAACCTGTCCACCAATGGATTTGACTTCAGGTCTGTGGTGTAATCTGTACAGACTATGCCACCTCTGAGGATTCATGCTTGCCCTTGGGAGGTGTGTGTGTGTGTGTGTGTGTGTGTGTGTGTGTGTGTGTGTATGTATGTGTGTGTGTGCTTGAAGGGATGGAAAATCATGTGGGAGCTTCAGATCCCCCTTAAGGTCTTTGTGAGGAACAGTGAGATGCAGCTGAGCAGAAGCTGCACCTCAATCCTCCACTGGGTGATGCCCTGGCTCTGGGAGGGGGCTGGGCTGAGGAGTCCTCCTGCCCAGCATGGAGAGGGGCTCTACTGCTCTGAGCTTACCCTGGGGACAGAGCACAGCCACACCAACTTTGAGGTACCAGAGCGGTCTTTTCTCCCATCCCCCACCCCATGTTGTCTGGTCATAAATATGATGTGCAGGCTGAGGGTGTGCAGCACTCTTAGGCAGTGCTCTCCTGCCTCCAGGCGTGGAGGAGCTGGGCAGGGAGGAGAGGGAGCCAGGGTGGGTGCAGGTCCTTGCATGAATTAGCAGCTCAGCATGGGGTATGGCCTCCTCACCAGCTCCTTCCAGGGTCAGAGGATTCTGAAGGCATTTTCTTCCTTTGACTTTCATGGTCACTGATAATGCGGTGAGAATCTCAGCCTGCCACTTGCCCGTCCTGTACTCCTGTGGGCCACACCAGTGCTGCATTCTAGTTTGTACCCCTGCCCCTCCCTGAGCACACCTTGGATCAGAGCCAGCCACAGGGTGGTCAGGACGGTGGCCCCAGAGTCACACCGATCTGCTTCCTGTCCTTACTAGGTGGGATGATATTGGACAAGGTACTAGGTCTCTCAGGGTCTCAGTGTCCCCTTCTACCCAGCAGGGCAGTAGCTCTAACCTCACAGCGAGCTAAGGCCATGCATGGGAAGTGCTTGCGCAGGGAAATTACTCAGGGAGGTCAGCTATCACCATTGCATCACTGGCTTTTTCTTCTTTTTAATCCTCACCCGAGGATAAGTTTATTGATTTTAGAGAGAGAAGGAGACACACAGAGAGAAACATCAATGTGTGAGAGGAAAATCAACCAGTTGCTTCCTTTATGCTCCCTGGCCAGGGATTGAACCCACAACCTTAGGTATGTGCCCTGATTGGGAATTGAACCCACAACCTTTTGGTGTACAGGACGATGTTCCAATCAACCTGGCCAGGGTTGCCATAATTGTCTTGTTGGCGATTATTGCCTTCTAGGTCATCCTTGTTCCCTGCTCCCTGGTCCTGCCCTGCTCCCCCTGGCACAGAATAATCCAGGACTCTGTGTATGAGGGAGGGCTGGTAAACAATCGGGGAGCGCAGGACTTCTTAGAGGCGGGTAGCTCTTTAGACTGGCCCAGCTCAGTGTCCTGGGAATGTGTTTGGGTCCTCACCTTGTAAGTCTGGGCTGTGCTCTGTCCTCGAGCATGGAGGGCCCTGGTCCATGCAGGTCACAGCGGTGAGGCTGTCAGCAGTTTCAGCAGCATCTGCTAATAGTAGGAGGGCCCAGGCTGGGGAAAGGGCTGTGCTGCTGGGCTCAGCCTGGGGATGACACTCAGCTCTCCAGACAGATCTTCTGGGGAGTGGACGTGGGAGAGAGGCTGGCTGGGCCCTGGAGGTGAGGTGAGTACTTCCCCCTCCCCTTTTAAAAAATTTGATTGATTTTACAGAGAGGAAGGGAGAGGAATAGAGAATTAGAAACATGGATAAGAGAGAAACATTGATCAGCTGCCTCCTGCACACCCCCTACTGGGAATTGAGCTTGCAACCAAGGTACATGCCCTTGATCAGAACGGAACCCAGGATCTTTCAATCCACAGGATGACACTCTATCCACTGAGCCAAACCGATTAGGGCCCCTTTTAATTTCAGCTACAAAGTTCCCGAACAGAGAGCATTTCCCTCTTAACTATCTTCTAAACGTTTACATCCATTTTAAATGGGGAGACGAAAAGGGCCCTTTGATTGTCCTGGTCTACAGCTACAGCTCTGCGGGAGACATGCACTTGGGAACTGGGTGTCAGTCAAGGCCTGTGCAGTCTTGCTGGCCCTAGAGCGAGCCACAGCCTCCTCAAGAAAGAGACAGGACTGCTCAGGGCAGTGTGGGCATGGGGCTCCCTGCATCCACTTCTGGCCCAGCTGCTGCCCACGCCAGGCTGCACCTCTCCCAGCACAGGCTCCCACTGTGCACAACAGGGCATTCCGGGGACAAGACATTTGTTCTGGCCTGATTATTAGATTTTCGTCTACAAAGGCAAAAAGGTGGCCATGGTAAGTTAATAGATGAGGCATTTGTGGTCACGTGAGATCTCACAGTGATTTTCAGTTTTACTCTTCTTACCCTTCCCTTTCCTTCACCTACTCAAGTTCCTCAGAGAAACAGCCAACAGGATAGACAGCGGCCCCTTGAACACTGTGAGGCTTCAGGGCACTGACACTCCATGTAATTGAAATCCTTTATAGTCCCCAAAAGCTTATCTACTGATCGCTTACTGTGATCAGAAGTCTTGTTAAGAAGGGTCAATTGACACATAGTGTAAGGCACTCAAAGTGCTGAGCAGGCAGTAGCCAGTAGTTTTCATAAAACTTCCAGTCTAATCAGAGAACACAGACTTTAAACAAGCTCAAGCATAAGTAAATATATAAGTAGAAGTTTAGATAAATATAACCAAAGAAAAGTAAATGCATGTGAGAGAGAATTAAGGGAGAAAAAATTTTAATTTTTAAGATTATAATAAGTATTACAACCAATGAGTTCATAAGTGAGACAACAAATTGATGTTTCTCTCTCTGTCATCCTCTCTCTCAAGTAAATAATGAAAATTAAAAAAATGATAACAAGTATTAATGAGGAAGAAATGGGAACCAAGGCACCAAGGATGGCATATAAAATGGTGCAGCCACTTTGGAAAACAAGTTGGCAGCCCATCAAAATGCTACATAGAGTTAACATTTGACCCAGCAATTACACCCCCTAGGTATATACCCAAGACTAAGCAAAGAACTTCTAGACAAATGTTCATAGCAGCATTAGTCACAGTGGCCAAAAAACGGGATCAGTCCAAATGTTTAACTGGTAAATGAATAAACAAATGTAGTAAATCCATACCATGGATCATTCAGCCTCAGAAGGAAATGTGGAAAACACCCTTTCATGTTAAATGAAAAGCAGCCAGACACAGGAGTCCACACATTGCATGATTCCATTTATGTGAAGTGTCCGGAGTAGGCAAAATTCATGGAGATTAAAAACATTAGTGTTTGCGCCGGGGCTGAGCTGGGAATGGGGAGTGACTGCTAATGTAGAGGTTTCTTTTGGATGTGAAATATTTTGGTTGCAATAATCAGTTATTTTAAAATTTATTTCAGGTAACCCTGATATCTGATCACTTGTGGAATTGTTCCTATGTCTGAATTTTCTCTTGATCCCATTTCTGGTGTGCCTGTTAATATTTAATCCTGGATATGGGTATTGAAAATGCTCATGTGGTACCTCTATATGACATTTTTGACTCTCGTCCCCAGCAGTGATATAGACTAAGAAGAGGCATTTTTATTTTTATTATTTTTTAAATTTTCTTTTATTGTGTTACATGTGTACATATCTTCCCATTGCCCCCCCTCCCAGGCATATCCCAACCTCCAGTGTCTTGTGTTCATTCGTTATGCTTATATGCATGCATACAAGTCCTTTGGTTGATCTCTTATTTCCCCACCACTCCTTAATCTTCCTGCTGTAATTTGATAGTTTGTATGATGCTTTACTACTTCTGTATCTATCCCTTTGTTCATCAGTTTATAATGTTCTTTATTATAAATAAATGAGTGCTATCATGTGGTGTTTCTCCTTCATTGACTGGCTTATTTCACTTAGCATAAGGCTCTCCAGTTCCATCCAGGTTGCTGCAAGTAGTAAGAATTCCTTCTTTTTAATGGCAGCATAGAATTCCATTGTGTAGTGTACCACAGTTTTCTGATCCACTCATCTGCTCACGGGCACCTAGGCTGTCTCCAAATTGTAA
Source organism: Lasiurus cinereus (assembly GCA_011751065.1). Classification (NCBI taxonomy): domain Eukaryota; kingdom Metazoa; phylum Chordata; class Mammalia; order Chiroptera; family Vespertilionidae; genus Lasiurus; species Lasiurus cinereus. The sequence goes on from JAAGEH010000049.1 coordinate 123,017, forward strand.
CTATTGTAAATTATGCTGCTATGAACATAGGGGTGCATAAATCCTTTCTGACTGGTGTTTCTACTTCCTTAGGATATATTCCTAAGAGTGGGATTGCTGGGTTAAATGGGAGTTCCATTTTTAGTTTTTTGAGGAAACTCCATACTGTTCTCCACAGTGGCTGCACCAGTCTGCATTTCCACCAACAGTGCACAAGGATTTTTTTATCTCCGCATCCTCACCAACACTTGTCGTTTGTTGATTTGTTGATGATTGCCATTCTGACAGGTGTAAGATGGTATCGCATTGTCGTTTTGATTTGCATCTCTTGGATAATTAGTGACTTTGAACATGTTTTCATGTGTCTCTTGGCCTTCTTTCTGTCGTCTTTCGAAAAGGTTCTATTTAGGTCCGTTGCCCATTTTTTTTATTGGATCATTTATCCTCCTAAGTTGGCTGTAGATGTTGGAGATTAAACTTTTATCAGTGATAACATTTACAAATATGTTCTCCCATACAGTGGTCTTTCTTCTTGTTCTGTTGATGGTTTCTTTTGCTGTGCAAAAGCTTTTTATTTTGATGTAGTCCCATTTGTTTATTTTTTCTTTAGCTTCAATTGCCCTTGAAGTAGTGTCAGTGAAGAAGTTCTTTCAGCATATGTCAGATATTGTGCTGCCTGTGGATTCCTCTAGAATTTTATGGTATTCCATCTAATGTTTAGGTCCTGTATCCATTTTGCGTTTATTTTTGTACTTGGTGTAAGTTGGTGGTCCAGTTTCATTTTTTTGCATGTATCTGTCCAATTTTCCCAACACCATTGATTGAAGAGGCTATCTTGGCTCCATTGCATGTACATGCCTCCTTTGTCAAATATTAGTTGAGCGTAGTGGTTTGGGTGGATATCTGGGTTCTCTATTCTATTCCATTAGTCTATATGTCTGTTCTTGCGCCAGTAGCAGGCTGTTTTGAGAACAGTTGCTGTGTAATATAGCTTGAAATCTGGTATTGAGATCCCACCTACTTTATTCTTCTTCCTCAGAATTGCTGTGCTATTCGTAGTCTTTTTTGTTCCAGATGAATCTATGAAGAATTGTTTCTAGGTCTGTGAAATATGTTGTTAGTATTGTAATGGGGAGTGCATTGAATCCATAGATTGTTTTGGGTAGCATGGAAATTTTAATGATATTGATTTTCCCAATCCATGAGCATGGTATGCTCTTCCATCTGTTAACATCTTCCTCTATCTATTTTTTCAGTGTCCTGTAGTTTTCTGCATATAGGTCTTTTACCTCCTTAGTTAGGTTTATTCCAAGGTATCTTAATTTTTTGGGTGCAATGGTAAATGGGATTGCTTTTTGAATCTTTCTTTCTGTAATTTCACTATTAGTGTATAGAAATGCCACAGATTTCTTGGCATTAATTTTGAATCCTGCTACATTGCCAAATTCACTTATTAAGTCAATTAGTTTTCGGATGGAGTCCATTGAGTTTTTTATGTACAGTATCATGTCACCTGCAAATAAGGACAGCTTTACTTCTTCTTTTCCAATTTGGATGACTTTTATTTCTTTTTCTTGTCTAATTGCAATGGATAATACTTCCAGTACTATGCCGAACTGGAGAGGTGAGAGTGGGCATCCCTGTCTTGTTCTTGTTCTTAGGGGAAATGGTTTTAGTTTTTGCCCATTGAGTATGATGTTAGCTATGGATTTATCTTATATGGCTTTTATGATGTTGAGGTATGATCCTTCTATTCCCACTTTGCTGAGAATTTTTATCAAGAAAGGGTGTTGGATTCTGTCAAATGCTTTTTCTGCATCAATTGATATGACTATGTAATTTTTATCTGTCAATTTCTTTATGTGATGTATCACATTTATTGATTTACAGATATTGTACCATCCCTGCATTCCTGGGATGAATCCTACTTGGTCATGGTGTATGGTCTTTCTGATGTACTATTGGATCCGATTTGCTAGAATTTTGTTGAGGATTTTGGCATCTATGTATATGATAGATACTGGCCTATAATTCTCTTTCCTTGTGTTGTCTTTATCTGGTTTTGGTATCAGGGTGATGCTGGCTTCATAGAAGGTGTTTGGAAGGGTTCCTTCTTCTTAAATATTTTTGAATAGTCCGAGGAGGATAGGTTTTATTCTTCCTTGAATGGTTGGTAAAACTCTCCTGTGTAGCCATCTGGTCCCAGGCTTTTGTTTGCTGGAAGGTTTTTGATGACTGCTTTAATTTCTTCCATAGTTATTGGACTATTGAGCTGTTTAGATTCTTCCTGATTGAGTTTTGGAAGGTTATATTTTTCTAGGAATATGTCCATTTCTTGCAGGTTGCCAAATTTGTTGGAATAGAGTTGTTCATAGTATTTTTTTAACAATCCTTTGTATTTCCAAAGGGTCTGTTGTTATTTCTCCACTTTCATTTCTGATTTTGTTTATCTGGGTTTTCTCTCTTTGCTTCTTGGTGAGCCTGGCTAGAGGGCCATCAATCTTGTTTATCCTTTCAAAGAACCAGCTCTTGGCTTTGTTGATCTTTTGAATTGTTTCTTTGGTCTCCATGTTGTTTATCTCTGCTCTAGTCTTTACTATTTCCTTCCTTCTGCTTACACTGGGATTTTCTTGTTGCTCTCTTTCTAGCTCTTTGAGTTGTAGGGCTAGGTAATTTATTACCATTGTTTCCTGTTTTTTTGCAGTAGGCTTGTAGGGCTATGAACTTCCCTCTCAAGACTGCTTTCACTGTGTCACATAAATTTTGTATTGTTGTGTTGTCATTATCACTTTCTGCCGTGATATTTTTTATTTCTTCCTTGATCTCTTTGGTTACCCAGTCGTTGTTTAATAGCATGCTTTTAAGTCTCTATGTGTTTGATTTCTTTCTATTGTTTTTATTATAGTTGATTTTCAGTTTTATGCCACTGTTGTCTGAGAAAATGCTTGATATGATTTCTATCTTCTTGAATTTGAAGAGACTTTTCCTATGACCCAACATATGATCTGTCTTTGAAAATGACCCATGTGCACTGAAGAAGAATGTATATTCTGTGGCTTTGGGGTGAAATGTTCTGAAGATGTCAATTAATTCCATCTGGTCTAGTGAGTCATTTAGGATTGATGTTTCTTTGCTGGTTTTTTGTTTAGAGGATTTGTCCAATGGTGACAGTGGGGTATTAAAGTCTCCTACAATGATTGTATTGCTGTCAATCTCTCCCTTAATATCCTTCAAGTGTTTTTTTATGTATTTAGGTGCTCCTATATTGGGTGCATATATGTTTACCAGAGTTATTTCTTCTTGTTGGATTGTTCCCTTTAGTATTATGAAGTGGCCTTTTTTATCTCTTGTTATGTCCTTCACTTTGAGATCTAATTTGTCAGATATAAGTATTGCAACCCCAGCTTTTTTTTCATTTCCATTTTCCTGAAATACCATCTTCCATCCCTTCACTTTCAATATTTGTGCATCTCTTTTCCTGAGGTGGGTTTCTTGCAGACAGCAGATATATATATCATGTTGTCTTATCCAATTGGTTACTCTGTGTCTTTTGATTGGGGCATTTAATCCATTTACCTTTAAAGTTATTGTTGATAAGTACTTATCTGTTGCCATTTTTAGTCCTTACCCCTGTGTTCCTTCCTCGCTTCCTCATTCTTTTTATTACAGCAGACCCTTCAACATTTCTTGCATTGCTGGTTTGGTGGTAATATATTCCCTTAGTCCTTTTTTTTTTTGTCATTGAAGCTCCTGATTTCACCTTCAATTTTGATTGAAAGCCTTGCTGAGTATAGTATTCTTGGATTCACACCAGTCCTTTGCATTACTTTGTATATTTCATTCCATTCTCTTCTGGCCTGATGTGTTTCTGTTGAGAAATTAGTAGCTAGTCTTATGGGCATCCTTTGTATGTAACTTTCTGTTTCTCTCTGGCTGCTTTTAAGACTCTTTGTTGTTGATGTTTGCCAATTTAATTATAATGTGCCTTAGTGTCGGTCTTTTGGGGTTAATTTTGCTTGGTACTCTGTGAGCTTCTTGGAGTTGTGTGGGTTTTTTCTTTTCTATGTCAGCGAATATTTCTTTCCTTATTTCTTCAAACAGGTTTTCTATTCCTTGCTCATTTTCCTCTCCTTCTGGAACCCTAATTATGTGGAGGTTGTTTTGTTTCATGTTATCCCAAAGTTCTCTTAGGCTCTCCTCTTGCTTTTTAATTTTTTTTTCTAGAAGCTGCTCTACTTAGGTCTTTTTTTCTACCCTGTCTTCTAGCTCATTGATGCAGTCGTCTGCTTCTTCTAGTGTACTTTTGATGCTGTCTATTGAGTTCTTTATAGCAGTGATGTCATTTTTCATTTCTTCTTGATCATTCTTCCTTTCTTCTTGCTTCTTCTTTAGTTTTCTTGGCTCTTCTTCATTTCCTCTTGGCTCTTACTCACATTGTCGATTTTGTCTTCCAGTCTTTTCAGCCACCTTATGACCATTTTTCTGAACTCTTTCTCTGGCAGGTCTATTTCTTCTTCTATTTCGTTTACTTCCTTTTCTGGTGAAACCTGTTTTTCTGTCATATGCAGGCTGTTTCTTTGTCTGCCTGTGGTCTTTCTTCTCTGGGTGTCTGGTTATGTAGTTCTCTCTCCTACATTAATTTAAAGGTACAAACTACAACACAACCAGGTACAACACATAAGAGTCTGAACAGAAATATATTCACGATGTTAATAACCACAAATAAGGTGACCACCAAGAAAAACAAATTAGGGGTAATTAGAGAAAGAAGAAGAGAAAAATGAGGCAAAAAGAAAAAAAAAGAAGTGCCAAAATCAAACTGGGAGAAGGGAGAAAGAAAATAAAATAAGAATAAAAAGAATGTGTTTTTTTTTTTTTTGGAAAATGGTGGCAGAGTAGACGGACATGTCTAGACCTTTGTCGCTGGGCAGAGGGAGAGAGAGCAGCTGAGAGTCGCACTGGGAGTGTTTGTTGGCAAGTTAAGAGTCAGTTATCCTCCAGTAGAAAGCAGGGAACTGCTGGATGGGGCTCTCCTGGCCAGGCAGCCCCACTGCCACGGGGTTTTGTTCGGCCGGAGCCACCAGCGCGAACGAGGAGACCGCAACATCTTGCAGAGAGAGGTGGATGTCTGCAGCAGTCTGAAAGCTGCGGCTGGCTGAAACGCCCACCAAACAACCGGGGACCCAGAACACCGCTCTCCAAACGGCACGGACACGTGGTGGATTAAGAGATCCACACCGCACACAGAAAGGTCAGATTTCTCCTGGGATAAGGTGAGGTCTCCTGCCCTTCAGAACAGAGATGCGCACATTGTGGGAGCTGGGCTGCTGGAAAGCTGCCTCTGGAGAGGTCCGCAGAGGTGGGCAGAGCGTGATCCCTAAGTGTGGAGGCAAACTCTCTGAGCTGTTGACAGAGGGGAGCTCTGGAAAACGACTCGTTTTTTATCTGAAGCACAGGGACAGCCTGGGAGTTATTACAGTGTCCCGACAGCAAAATCTCCACAAACCGGCATTGAGAACCACAGAGTACAAGATCTGAGAACAGCCTAGAGAGGTCCTGTGCTTTGTTTCAGAGACCAATTCCGAAACACTGCCACCCAGTTAATGACGCACAAATTGACTCTCACATAACCACAAAATAATAAAGAGATTAAAATATCAACAGTGCAATACAGGGAACTGGAATACCTTCCCTACTGGGAAACAGAAGTGCCAAGCAGAATAATAGTGGAAGTGAATGACCTCTCTATTTTTTTTCTTTTTTCTTTTTCTTTTTTTCCTTTTTTAATTTTTTTATTTTCATTTATACATATTTTAATTAAAAGACTATTTTTTTCCTTTCTGCCTCAATTGATTTTACCTTTTTGATTATTACATTTTTGTTTTCAACTAGTATTATTAATTACTACTAGTATTTTACCTTTTTGGACATTCTATTTTCATCTTTCCTTTAGCATAATTTTACTCCAACTCTACCTTCATGCCAACACTTTCCTCCTCACTTTCCCCATTTTGTTGTCTCCTTTCTCTTTCCCTTTTCCAACTTTAGTTTCCAACTATTCTTTCTCTTTACCTGGTTAAAATTTCACGCCACTTATATATCTAATTTAAAATCCCCTACTACAAGTCCATACAAACCTCTCTCCTCTTGTCTTCACTAGCCAAAAAGTTGTTTTTTTTTTCTCTATGTCCTTTTGTTACTATTTGCCTGAACAGTGATTATATCGATTTTTTTAACTTTTTCATGAGATTGTTTTAGCGCATTCTACTTGTTTTATTTTGCTTTTTGCTTGTTTTGTTTTTTACCTCTCTTTTCCCTCGCCTCCTTCAATGCCAGTTGTAATCTGCAGTTTGTATTAATCTCTAGGTACTGGTTGCTGGCCTTTATTGGGAGTAGTGACTGTTCTATTGGAGTTTTCTCCTGACATCTATATTTTGTTCCACTTTTCTCTCTTATCCACTTTCTTTTCTCTCTGACTTTGTTTCTCTTTCTCTTTTCTTTTTTTTCTCCTTTTTTAAAATTTTATTTAATTTTATTTTTAGTTCTTTTATTTATTTAGTTTTTTCTCCCTCTCCCAATTTGATTTTAGCACTTCTTTCCTTTCCTTTTCCCTCAATTTCCTCTTTGCTTTCTCTACTTACCCCTAATTTGACTTTCATTGGTGGCCACCTCATTGGTGATTATTAACATTGGAATACATTTCTGTTCAGTACCTTGTGTGCTGTACCAAGTTGAGTTGTCGTTTGTGCCTTTGAATCAATGTAGGAGAGAGAACTACATAACTGGACATCCAGAGAAGAAAACCCATGGGCAAAAGAACAAACAACCTGCATACAACAGATAGGCAAATATCACCAGAAAAGGAAGTAAACAAAATAGAAGCAGAAATAAGCCTGCTAGAGAAAGAGTTCAGGGAAATGATCATAAGGTGGATGAAAAGAATGGAAGACAAGTTCAACATTGTGAGCCAAGAGGAAATGAAAAAGAGCCAAGAGCAAATGAAGAAGAAGCAAGAAGAAATGTAGAAGCAGCAAGAAGAAATGCAAAAGAATAAGGAAGAAATGTGGAAGAACCTAAAAGAAATGCAGAATAATCAAGAAGAAATGAAAAATGACATCACTGCTATAAAGAACTCAATAGAAAGTATCAAAAGTAGACTAGAAGAAGCAGAGGACCACATCAGTGAGCTAGAAGATACGATAGGAAAAAATACCCAAGTACAGCAGCTTCTAGAAAAAAATGTTAAAAAGCAAGAGGAGAGCCTAAGGAAACTTTGGGATAACATGAAACAAAACAACATCGGCATAATTGGGGTTCCAGAAAGAGTGGAAACTGAACAAGGATTAGAGAAGCTGTTTGAAGAAATAATGACAGAAAATTTCCCCAATATAGGAAAGAAAAAACCCACACAAATCCAGGAAGCTCACAGAGTCACAAGCAAAATGAACCCCAATAAACCAACACCGAGGCACATTGTAAGTAAATTGGCAAACACTGATGACAAAGTAAGAATCTTAAAAGCAGCCAGAGAGAAATAGAAAGTTACCTACAAAGGAACCCCCATAAGACTAGCTACTGATTTCTCAACAGAAACTCATCAGGCCAGAAGGGAATGGAATGAATTATACAAAGTCATGCAATGGAAGGGTCTGAATCCAAGAATACTGTACCCTGCAAGAGTCTCAATCAAAATTGAAGGTGAAATCAAAAGCTTCACAGACAAAAAAGGACTAAGGGAATATATTACCACCAAACCAGCAATGCAAGAAATGTTAAAGGGTCTGCTGTACTAAAAAGAAAGAGTAAGCAAAGAAGGAACTCGGGGGTAAGGACTAAAAATGGCAACAGATAAGTACTTATCAATAATAACTTTAAATGGAAACGGATTAAATGCTCCAATCAAAAGACATAAGGTAACTAATTGGATAAGAAAACATGATCCATATATCTGCTCTCTGCAAGAAACCCACCTCAGGAAAAGAGATGCACACAGATTGAGGTTGAAGGGAGGGAAGGTGGTATTTCAGGCAAATGGAAATGAAAAAAAAGCTGGGGTTGCAATACTTATATGTGACAAATTAGATCTCAAAGTGAAGGACATAACAAGAGATAAAGAAGGCCACTTCGTAATACTAAAGGGAATAATCCAACAAGAAAAATAACTCTGGTAAATATATATGCATCCAATATAGGAGCACCTAAATACATGAAAACACTCTTAAAGGATATTAAGGGAGAGATTGACAGCAATACAATCATTGTAGGAGACTTTAATACCCCACTGTCACCATTGGACAAATCCTCTAAACAAAAAACCAGCAAAGAAACATCAATCCAAAATGACACACTAGACCAGATGCAATTAATTGACATCTTCAGAACATTTCACCCCAAAGCCACAGAATATACATTCTTCTCCAGTGCACATGGGTCATTTTCAAAGATAGATCATATGTTGGGTCATAAGAAAAGTTTCTTCAAATTCAAGAAGATAGAAATCATTTCATGAATTTTCTCAGACCACAGTGGCATAAAACTGGAAATCAACTGTAATAAAAATAATAGAAAGAAATCAAATGCATGGAGACTAAACAGCATGCTATTAAACAATGACTGGGTAACCAGATATCAAGGAAGAAATATAAAACATCATGGCAAAAATGATAATGACAACACAACAATACAAAATTTATGGAACACAGTGAAAGCAGTCTTGAGAGGGAAGTTCATAGCCCTACAAGCCTACTGCAAAAAAACAGGAAACAATGGTAATAAATTACCTAACCCTACAACTCAAAGAGCTAGAACCAGAGCAACAAGAAAAGCCCAGTGTAAGCAAATGGAAGGAAATAGTGAAGATCAGAGAGGAGATATACAACTTGGAGACCAAAGAAACAATTCAAAATATCAACAAAACCAAGAGCTGGTTCTTTGAAAGGATAAAGAAGATTGATGGACCTCTAGCCAGGCTCACATGAAGGAAAGAGAGAAGACCCAAATAGACAAAATCAGAATGAAAGTGGAGAAATAACAACAGACCCTTTGGAAATACAAAGGATTGTTAAAAATACTATGAACAACTCTATTCCAACAAACTGGACAACCTGCAAGAAATGGACATTTTCCTAGAAAAATAGAACCTTCCAAAACTCAAACAGGAAGAATCTACACATCTCAATAGGCCAATAACTATGGAAGAAATTGAAGCAGTCATCAAAAAGCTTCCAGCAAACAAAAGCCAGGTACAGGAAAGTTTTACCAAACATCCAAGGAAGAATTAAAACCTATCCTCCTCAGATTATTCAAAAATATTCAAGAAGAAGGAACAATTCCACACACGATCTGTGAACCAGCATCACCCTAATACCGAAACCAGATAAAGACAACACAATGAAAGAGAATTATAGGCCAACATCTCTTATGAACATAGATGCCAAAATCCTCAACAAAATTCTAGCAAATGAGATCCAGCAATACATCAGAAAGATCATACCCCATGACCAGCAGGATTCATCTCAGGAATGCAGGGATGGTACAATATCCGCAAATCAATAAATGTGATACATCACATAAAGAAATTGACAGATAAAAATCACATAGTCATATCAATTGATGCAGAAAACCATTTGACAAAATCCAAAACCCTTTCTTGATAAAAACTCTCAGCAAAGTGGGAATAAAAGGAGCATACCTCAACATCATAAAAGCCATATATGATAAACCCACAGCTAACAACATACTCAATGGGCAAAAACTAAAACCATTTCCCCTAAGAACAGGAACAAGACAGGGATGCCCACTCTCACCTCTCCTGTTCAACATAGTACTGGAAGTATTAGCCATTGCAATTAGACAAGAAGAAGAAATAAAAGGCATCCAAATTGGAAAAGAAGAAGTAAAGCTGTCCTTATTTTCAGATGACATGATATTGTACATAAAAAACTCAAAGGACTCCATTCCAAAACTAATTGACTCAATGAATTTGGCAATGTAGCAGGATTCAAAATTAATGCTAAGAAGTCTGTGGGATTTCTATACACTAATAGTGAAATTACAGAAAGAGAGACTCAGAAAGAAATCCCATTTAACATCGCATCAAAAAAATTATGATACCTAGGAATAAACCTACCTAAAGAGGTAAAAGACCTATATGCAGAAAACTACAGGACACTGAAAAAAGAGATAGAGGAAGATGTTAACAGATGGAAAAGCATACCATCCTCATAGATTGGGAGAATCAACATCATTAAAATGTCCATACTACCCAATGCAATCTATAGATTCAATGCACTACCCATTAAAATACCAATGACATATTTCACAGACCTAGAAAGAATTCTTCATAGATTCATTTGGAAAAAAATAAAGACCTCGAATAGCTACAGCAATTCTGAGAAAGAAGAATAAAGTAGGTGGGATCTCAATATCAGATTTCAAGCTATACTGCAAAGCAACTGTTCTCAAAACAGCCTGGTACTGGCACAAGAACAGACATATAGACTAATGGAATAGAATAGAGAACTCAGATATCCACCCAAACCACTATGCTGAATTAAAATTTGACAAAGGAGGCATGAACATTCAATGGAGCCAAGATAGCTCTTCAATAAATGGTGTTGGGAAAATTGGATAGATACATGCAAAAAAATGAAACTGGACCACCAACTTACACCAAGTACAAAAATAAACTCAAAATGGATACAGGACTTAAAACATTAGAAGGGAAACCATAAAAATAGTAGAGGAATCCACAGGCAGCAAAATCTCAGATATATGCTAAAAGAACTTCTTCACTGATACTGCCCAAAGGCAAATGAAGCTAAAGAGAAAATAAACAAATGGGACTACATCAAAATAAAAAGCTTTTGCACAGCAAAAGAAACCATCAACAAAACGATAAGAAAGATCACTGTATGGGTGAACATATTTGCAAATGATATCACTGATAAAGGTTTAATCTCCAAAATCTACAGCCAACTTATACAACTTAATAAAAGAACGATAAACGATTCAATAAAAAAATGGGCAACAGACCTAAATAGAACCTTTTCGAAAGACGACAGAAGGCCAACGGACACATGAAACATGTTCAAAGTCACTAATTATCTGAGAGATGCAAATCAAAACGACAATGTGATACCATCTTACACCAGTCAGAATGGCAATCATCAACAAATCAACAAAGGACAAGTGTTGGCGAGGATATGGAGAAAAAGGAACCCTTGTGCACTGTTGGTGGGAATGCATACTGGTGCAGCCACTGTGGAGAACAGTATGGAGTTTCCTCAAAAAACTAAAAATGGATATTCCATTTGACCCTGTAATCCCACTCCTAGGAATTTATCCTAAGAAATCACAAACACCAATCAGAAAGGATTTATGCACGCCTATGTTCATAGCAGCACAATTTACAATAGCTACAATTTGGAAACAGCCTAGGTGCCCGTCAGCAGATGAGTGGATCAGAAAACTGTGGTATATCTACAGAATGGAATTCTATGCTGCCATTAAAAAAAAAAAAAGGAATTCTTACCATTTGCAGCAACCTGGTTGGAACTGGAGAGCCTTATCCTTAGTGAAATAAGCCAGTCAATGAAGGAGAAGCATCACATGATCTCACTCATTCGTGGATAATAAAGAACATTATAAATTGATGAACAATAGGATAGATACAGAGGCAGTAAAGCTTCAAATATACTTAAAAAGATTAAAGTTAGATGAGGTACATAAGATATCAGTCGAAGGACTTGTATGCATGCATATAAGCATAACCAATGAACATAGACACTGGGGGGTTGAGTTTTGCCTGGGAGGGAAGGGGGGCAATGGGGAGATATGTATAAAAAATTAATAAAAAAAAGAAATAAAATATATTCTAGTAGATTATAACTTCTAAAAAAAAGAATAAAAAGAAGAAGAAGAAGAAAAGAGAAAGAGGATACAAAGTCAGAGAGAAAAGAAATTGAACAAGAGAGAAAAGGGGAACAATTTATAGGTGTGAGGAGGAAACTCCCATAGAACAGCCACTAATCCCAAGAAATGTCGGCAACAAGTACCTGGATATTAATATAAACTACAAATAACAACCAGTTTCAAGGGAAGCGAGGGAAAAGAGAGGTAAAAAACAAACGAAAACAAAGCAAACAAAAAGCAAAATAAAACAAGTAAAAACAAGCAAAAACAATCTCACAAAAAAGTATAAAAAATTGATATAATCACCTTTCAGGCCAACAACAACAAAAGGATGTAGAGAAAAACAATTTTTTGGAGAGTGAAGACAAGAAGAGAGAGGTTTGTATGGACTTGGAGTAGGGGATTTGAAATTAGATATATAAGTGGGGTGAAATTTTAACCAGGTAAAGGGATAGAATAGGGAGAATCTAAAGTTGGAAAAGAGAAAGAGAAACAAGACAACAAAATGGGGAAAGTTAGGAAGAGAGTGTTGACATAAAAGTAGAGTTGAGATAGAGTAAAATTATGCTAAAGGAAAGATGAAAATAGAATGTAGAACTCTAATGCGAGAGTAAAATTAATAGCAAATAAAATGACCCTTTTTTTTCTCCAAAAAGGTAACATTGTAGTAGTAATAATACTAGTTGAAAATAAAAATGTAATAATTAAAAAGGTAAAATCAATTGGGGAGAAAAGAAAAAAAATAGTTTTTTAATTAAAATATGCAAAAAAAAAATAGAATGGACAGTAGTGGAGGTCATTCACTTCTACTATTGTTCTGTTTGGCACTCCCATTTCCCAGTTAGGAGGGTATTGCAGTTCCCTGTGTTCCACTACTGAGGTGAGTCTTTATTCTTTTGTGATTATGCGAGAATCAATTTGTGAGTCATCCACTGGGTGGCAGTGTATTCAAAATTGTCCTCTGAGGCTAAGCACAGGACCTCTCTAGACTGTACTTAGATCCTGCTATTTTGTGGTTCTCAATACAGGTTTGTGGGGATGGGTTGCTGCAGAGCTGATTCTCTGATGTTTACTCTACGCTCCAATCCCCAAGGTTCTAGAAAAACAACCTTCCCCTGTAGTCTCTCAGGATGTCTCCAATTGCGTGATCCTATGTACTGAGCTTAGCAATCAGAAGCCAGGGTCTGAAGGGGAGAGTGCTGTCTGTGCTCTAGAAGAGGCATTTTTAATTCTGTCAGGAGCTGCAGGGCCGTTAGGCTGAGCTCTCAACTCTGTAAGAATTGATCTGCCTCTGGTGCACCTCCTCTTTTAGGCTATTCTCTTTCCAGCCCAAACCTATAGTAGTTACCACAAATGTGTCTTCCTATGTGTGTCAAGGACTCCTCTATTTATTTCCCTGACATACAAATCTCTGATAAATTGCATTTCAGATGCTTTGCTTGATTGCCCTGAAGCCCTATGCTGTGAACAGCAGGCAGACATCTAGGAAAGTGGGAGGAACCAGGTGCTGTGGTTTGATTTTTCAGGGATTTGGACTCCTCGCATTGTCATGATAAGCTAGTCCCCCAGCCTGTCTCCTCTGAGCAGCAGGGGTAATGCAGAAAGCTCTGCTCCACACCAAGAGGCCCCCACAACCACCAGCGCCTGCGGTGGACTGAGCGCTCTCCCAGGTGTGGGACCCCATTCCTCACAGAGCTTGCCTTGCCCCATCCGATCTCCTGGTGTCTAAAGCCAACTTTTTGTTTGTTTTGCTCTTTTGATTTATTTTATTTTGAGTTACCTTTAGTGAGAGCCTTTGTTTGCTATGGGCCGCTCTGTCCTAGTTGAAAGCAGAAGTCCTCCGGAGCTTATATTTGAACACAATATTTCTTAGTTTTTTTTCACTCTAGCAGAATGCTATCTAATTTTCATAAAAAATATGATACACACATACAAACATATATCCTCATACTTCATATGTTATACCCACGATTTCCTATTTTTATTGCACACATCAAAAAAACTTGCTCTGCATATTTTTAAAGTAATGGTCTAAGTCCACATTTAAACACAAATAGGAAACCACCACCATTGCTCTACGTCCAGATGGTAACGGCCTTGGCAACATGCAGAGAGACCCGTCTCCTGGGCCCTGGAGCACTGCCGCCGGGCTCTGGCCCAGGCTCCCGAAGGGGCTCTGAGTATGTCCTGGCCATATGGTCATAGCTGTGTCGGCTATGTGTGTTCTGCTTTCTCCAAACGCCTCCATTAGAACCCTTCCCTGTGTTGTGAGGCAGGAGGGAGTGTGGAGGTAGGTGGGAGGCACCTCAGCTCCCAGCACATGGAGCCATGTCCATCCCCATCCATCCGTCCTTCTCTCCCCATATCTGTCATCCTTCCTGGGACTCAGGGCTGTCTGGCCAAACCTGCCACTGCCTCTCCTGTCCTCCTTCCTTTGGGAGGCTTGGGAGCCTCCATGGACCTCACCTGTCACCGCCCTCTCACCTGGCCTCTCTCTGGGTCATACCACAGTTTTTGGAGTTGCAGGTTCCTCTCAATGTCACTAGTGCCTCCTCGCCTCTGCAAGCCTGAGCCCTTCATAAAGCACTACTCTCCCCTCCTGCCCTCCGTCTCTCCCACTTGAAGATGCCACCTCAAGGAGGCCTTCTGGGATCCCTAGCTGGGTGAGCTGGAGGTCCCTGTGGCTGGGGACCCACTGCTGCCCATGGTCACCGTGTTCCCTGCCCAGGTTGCCTGTTATGGTTTGTTCACATTGAGAAGACTAAAAAGGGCTAATTCTAATTTAACCCTGATATTTGGAGAATAGTGATCTGAATCCACGCCAGCAAGCTCAGTGCACATTCTTGATAATCTATAATTAAATCACTACCTCCTTCCAAATACTGGTCTTGCAGAAGCTGTTACTGTGAACAGTGTATTGCTCCAGAGGGAGGGTTATTAATGCTGGCACCAGGCCAGATCATCAGATATGGCCTGGACACCCCCAACACCTGGGGACCTTCTTGTAAGGCCCAAGAAAAGGACCAGAAGTATAATCCCTATTTGCAGGACAAAGACTACAGAGATATATAAAGGAAAACCCCTTGCATGTTACTTCTCTCAGATTTGGAAGGCTATTTCGTGAGTCCGCCAATGGATTAAACAGTGTCCCTCCTCTTCTAAGAAGTGTCCTTGTTTTTTGTTGTTGTTGTTGTTTTTTGTTTGTTTGTTTTTTTGGTCTTCTGCAACAACTGGTTCCCTGACTGTGAAACCAACTGTGCTTGTCTTTTTTGGCCTCTGGTGAGGAGTCAGGGCTTGAGGCCTCTGGAAGGTGTACCCTGCTGATTTTAGCAGAATTGAACTGGGGGACTCCTGGCTTTCCTGGATCTCAGCCGAGGACCCGGCCAGCATTTGGAGAATGTGGACAGACACTTCTGGACCTATCAACAGAATCGGTAAATAGGGGCCCCAGTCAGTCAGATCCACTCCAGTGAGTGGAAGGGGAAGCTTGATCACTTCCTCGAAAATCATAGGACTTCATTATTTAAATTGGTCAGGAATGAGTGGACTGTTTTTTAAACTCTGAGTGAATGTCTGGTGAAAGTATGTGAGTGTGGAGGAAGAGGGCCTGCCCTCTCCTATCCTTTGTATGGCTTCATGACATTGATTACCGAGTCCGAGTGGGCTCCAATCTGCAGTTCCGTAATTTGTCATATGGAATAATGGTGACTGACCCCCATGTGGAGGTGACCAGGTCTGGGGTTTATATGGGTGCATCTTAGCTAAGACAAATCTAAGCTTCCAAGGGACATGGCCAGGCGAGCATCTGAGTGAGGATCTGTGAAAACAGGTCATCCCCTCCCCTGTCTGTCTCTTGCCATCAAACATCATGGGGTCGGGACAGAGTAAACCCACTGTTCTCAATTGCATGTTGAAAAATTTTGAAAAGGTTTTCAGTGGAGACTATGGTATTAAAATGAACCCCCAAACATTGAGGAAATTCTGTGAATTAGAATGGTTAGCCTTTGGAGTTGGCTGGCCCTTAGAAGGCTCCTTAGATAAGGGACTGGTCAGGACAGTCTTGAATGTAGTCACGAAAGACCCTGGACACTCAGATCAGTTTCACTACATAGACAGCTGGTTAAAAATGACTCAAACCTTGCCACCTTGCGTCCAGTTCTGTGTGTGTAAGAAGGGACAGAGTAAGGTTTTAGTAGCAGGAGTGAAGAGGCAGGCAGGGCAGGTGCAGGCTAAGGAGAGGCAGGCAGAGCAGGAGCCATCTAAGGAAAAGCAGGGAGGACAGGAGAAAGCAGAAGAGAAGCAGGCAGGAGAAAAGAAACAGGTCCCTCAGAAGGGAACCCAACCCCCTGTTCTGCCAGGACCCCCTGAGAAAGTCCTGCCAGTTTTACCACCTCCATATGTGCCACAGGCAACACCAAGTGCTCCCCCCCCCCATGCTGGTCTGGAAGGTCCAGAAGGTCTGAAATCACCCCCACCCCCGTCTCTCCTCAATAGGGCTCTCTAGAGCCAGTTGGGCGGCACTTGCGTTCAACCAATCAAGGCAAGCCACAACAGTCATGTCAGATACCTCACAGGGAGATTTGGGATGCCCAAGTGCTTGGTGAAGATGGGACCTTCCAGGAGTGAGAGCTAGTCTATTATTACCAGCTCTTTACCACAAGTAACATCCTGAATTGAAACATCACACTCTAGCTTATTCTGAAAAACCTCAGGCCATGGTAGACCTACTAAAAATTATTTTCCAGACCCAGAAGCCCACCTGGGTGGACTGCAAACAGCTCCTTTTCCATTCTTTAATACTGAGGAGCACATGAGAATAGTATCAGAGGCTTGAACGTGGCTCCAGACTCAGGCCCTAGCAGGAATATTAGATACAGGGAGGCCTTCCCAGATGAGGAACCTGATTGGAACCTGAACTCAGAAGACAGAAGGGCCGGGGTAGAAAGATATCATCTGGCCTTCCTCCAGGGGGTCAGGGTCAGAGTCAAGAAGCCCACCAATATGGCTAAAATCTCTGAGGTTTTCCAGAAGCCTGACGAAAGTCCAGCAGCTTTCTATGAAAGACTATGTGAGGCATACTGAATCTATACTCCCTTTAACCCTGAGGTCCTGAAAAATCACACCATGGTAAATGCTGCTTTTGTAGGCCAAGCCCAGCCTGATATCAGGAGAAAATGACAGAAAAAAAATGCCACCAAACTGCTGGAGACAGTGTGGCAAGGAGGGAGGAAGAAAAGAGAATACAAAGAAGGGCTAATATAGTAGCAGTGGCTTTTACTGGCTCAGGCTCCCGGACAGATCAGAAAGGGAAGGAAGAATACCAATCAGGGGGAAAAGGAAGAGCGAGCCTGAGAAGATACTACTGTGCCTATTGTAAGGAGACAGGACACTGGAGGAATGAATGTCCCAAATGACAAAGTAAGAAAACTGGACCCCCTTTTCCACCCAGTTGGTATCAACCAGAGCCACTCGAAGCAGATCTAATTGGGCTAGCAATGGTTGATTCAGACTAGGACAGACCAGACTCTTTTCAAGTGGGCCCCCACGAGCCCATGGTCAGAATGAAAATTGGAGGCCAGCCTGTGGAGTTTATGGTTGATACAGGAGCCGAGCACTTAGTAATTACAGAAAATAATGCCTCTCTTGGGAAAGATCACCATTATTGGAGCTACTGGGGATCAGACTTGTAGACCATTCTGCTGCCCTCACTGATGCCAACTTTGTGGTCATCAAGTAATTCATGAATTCCCGTACTTGCCAGACTGTCCAGTGCCTTTAATGGGTAGAGACTTTTAGCCAAAATGGGGGCAGAAATCACTTTTGCTCCAGATGGCTCAGCACAGCTTTGCCTAAGTGAGGAAACCTCCCCAATGATCCTGTCCCTAGCAGGGTGAAAGGAGGAAGAATGGACACTTTATACTCCCCAGTCAAAGGCCTCACCATTAGAACCTGAATTAGAGAAATAATTCCTGCTGGTTTGGGCTGAAGGGTATCCTCAAGGCCTGGCTAAGGACCACGCCCCGTGCTAATTGACTTAAAGCCTGGGTCACAGCCTGTTAAAATCCACCCATAACCAATTATCCCAGGGTTTTCAGATCTGACTAAACCTCTCTATGAAGCTTTAAAAGGAGAAGAGAAGGCACCATCGACTGGAGTTCTGAACAGGAGAAAGTCTTCATCAAAATAAAGGCAGAGCTCACTGAGACCTCAGCATTAGGGCTACCAGATGTGACAAGAGACTTTAAGCTTTTTGTTCACGAGAACAGCAGGATAGCCCAGGAGTTCTAACTCAAGAGTGCTGACACCACAGCCAAACTTCCTGCTAAAGAACAAGTGGCACTGTCATGGATCATGTTGGCCCCCAAATTACCTAAACCACCAAAGTACACTCCTCAGGAAGAAGAATGGGCCCAGCAAGAAGGGGGCAAGAGAACGAAGGAAGACTGGTGGATACTCCCAGATCATAGGGTCTATGTCCCAGAACAGTTAGCACATAAGGTAGTCCTCCAGCAGCATGAACTTACTCACTTAAAAAAGACTGCCCTAGAAGCTTTGTTAGGTAGATACTACCTAATTGCCCATCTTCTCTTCTGTGAGCCTTCGTCTCTCAGCGTTGCCTCCTCTATGCTAAAAACAATGCCAAACAGGGTCTTGTGGAAATGACAGGAGTTCAGCAAGCTCCTTTTGAGGATTTAGAAGTAGATTTTACAGAAATAGGGCCTAGCAGAGAAAATAAATACCTGCTAGTTTTTGTTTGCACCTTTTCAGGCTAGGTGGAGCCATATCGCATGGAAAAGGCGAGGGAAGTCACTAAGGCATTGCTGAAAGACATAATTCCGAGGTATGGAATGCCTCTGACCATAGAGTCCAATAATGGCCCAGCCTTTGTAGCAGAAATAGTACAACAGGTAGCTAAGGCTTTAGAAATTAAATGGAACCTAGTCTATAGGCCTCAGAGTTTAGAGAAAGTAGAATACATGAACCGATCTCTAAAGCAGACTATGGGTAAGCTATGTCAAGAGATAACCTTACCCTGGACAGATATCTTCCCTCTTGTACTCTTTTGGGTATGCTATGCCCTGAGGGCCAGGGTAGGTTTCTCTCCCATTGAAATTCTATACAGTAGACCCCCTCCCTTAATTCAGCCAAAGGGAGATTTGGGGGAAATAGGGAACTTAGAAATCTAGAAACAACTACAAGGATTCGGAAAAACTGTCTTTGAGGTCCACAGATGGGTTACTGACTGACTACCCATCTCTCTAGGAACAGCCACACATCCTTATAAACCTGAAGACTAGGTTTGGTTAAAGTTCTGCTACCTGGAAGGGACTCTATCTAGTCATATTAACCACCCCCACAGCTCTCAAGGTTGCAGGACTGAATACCTGAACCCACCACTCCCGGGTGAAGTCAGCCCACCAGCCGAGTGATGCCCAGCCTGAGTGGAAGGTGACTTCTGACCAGAAACACCCCCTGTGGATCACTCTCAAGAAGACAGGCGATCTGGCTGATCAACCTGCTCCAAGGAATTTAAAATGCCCTACTGAATTCTCCCTAACACTAATCTTTCTTTATCTCCTCCTACAGGTAATATGCTCTGGTATTTCAGGATAATCATTGGTTTTATCTTTCTAATTATTATCATTTTGTCTTTTTATGAGTGTGGCCAGAACCTGAGGCTAGTACCAGGAGGAGAACTCATCTGTTCTTGCTGGGACACAGAAGTACCATAAAATTACTGCTTCCCACACAGCAAGGAAACAAAGGCCTCATCATGGATTTCTGGATTGCACCTTGTCATGCTATCCTTGGCTACATCTGCCTTGCAGGGATAGCTATAATACTGCTCTTTGTCCTAGTGGTTCACTGTTGTGGACCCCTACTAAACAGAAATAGGGGGAATAACATGCTCCCATTAATAATAATAGCTAGCACAAACTTGCCTCCCCTAGGGACTACTATCACATGTCCTTGCTTAGAAACTCACTACCCAAATATGCTATACTGAGTAACCTATGGGAAAGCTCCATTAAGCCAGATTTTTGTTAGCTATTTTTATCAGTCTGCAGCATTTTATGACTCCATTACTAAATGCACATGTATGGGGAGATTGTATTGAATGGAAAAAATGATAGCACCTGTCACAGCCAATGTGCAGCTAACTAATGTTGCTCCTATTTGTTTCAGCAGTACCCAGGCCCAACATTTAACAGGTTGCTTCCCAGAAAAACTATGCGACTCTACCCTCAAGGTTACCTATACCTGGTGCTCCCCTGCAGGAACATTCTATGTGTGTGGGACCAATGCTTACCTCTGCCTGCCTGCAAACTGGAAGGGAATGCCTTTAAACTTCAGAATTCCCTACAAACACCTCACAAGATGTTAATCCCTTTGTCATCATCCCTTTCCAACTGGAAGTAGTTAAGAGTGGTCATTGTCCATATTCACCATAACATCCTATAGTCGTTGTATCACAAGGCTAAGAAAAGCTTGTGGGACAAAGGGAAGGGGGAGGGAAAGGGGATGAGAAGGCTAAAAATGACTAATTCCAATTTAACCCTGATATTTGGGGGATAGTGATCTGAATCTTGCCAGCAAGCTCAGTGTACATTTTTCATAACCTATAATTAAGTCACTACCTCCTTCCTAATACTGTGAACAGTGCACTGTCCCAGAGGGAGGGTTATTAACACTGGAGCCAGGCCAGACCATCAGATATGGCCTGGAGACCCCCAACACCTGGGAGTTTTCTTGCAAGACCTGAGAAAAGGAACCGGAACTATAATCTATATTTGTGGGACAAAGACCACAGGGAGATATAAAGGAAAGCCCCTTGCATGTTACTTCACTCAGATTTGGAAGGCTGTTCCCTGAGTCCGCCGGTGTATTAAACTGTCCCTCCTCTTCTTTAAAGCATCCTTGGTCTTTGGCCTTCTGCAATAGCATCTCACTTCAGTCTCCTGGAGTCCTTCTGCTCCAGCCCTAGGAGTGGCCCTACTGTACTGCTAGAGCCAGCCGCTTCCCACTACAGGGTAGGCACGAAAGGTCTGAGGAGGCCAGTGGCCAGGGTTTAGGAGCTGAGCCCAGCTGAAGCAGGATTAGAGAGGCTTGCAATGGGGAAAGGGAATTGAAGGTGGGTCCATAGCACAGGCAAGGTGGGGATGGCAGGGCTCCAGGGTCAGGGCACACCCTGGGAGAGCATGGCATCCACCTGTGTTCAGATAGGGACACTGAGATGCAGAGGGGAACCCAGAACATTAGCATCTGGGCTCAGATCTGCTTTCCTTCAGCACCAGGAGTCGACCTGCATGCAGGACCCTGGGCTTGTGTGCACCCAGGGCTGTAAAGGTTCTATTTAGTCCCAGGGAGAGCCTGGAGGCCTGCAGCCTCAGTGGGGAGGGCACACGGCTGAGCAGAAGGGCCAGAGTGGAGACTTGGGGACATGGTTCCATTCAAACTGGAAGCCTTAGGGGCTGACAGAAAAGGACATGAAAGGAGATGGAGCAGGAGAAGACCAAGCCTTTGGAGGGCCAGGAGGGAGATGGAGCAGGAGGGGGCCAAGCCTTCAGAGGGCCAGGGAAACTCCCTGCCAGCAGCACAGTGGCCCCAGGAGAACATCTTGGGCAGGCCATGTGCACACATTGCTGTGGTGTGATTAGGAGCCTATTTCATGGTGTTCTTAATCAGCTGCTGCTTTGAGTATGCCATCAACTGGCCTCCCTCGGCCCCTCCATTCGCAGTCAATAGAACCCCTCAGGAGATGCAGGCCAGCCCTGCGCTCATCTCTGGTGTTGGGATCAGGTGACCTGGGTGAGCCTGTGGACCTACCACTGTGGGACCAGGGCAGTGGACAGTGCTTGTGGAGTGGGAGGGCGGTGAGCAGCGGCAGGGAGGGATAGTCCCTGTGGACCACATGGGAGGGTCCATTGGGCTGCATGTGCTGGTCCCGGCAGGAAACAAGGCGTGCAGTAGTCAGAACACTGAGGGAGTTTAATGAAGGACTTTACAAGGCACAAGCTCCTGCCTCAGAACCCAGAGCTGTCACCTTGCCATGCAGGGGGCCCAGAGGCTTCCTGACAGTGTGGGGACCCCTGCTTAGCTCTGGGGGACAGGCAGCCTGCTGGGTCCTTGCTGAGAGTGAAATCAGGTTTGCACCCTGACCTCTGTGGCCCTCAGCTGCCCTCACTGAGAGCTAGGCACCCCAATAGCCGGAGCTTTTCAGGGTGCAGCCAGGCAGGGTGGGTCTGGAGATGGGCTATAGCAGCTGTGGGGAGAGACACCCGGTGGATCAGGTGAGAGCCTGGGAGCTTTGCTGCCTCTGTGTACTGGGCCCTGGCCTCCTATGTGTCTGTTTGCTCACACTTAGTGGGTGTGGGGGTAAGGGAAGCTAATGGGTCCCAGCCCTGATCCCACAATTCTC
The DNA here is from genome assembly GCA_011751065.1 of Lasiurus cinereus. NCBI lineage: Eukaryota > Metazoa > Chordata > Mammalia > Chiroptera > Vespertilionidae > Lasiurus > Lasiurus cinereus. The sequence goes on from JAAGEH010000049.1 coordinate 145,329, forward strand.
TGGGTGCCAGGCCCTGGACATTAGAGTTGGAGCCTCCAGCCATGCTCTTCTCCCCAGGGCAGGCCCAGCATCACATCCTTGGGAGCCCTAGAGCTGAGCAGGGCTATCCTCCAGTACCTCTTCTGCCTGCTTCTTGTGCCAGAAAATGTACCATCTGGGCCAGGAAATAGGCGGAAATGGGTCAGTCCAGGAGCAGTGGGTCTGCTTTGAGAATGCGGGGCTTGGGAAGTCACTCACCCACCTCCAGCTATGACTGCCAGGGACAGAGTAATGCAGAGGCTCACAGCCCACAGGAGAGTCTGCTGGGTCCAGCCTGGGGTTGGGGGTGGGTGACAGAGGGCCAGCAGTTTGGGGAGTAGTCAAGGGTGTCTTGGCTCAGAGAGAAAGCCACCCTCTTTCCTTGCTTCATTCATACGCTCTGTCAATTGTCTGCAACTACTTACTGAGCACCTACTGTATGCTCAGCAAACTCTAAGATGAATGAGACATGGCCCCTGCTCTCCAGGATAGAGACAAGCAAACAATTGCATGTAGCGTCCAAGGGAAGCAGGACAGGACGGGGCCTAGGAGCAGAAGTCTGAGGAGGTTGACAAGCTAAACCAGGGGGCTAGAGCTGATCAGGAGAGGCTTCTTAGGAAGCAGGAGTCCTGGCTGACTTTGAAAGATAAGTGGGAATTCAGTCCAGGCAAAAGGCACAGAAAGTTCAAGCTCAGAAATATAAAGCTGGCCAGTGTGGCTGATGAGCCAAGAGCTGGAGGCAAGCAGGGGTGGCTCACACAGGTCTCCGAGGACGGTGGACTTTATGGGGGGAATTGGGAGCTACTGAAAGTTATCTACAGGGAGTGTCATTGGCAGATTTTCTCTTGAGAAAAAGGTCTTTGATTGCTGAATAAAATATGACCGGGAGGGTGTTGTCATAATGAGGGTACGAGGTGAGGAGGCCTGGAGAAGAGGGTGGATGTTGGAATGAAAATATGTCAACGTATTAAAAAATTATTTCATAAGATTTGATAGTTCCATTACTGGGGAAGGGGAGGGTGATTTCTGGTTCAGGAGGCTGAGCTCTTAGGGTGGGGCCATTTGCTAAGAGAGCCCTGAAGGAAGAGCAAATCTGGGGGGTGGAGAGAGTTTGGGCCTGTCTCAGCCTGCTAGCTTTGTGGCCAAGTGAGGTGTCCAGGGTCAGGCGGCTCTGTGGTTCTGCAACTGGACATGTAGATCTCAGAGGCGCCACCTTCACGGTGACAAAGGAGAGCAGCAGGGCTGGACAGAAGTGGCAGGCAATGATGGAAGAGACAATAGCAACCCAAGGTGGGGTGGCTGGAGATGGGCTGCTGGCCACTGACCTGGGCAAAGGGTGGGATCTCTGCAGGTGAGGAGGTGTGCTCTGCAGTTGATACAGCTGATGACCTCCAGTCTGAAGGGTAGGGCTGTGAGAGGGGTGGGCAGGAGCCCAGGTGCCCCTCACCCCCAGGCCCAGGCTGGGCCCCCAGTACTCACCACAGGAGCTGTTGCAGGCTGCTCGAGGGTGAAATGATGGAGAAACTGAGATGCCAGGGAGGCAGACAGAACCAGGAGGGACGGGGTGTGAGCAGAAAATGACGCTGGGAGGAGTGGACAGGCACCAGGTAGGGGGCAGGGATGGGGTTCAACTGGACTCTACTCAGCCTCAAGGCTTGAGGCTGGTGAAGGGCTGGGCATGGTGGGACAGCCCCTCTCACCCTGCTCCTTGAGCTCCTCAGAAGCCTTGCTCAGCCTCTCAATAAACAGCTGCTTCTGGATTTGAATCTCGTTCAGGAGTGATGGTTTGTCTGGGCAGGGTAAGAGCGAGGGGTATAGGCTGCCTGCATCTCAGATCAGATCAATCACGCAGCTGTCTCAAGACTGGGAATGCCAACCTGGTTTCTCCAGCATAGCCTCCAGAGGGATGCACCCAGATGGAGGCTCTGGCCCCACCGTTAGCATACCTCCCACCCCAGGACAAGTGGGTCTTCTGGGGAGGCCTTGGCAGGCCACACTGTTTCCCTGAAGCGAGAGCCCTGGGTCACGCCGTCTCCTCACCAGCGCGAAACTTCTCAATAGCTCTGTCAATGTGATGGAATAACTCGGCTGCTTCTCGCTCCACATGCTCCTGCCCTGAGATGGGACATGTGAGGAAGGAAGTCAGGGGCATGACCTCTCAGCCAGGTGCAGGGCCAGCCTTCACCCCAGTCTCCACGATACACCTCACCCAGATATCCGGGTTCCAGCAGGATGGGAGCCTGCAGGAGCAGGACATGGAGGCTTCGGGAGAGCTCCCGGGGTGGCCCTGGCGCACCCCACAGGACATGCAGGTCATAGTCCATCAGCAGGGGCAACTCTGGCCAGCAGCGGAGGCAGCTCTTCCCGCCGACGCTGGCAGTAGGCAGGAGGCAACCGAGCAGTACCAGCAGCATCTCCCGGGTCTTCCCTCTGTGTTCTTCCCACGGCTTGCAGTTCCATGTGGAACACTGGTGCCCTGTCTCCCTGGAAATCACGTGTCTTTGCAGAACAAAGGTACATTCTGAAGGTAAGGCAAGGGCCAGCCGTGACAAGTACCAGGCTTTGGTGTCAGACCATAGCCCTCTGAAGATACCTGCCTGGAGGTTTCCACTCCTCTGAAGCTGCTCCGCTCTCCTGGTGGCGTTAGCCATGTGTGAAACAGCCTCCCAGGCTGGAACTGGAGAGTTGGAAAGAGCAGCACCGAGAGAGGGTGAGGTGGCAGGAACCCGAGTCCCTTTCCATGCTGGAGAGCTTAGCCACAGGGCAGCGTGAGGCAGGCACCTTTGTCATGATGCATGTGCACTGGCAGCATCCTTTCGTTGGCCCAGATAGAGGGGCATAGACAGCTCCTCCAGCACAGTGGAGGCAGCCAGACACTCAGCCAGGGCGGGAAGCGCAGTGAGCAGCCGTCTTTTGGATAGCAGTTCTGATGTGTGACATGCATTGAAGAACAACCAACACCTTCCTCTTCATTGAAAAGAGAGCCAGTGGGATCCTGTCACTGCGCAACTGGCCAGCTTTGCCCTTCCATGCCAGGCTCTACCCAGCTTCTGAGCACCTCGGCTGGATTATGGGCAACTGAAAGCCACCAGGCGTTTGAGGACTACTGCTAATGTGAATAAGAGACAAAAACTATAGTAAAAATTCCAAACAAAAGCAAACAAAATCACAGGAAAAATGAAGGGTGCAAAAATACACCGTGGAAAGCAGAAGACTACTCCAAATGCCCCAACAATTAGATAAAAATTGCCTTTCCCAGAGATGAGGAGGCTGCTATGTAAAAGCAAAAGGCATGGATTAATAATATGACTGCAGGGCCCAGCTGGAGTGGCTCAGTAGTTGAGCGTCCACCTATGAACCAAGAGGTTACGGTTCGATTCCCAGTCAGGGCACATGCCCGGGTTGTGGGCTCGATCCCCAGTGTGGGGCATGCAGGAGGCAGCCAATCAATGATTCTCTCTCATCCTTGGTGTTTCTGTCTCTTTCTTTTTTTCTCTATGAAATCACTAAAAATATATTTAAAAAGTATGATTGCAGGGATTTAAAAATTCCATAGAAGTACTGGGAGATAAAGTTTCAGAAATCCCCAACAGAAGTATAAAAATAAAACAACAACACAAAAATGAGAAACAGGAAAAAGATGAAATTAGATAATCAATCCATGAGGTCCAATGTCCAGCAAACACAAGTTTCAGAAGGAAAGAACGGAGGACACAGAAGAGAGGGAATCATTTATAAAGACTTTGGGTGAGAAGTATACACAGGGGTACAGTCTAGTTTATGGGAGGGATGCAGTAGACAGATTCACTAGTCACATTGGAACAGAGCAGCAACGGAGTTGGTAAATTCTGGCTGCACTGACTGGTCAGCTGGGCTCTGAGGTGGGAGGACAGTTCTGAGTACTGCAGAACTGTAGTGTTCCCACCAGCTTTGGGTGGTTTGGGGTAAGGGTTTGGCTGCTTTATTCTACTTGGGCAATGCTGGAAATGAAGGCCTCGACTCCCTGAGCAACAGCTGGGAAAGCGGTGCTCCCTCCCATGATGCCCTGGGTAGGGTTCAGTACACAGGCATGAAGGCCTGATGCTCACTCTATTTGCCATCACTTCTGAGGTGGCCTCACCCACCCTGTGTGTGGGGGAGGAGAAAACAGGGAACTAATAAATGAAAAACAAAAGTTTTAGAACTCAAAGGGCCTACTGAGAAGGCATTGAGGGCTAGGAATAAGAAATACCACACTAAAGCACAGAGGGAAAACAGACCATGTCCCAGTAATCTGATGTCTTCAGGCTTTTCAAGAGCAGGATAGGAAAGCATTAGATAATGCTTTCACATTCTGGAAAAAAATGTCCCATTTTAGACTTCTCTACTCAATAAAACATTAGTCAAGGAAGAAAGACTGAGGCTATTTCAGTCAGGCAAGCTTTATTTAGATGGACTTCTGCTACCTTTTCTCAGAAAGTGATTAAAGGATGTGCTCCAATTAAAGGGACAAACCATGCAAGACAGAACAATAAACACCAGGAAATGGAACCTAATCCTGCAGAGGGGTGAAGAGAACTACGTGACAGTCAAGGCTCACCTCAGGAGGCGGTCCAAGCTATTGGCTCTCCCTGGGTGCAGAAAGGTTTGGAGTGGGTAGCCTAGGTCAGCTCCCTCATGGCTTTGGGTTCCTTACTTGGGATTTTGTTTGGGGTGAAATAAGGAGAGTAGGTCTTTAGAGTAAGGGTTGAGATAAAACCCAAGAGTTCCCTTTCCCTCAGTTGATGGTTTTTCTTTGAGAAACTCGAGAGGATGGCAGAATTCGAGTGTCACTTTGTGATCCAATCCCATCTCAATGCAACTCCACCTCCTAGCATCAGTTAAATAATGTGATCCTGGCTCTTCGAAGTGACATTTAAACATGGAGTTACAGTAACTATGGGCTACAAAGATTTTAATCCAACCGAATGCCTGTGGTTGATAGTTCTTCACCTACTCATTTCCTAGTCTCCATTTAATAGTCCTGATTTCTCCTCTTATTTCTAATGTAAGTCAATTGCATGTTGTGCACTTGAAAGTAATTAGGAATTTGGAATGAATTAGTGCCAATAATAAAAGCAGCCTTTTCTATTTTCTAAGCATTTTGTTGAGATAATATGCATCAATTTGAGATCATATCCATCTTATTGTGCTTCCAGTCACTTGGGCATGTTTAATACCTTTGACATATGACAGCCCATTGAGTTTGAAGACAGAAATCAAACTGATTCTTTTAAGGCCAAACATCATCTCTCCAACCCAAGAGCTCCTTTAGGTTCCCAAATGAGAATCTGGTTTCATGTCATGAAAAATTCTGGTTGTTTGCCTTTCCTGCCTTCTGACCACTCTCCTCTCAAACTACCCTGTCTGCCTAGCAGAGCTGGTGTTGTGTCCTCCTGCTTTCTCAACCGGTACAACTTTCCATGTGTACTAGCTTCCTGTTGCTGCATAACTAATGATCACAAACTTAGTGGTATGAAGCATACCCATCTGTCACCTCCTGGAGTTTGGGCTTGGCTTACTCTCTCCTCTGGGTCTTATCAGCTGAGTTGTGATGTTGTATATCATAACCTGGTCACAGGAGTGAAGCTCCTCATGCTCACAATGGGTCTCATGCTCAAGGGAGAAGAGTGTACTGAGTGTGGACACCAGAGGACAGGCATGCTGGAGATTATCTCAGAATTTTTCCTACCACACTCCAAAACCCAAATGTCTATCCTTTGGACCTTTAATGGTATCACCAGCTCCCCTTCCCACACAACTAGTCATCAATTTGGGTTAGAACATTGTGGCTCCTTGGTATGCAAATAAATAAGTTAGTTGGAGGCATAGCTGTGATGCCATGCTGCACTAACTACCAGGGGTAAGTGCATATGCATACGACTGCCTCACATCAGACATCAGCTACAAACTCTGGCCTCCCAGGCCACCTTCACTTCTGAGCCACTGACTACACATTTGTGGGTTCTCACTAGCCTCTGAGCTTCATAATTCACTAAAAAGATTCATGGAACTTAGGAGAGTACAGTACTTGTGATTACAGTTTTACTATGAAGGATTCAAATCACAGCAGCCAAATGAAGAGACACACGGAAAAAGTCCGGAGAGTCCCAAGTGAAGCTTCTGTGCTTTCGGGACACACCATCCTCCTGGTACATTGATGTATACCAACAATCAGGAAGCTCACGCGAGCCTCAGTACCATAATTTTTATTTGGTTTTATTATATAGGTGTGACTGCTTGATTCATTGGCTATGTGATTGAACTCAGTCTCCATCTCCCCTTCTCTGTAGGTTTGGCTTGTATCACTTGGCTTAAAGTCCCAACCTCTAATCACCTGGTTGGTCTTTCTATCCTGGCCAGCCCCTATTCTGAGTCATCGCCTTAGCATAAAGCCAGCAATAAGTCCACCATACATAGCAAAGACAATCCTACCACTCAGAAATTGCAAAGATTTAGAAATGAAGACTGGAACCAGAGATGCAGACCAATAGCACAGGAAGTCATTATTACTCATGAACATCTGGCTTGCATTCACAAGGATCCAGGCTCAGTGCTGCTTCTGGGGTCTCTTGGAATCTTCTAAGAGGTTTTTAAGTCTCAGGCACAAGCTTTTGATTCAAAGGTACTGAGTTGTGGGGATATTAGGGTAGCAGCAGTGGGAGATTAGAGACAAGTTAACCATTATGAGGGCATCTATCTTCGCAAAGTGCAAGACCAAATTAACTCAGTTGGCACACTCTTTTAGAGGTTATTGACTTGTAAATTCTCTCCCATTATTACAAGGAACCTTGGTGGAGAGAGTGCTTGATAAATCCAAGAGGCTGGTATCTAATTAATCAATACCTTTACAAGAGATAAGATTTAGTTGTTTGATTTTTTAATAAAAAATTAGAAAAATTTCATCACCAGATGACCTATCATAAAATATTTATTTCATTATCTTTCTGGTTAAAACTCATGTCTTGAAATGCTTTGTTGTAGCTACTTAAGTGATCAGTGGGGTGTCTGGGGGATTTCTCCTGCAGAATTTGTTGGTAGAGAACATTAAAATTGCATGAAGCCATTTTTGTGATTTTAACATTCAGGAGAACTTTGACTGGAATTAGAAGAAATTTAAAATGCGATGCTTCTTCTGGGAAAGGTTGAGGCCAGGATCCTTTGGTATTCAAGGAGGCCTGGTCAAGTAGCCACAGGACACACTCCTGTTTGCCCCGATAGCTGAGCAGAGGCATTCTCCCCACCATCAGGGGCCATGGTCAGTGGGTCTGCAAACAAGAAGCTCCTGGCCAATGCCTGCAGCTCTTGGTCAGTCCTGTTGGTCTACAGATGAGCACGGCTGACAGAAAGTGCTGTCCCCATGTTACTATCAGGGGTGAGCTGAGGCCCAGAGGAGGACCTGATGAGGGTTCCAGTTCAGACCTGTGCCTTCCAGACCAATGCTCATCACTCCACACCTCACAGCCCTGACACAGTTACTTTATTTTTTTCTCTTTCTATTTTTTGGTCACTGAGCTCAGCTTCTGCGCCTATAAAACCTAAACAGGTTTCCCTATCCCACAGTGATTCCCACATCCTCTGATTTTTGTGATGGCATGTCTATATTTTTCATTAGTTACACAACATTAGTTGTGTAAATCAGTACACATTTACTGTTGTTGATTTAAAATATTATTAAACTCCAGTGTAAGGTGTGCTTCCTTCAGACTTCCCACCCTGCTTTAGGTATAGGGTCACAGCCACATAACATTTCTTCAGGTCTTCTCCTTTTTGCACGGCCTCAGCTCTCCCTCCTGCCACCAACAGTTTGGGCAAGTGTCTGCTCCTCTCTGTGGTGAGTCTCTGCATCATCACTTCTTACAGAGCACTCTCTCAGCTTCTTGGATGAGGGGGTTTGGCTCCTTGCTGAGAGCCCAGGACTCTTCTGATTGCCCCTATGAGAGCCTGAATGCCATCACTGCCCTGAGAAGAAGGGAGATGGTCCTCCCATTCAGCCACAAGTCCAAAGAAGAAAGCCTTTGGTCTAAAGCCCTGGGTGACACTGATGCCACTTGCTCTCTTCTGAGGGAGGTATGCAGTAGCCCTGGCAGCAAGCTTGCTCATCTCCCCTCTTCATCGCACATGGCCTTTGCTGAAGTCTTGAAGATAGGTCTAAACTCTAAGGGAAATGTGACAGGTAGAGACAATGGTTGCCTTTGTACTGGTCAAAGGTGGTCTTGATGGGACAAGGCAAAAATTTCTAAATGGGTATTTGTTTTCCTAGAAGAAGCAAGAGGAAAGAAAAAGGACCCCAACTCTGGGATGCTTCCACCCTTCCCTGAGAGGGCCTGGGTTTTTGGTGTTTGTTTGGGGCAGATCAGGGCCCCTGGCTATGGCGAGGCGAAGAGCACCTTTTTCCTGAAAAGTGAGGAGCACATGCCATTGCCAGGAAATTGGGGCACCTTTAAAACACAAAAGGGCTCTCTGCTCAGAATCGCTGATGTCCTTTGTCAGAATGTGTTCCCCTTGTTTGTGAAGAATCAGTCTCCAGCCCTTCGACACCCATTTCTGATGACACTACAGAGGGTCAGGGGCCTCCTGGTCCAGCTGTGCCTGCCACTCTGTTGGGCAGGCCAGGATGTGTATGCTCCCTGGGTGGGTGAGGGTACCACAGCTGTCACATGCATGATAGTGGCTTCAGTCTCTAAACCCTATTAGTCATACTTCTTCCCTAACAAGGAATTTTTCCAAAGAAGGTAAGCAAAATAAGCCAATAAGAGTAAGACAAGCATTTCACTCATATGTGGAATCTATAAAACAAAAACTAATGAACAAAATAGACACAGAGACAAAAGCATGGAACAGACAGTAATATCAGAGGGAAGGTGGGGGAAATTGATTGGGAAGAGATTAACCAAAAAACTTATATGCATACTAGAGGCCCAGTGCACTGATTTGTGCACCGGTGGGCCCCCTCGGCCTGGCCTGCATCCTTTCACAATCAGAGACCCCCTCGGAGGATGTCGGAGAGCAGGTTTTGGCCTGATCCCCGCAAGCCTGACCCAGACAGGAGGGAACCCAATCCTGAGTGTCTGTCCCCTGGTGGTCAGTACACACCATAGCAACTGATTGATGGGTCGTTCGGTCGTTTGGTCATTTAGGCTTATCTATATAGATATAGATATGCATAACCCATAGATACAGAAAATAGTGTGTGAAGGCCTGGAGTGAGGCAGGTGTGGGCTAGAAGGAGCCAATTGGGAGAAAAAAGGACATATGTAATACTTTCAACAATAAAGCTAAATAATAATAAAAAAGAAAACAGGGCCTTATCTCCCTCCACATACTCTTGGTCAATGGGAACCAACCACTGCCCCATGAGGGGGGCCTAATTCCCCCTCTTTGACCTGAACTGGCGTTGGTGACCTGCTGGCCATAACTGCTGAATCTCTGTGACTTCCAGGGCTAGTTTCAGAAATGGCCATGCAGCCCTGGTTCTGTTGAAAAGCCCAGTCTCTCTCTTGAGCCACTTTTGGAAACACAGCCTCTGTGATGAGAGGTCACATGCCATGTGATGAGGCCACACATGGGCACTTTAGTGGGAAGTCTCAGACTTATAGTTGTCTCAGCCCAGATGCCAACATTTGAGTGAGAAAGTCTCAATGACTGACTGGCCACTTGAATGTTCCCATTAAGGCTCTGCAGCAGAGAAAGACACCCCTTGGCCTGTGCCCTTTCATGCAGCACAATGTGCTGGGAACACAGATCTGCGGGGATGACAACATGCAGACTTGATCATGAACAGGAAAGGCTCAGCCCTGTGGCCCAGCAGTGCATGCAGTTGAGGGCTTTGGTAATTGGAATTGGAGGGCTCAGTCAGGGCAGGAAGCCAAGTGGTGGCCGCCTGCTCCTCCTGGTGAGTCCCCACTCTTGGGAACTGGAGTGAGGGGTAGCTTTGAGTCTCTGAGTGGACTCTAACTACTCAACCCCCATAACTGTACAGAAGTTTAGAGCCCTAAGCCCCCATATGAGTGGACACTGCGGCGACTTCCACCCAACTCCCCCATTCAAGAAGCAATGGACATGTGGCAACCAGGCAGACTGGATTCCTTTGGACACTAATCATGGAAGTAAGGACATATGAGAACAAGTGTGCATGCAGTTCTTGCTGAGCTTGCTGTGGGTTTGAGATCTTGCTCTGACATTTCTTTGCTGTGTGATCTCAGGCCAGTTTCTTCATGTCTCTGAACTTCGGGGTCTAATCTTTAAAACAGGAATAGAGTTCCAACTCCTGGGGATTTTGTGAAAATGTGTGTCCAGTTCTTATCAAGTCTTCTTAATTCCTTTCCCATCAGTTTGGAAGGACCAAGAAGCCCTGAATCCAGTTACTAAATAATGACGGCCAAACATTTTGAGGTGCGTATAGAGTATGGGCACCTTCAGACAGACACTGTCAATGATGTTCCTACTGCTGGGGGACCAGGCTATGGCTCCTAAATGAGACTCTTAGCCACATCATAAAATATGAGGCATCAGACACAGTGCTTTTGGGCTTCCTCCTGCTGGGAGCTGTGCTGACACCTGGGAACACACAGACATATGCACACATATGTGTACACATAGCAGGGCTAGGATGTGCTGCTTACCTAACAGCTGACTGCTGGTGGCATTTGCACCTGGGAAACAGTCATCTAGGTACATGAGCCAGCAGGATGCCAGAAATCAGCCTCCCTGGACCAGAGCCAATGGCCATCTATTTAGCACTAAAGGCTGTGAATGGTGAGGCTACTTGGGCAGGGTGCGAAGACTTCTCTGGTGATTAAGGAGAGGCCTCATCACAGAGGGGGGAGCACAAGCTTCTGTTTGCTTGGTGGGCTTTCCCAGCCTTCTCCTGTGTCTTGTGCAAACTGGGGCCGTCTCACATGTCTATGAAACATTATTCATTGCCTGCCTGCACCTGCCACGGGCCATGCTAGAACCCCGCAGAGATGATGGGTGAAGAGGCTTCCACCAGGCTTGGGAGGAGGTGGGCCATCATTCCCTCAGGGCTTCTTATTGTGCTGGAGTGGTAAATGATATACAGCAGTGGATGTGGGCCCTGGAGTTCAGGCTTCAGGATTGAGTGTCTGCTCAGTGGGACCATCTGTTGTGGTTCGGTCTGCATCGTTGGCTCAGCAGGCAGTAGGACAGTCTGCAAGGTGTTTGCTGAGGGTGTGCCTCCCTCACCCAGTGCTCCTGGCTCCTATGCTTCTGGTCAACCCCTTCCTCCTGCTCTTCATCCTCCCCATCCACAGCTGCAACCAGGGATCTCATAGCCTCGAGGTTTATTTTCTGGTGCAAAGTTCCCACAAACTCTGAGTGTCTCCATGGAGGGGACAGTGAAAAAAATATGCTTCCCTCACATTTCATGATGCACAAGTGTGTGTCTTTTCTGTTTCCCTCATATCTCATATGCATAAGTGTGTGTCCTTTTTACTCTGGGTATTTAACATCCTTGCTTTGGAAGGAGGGGCCTTGTGCCCTAAATTTTAAGTTTCAAGGGGATACAACTATCATTTCAGTTCTGCTAAGAGCCAGGTGACTTATGCACATGATCACATTTTAGCTTTATAGTAATTACATCAGTCTGGGTAGGCAAGGTTGGGCCCTGCCCTGTCCTCCCACCCTCGCCTTTCAAATGGCTAGGAAAACAGACTTGTTTGTCTATCATTACTTATCTAATACACTGCCTGGGAGTGGCTGATCACAGCCACTCAGATATCTAAGCAGATAGAACAGTCCTCTTCTTGAATCTTGTGTACTAGTGAGTGGGCCAAAGGGAGGAGAGAGCTTGAGAGGGTCTGATGTGGGCACTTAAGGGCTCTAGTCAGCTGGCAGTAGGTAACACTTCCACTCTTAAGTCATGGGCACATCTAGCCATCCATCCTCTACCATCAATGCTATGGTCACCTCACAAAAATGTGGTTACTTCAGAAAGATGTAATCACAAGATATGGTTTCCTTACAAAGATGTGGTCTCCTCACAAAGACATGGTGACCTCACAAAGATGTGGTCTCCTTATCACCTTACACAGATCTGGTCACCTCACAAAGATGCGGTCACCTCACAAAGATTTAGCACTTCACAAAGATGTGATCACAAAGGTATGGTCATAAAGATGTGGTCACCTTACAAAGGGGTGGTTACCTTACAAATGTGTGGTCACCCTACAAAGTTGTGGTCATGTTTCAAAGATGTCACCTTATAAAGGATCAGAAAAGAGCACTTCTGCTAGGGCCCAGCCCCTACCAAGAGAAGAGGTGGCAATGCTCGCTGTCCAGTGATGAGGTGAGTGTGTGCCCCCATGGTGGCACTTGCTGAGTCTCCTGCTGCAGATGCTGAAATAGTAGATGAACCCAGATCTCTCTGACTCCAAGACCCCAGCTCTGAGTGAATACTTTCATCTTTCCAGGTGGTTAATCTTTATAATCAAATGTCATTTATAGAATTTTAAAAGGGTTTTTAACTAACACAATACTCCAGTTTAGCAAATTGTTACATCCTCAGGAAAGACAACGAGGAAATGTTTGGGAGCATCAATGACATTGGTCCCTATCTTGTCCCTGTTCCTTCCCGTATAGCTCTGTAGCCCTCGGAGGGCTGTTGGGCAGGAAATGAAGGGTCTAGTGTGTACTCTGTAATTGGAGCTCATTGCCTGGGTGAGCTCATGGGAGGGAGCATTACTATTCTGATTTCATACATGCAAAAAGCAAGGCTCAGAGAGGGTTAGAGACTTGCTGGGGCCACACAGTGGGGTGAGGCCATTTAGGCCCCATCCTCAGCCCGGCTCTGAGATGCCCCACTTACTGAGCAGGTGACCCTGGCTGGAGAGATGCCAGGTCAGTAAGGCCCTAGGAAGCAATCAGTGCCCAGTGGGGACTGCAAGCCATGTCGGGCACTTTCTGCTCTAAGTGCTTGGTGTGCCCTCTGAGCCCAAGGAGGCAGAGGCTAGGACCAGGAGAAAGACTTTAGGTTCCCTAAGGCACTGGGGGTCTCTGCTCAGAGAGTGCCATGGCAGCTTTCTTCCTTTAAATCCCTCCCCCATGAGCTGTGCAAGGGGAACTGGGGTCTCAGAATTGCAGGCCCTGCCTGGGCCTGGGCAGCCATACTGGAAGGCTGCTGCAGCAAGGAGGTTGTCAACTTAACCAGACTCCAAAGAACCAAACATCTGCAGCTTAAATTTGTCTTCCTCTGTTTTCTCCCATCCCTGGCATTTTTATCTAGTTTTCAGCCCCAGGTATGCTTTGTAGGGACCAAGAGCCAACTCCTTGGCGTGAGGCTCCATCCCTCTACCCCAGTGGTTCTCAACCTTTCTAATGCCGCAACCCTTTAATATAGTTGTTCACGTTGTGGTGACCCCCAACCATAAAATTATTTTCATTGCTACTTCATAACTGTAATCTTGCTACTGTTATGAACTGTAATGTAAATATCTGATATGCAGGATGTATTTTCGTTGTTACAAATTGAACATAATTAAAGCATAGTGATTAATCACAAAAACAATATGTAATTATATATTGTGAAATATTTATTTCTAATTATAAATAAATGAAATTTTTGTCTTGAATCATGGTGTTAGCATGGGCTAACAGTCTTCATATGACAACAGTAAACTACATTGCTACACTTTGCTACACCGAGGAGCGGTCTGTTGGTTCCTAAGACCATGGGAAATAGGTGTTTTCTGATGGTCTTAGGCGACCCCCGTGAAAGGGTCGTTCAACCCTCAAAGGGGTCGCGACCCACAGGTTGAGAACCACTGCTCTACCCCCTGACCTGCCTTCGCCCCTGACACAGGGAGGGAGATTGGCAATGGAGAAGGATCATTCTTTGTGCACATAGCAGCTCTTGGTCTTTCTGATCATCACTGTGGCAACCCTTCTCTGACTTCTGTGTCCATTTTACAGATGGAGAAAGCATGGATTGGGAGATTACAGTGGCTTTCCCAAGGTTGCCCTGTTAGGAAGGGCAGAGCAAAGCACTGACCCCAGTCTCTGACCTGGAGGCCAGTGCTGCCTGCACACCCAGCACTGAGCATAAAGGCCCAGAGGGGTGTGCTGTGTGGAGTATGGGACAGCATCCTGCCCAGTTCCTGAATTGCCATCTTGCTGATGCAACTGTGAGGAGAGTGAGGCACAGCAAGAAACGAAGTTCTTCATAGGTGGGTTGGGTGATCCAGAGTCTGCCTTTTGGAAGAAGTGGAACTAGGCCCTAGGATGAGGTGGGGGAACCCCAAAGTGGACCTAGGGGGAGAATTGCTATAGGGGAGGAGAAGGGATGCTCTCCAGGCTTGAGGGAACATGGTTCTCTGATAGATTTTGGATCACTCATCTATATCCTATCTAATAAAAGAATAATATGCAAATTGACTGTACTATCACGACACTCACAAGCCAAGCCCACCAGCCAATCAGAGCAAGTATGCAAATTAACCCAACCACGATGGAAGTTAATTTGCATATCCTGGTGCAGAGCGAAGACTGAAGACAGTGTAGAAGGAAGCCAAGTGCTGCAGAAGGGAGGAAAGCTGGGAGAAGCAAGTAAGTGGGGTGGAGAAGGGAGGGAAGCTGGTGGGGTAGTGGAGACTGCAGCAGGAAGCCCTATTGCAGGAATCTTCCTGCAATGGGCCCTAGTATATATATAAAATCCTAAGTGACCATTATGACAGAACAACCAGAATGACCAGTCACTATGAGGTACACTAACCACCTGGGGGAAGATGCCAAATGCAGGAGCTGCCCCTGACCCACAGGCCCTGGCTGATTGGGACCTGCTTGCCAACCTACCAGTCCCGCTCCACAGCTGGCAGGCCCTAATCACTCTATCAGGGCTGGGGAACTGGAAGTGGGTGGCGGCAGATGTGGATGGCAAGGAAAGGAGGAGAGGGGGAGGTGGGAAGGTGGAGAACCTGATCGGACCTGATAACTGGCTAGGCCTAAGGAACCTGAACCCATGATAAATTTCGTGCACCGGGTCTCTAGTATTTTATAAGAAACAACTTTCTTTCTTTTTTTCTTTAATTTATTTTTTCCCATTATCATTTATCCCCCCTATCCTCTTCCATCTCCACCCCCCACTATCTCCCACAATCACTGTGGAGGGGCAAGGACCAGACTTCGTTTCCCCACAAAGAGTGACTCAGGGTCAGAGTGACCTCAAGCCTGTGGGAGAGAAGGAAAGGGAGTTTCTCAGCTAGACATCCTGTGATATGAAACAGAACACCAGGTGCTTGAAGGCACCCCTGGCCTTGAGAAGCCAGGAAGTCTGACAAACAATTCCTTCAAGGACAGCCGCTATCTAGACTGCTTAGACAAAGAGTCAGTATATGAAATTGAGTAATGCTTAGCCAATTAAAATTCGCCAAATCCTCCTGCGCTGGGGATAAAAGGCACTTGCTGCAGAGGTTCGGGGCTCTGTACTTCCCTGCTGTGTCAGTGGAACCTGGAGCCCGGACTCGAGTTCGTAATAAAGGCTTCCTAAATTGCCTAATTGACTGTCTGGTGGTCGTCTGTCTCGGGTCGCCCCCATTACATCTGGAGGCCCCAGCGAGATACCCTGGCCAAGTGGCCAGGGCTGGACACCCCAGAGAGGACACTCTAGTCTCCGTCCCGGGTTCCAAGGGGGACAGAGTGATCACCTCATAAAACGGCGATCCGATCAATTGAAGCCATCTGGGCCTCAAGTTGAGGTAAGAAATTCTGGTCTGGTCTGGTCTGGGGAACGTTCCTTTTGAGGACCTGAGGAGAGCGGGACGCCGCGGAATCTCCCGGTCCAGGCCCCCACGCGATGGCGTCTGGGGCTTCGGTTTAGTCTGGTCTGGTTCTTTCTGTTTTGTTTCAGTAGGGGTCCCGGTTTGGTCTGGTCTGGTTAGTCTCTTTTGTCTATTATCTGTATTCTGTTTTTGTTTCTGTTGTTTCACTATTCGTATTTAATTTCTGACGGAGAAGAACTCCTGGGTTGTGTGAATGCATGAGAAGCCGCGGCTGACTGGGTGTTAATTGCTAGCTTTGTGGTGTTAATTCTAGTGTGCTTTCTAGTGTTAAGTGCTAGGAGAAGTGTGCTAGGAGAAGTGTGCTTTGTAGTGTTTTGGATTGGTTTTGGAATTAAGATTGGTTTCGAATTTTGGATTGGTTTTGGAATTACTGCTTTTGTAACAGTTTACAAAATTGGAACAAGAAAATGGGTCAGGGACCTTCCATGCCCCCCACTCCTCTTCAATGTTTCCTTAAAATTTTTCAGGAGTTTAAGAAGCGGGCAAAAGATTATGGAGTGCTGGTTGATTATTTTAATCTCCAAAAATTTTGTGAATTGGAATGACCCACTTTTAGGGTGGGGTGGCCGTCCACGGGGACTCTCGACTTAAGCATAGCGGGAAGGGTCCGCCAAGTAGTTTATGGCGACCCAGGCCACCCAGACCAAATTCCTTATATTAATATATGGATTGATATTGTGACTGATAGTCCCCGGTGGTTAAAAAGTTGCAAAAACCTTAAAGGGGAATTGGAAGAGAGACGGATGATCCTTGTGGCCCAATCCCAAAAAGCCAAATTAAAACCGGCAGCAAAACCTGTCTTAGAGGAGACAGAGGACGACCTCCCCCGGAGGCGTCCGCCTCCTTACTTGCCGTCAGCCTCCCCACCACCACCAGAGGCGGGGATCTCTTCGGAGTCAACAGGCGTGGTTACTCCTGTCGGGCTGAGCATTTCCCCGCCAGGGTCTCTGGGGACTCAGAGACCCACGGGCACAGCGGAAAAGACAAGTCTTTATCCGTCCCTTTCCAGCACAAATCCCTTTAGCCCTTCCCACACCCATGCAGGGACCGCTTACAGCGGGGAGTCTGGAGGGGTGAGGCCAGTTACTCCACTGGCCCCTGTCTTGCCATTGCGTCAGGCAGGACCTACTGACCTAGGGCTGGATGGGCAGCCTTTCATGGTCTACATTCCATTTTCTACCAGTGACCTCTATAATTGGAAAAATCAGAACCCCTCTTTCTCCCAGAACCCCCAGGGCCTCATTACTCTCCTTGAATCAGTTTTTTATACCCATCAGCCTACATGGGACGATTGCCAGCAGCTCCTACAGACCCTTTTCACCTGGGAGGAGAGAGAGAGAATTAAGGCAGAGGCCAGGAAACTGGTCCTCGGACCGGATGGGCAGCCCACCTCGGATCCAGAACGGGTGGAAGCCATTTTTCCTGCGGGGAGGCCGGCATGGAATGTGAACTCCGATAGAGGTAAGGAGGCTCTCGATCGGTATCGCCAGACTCTCTTGAGGGGTATCCGAGCGGCTGCACGGAAACCCACAAACCTCTCCAAGGTAACAGAGACAGTACAGGGGCCAGGTGAGGGGCCTGCCGCATTTCTTGAAAGGTTATGTGAGGCATACCGGACATATACTCCTATTGATCCGGATGCCCCGGAAAACAGGCGGGCACTCACCATGGCCTTTGTAGCCCAGTCGGCCCCAGATATTAGAAAAAAGTTACAAAGGTTAGAAGGCTTTGCAGGAAAGTCGCTCTCAGAGCTGGTCGAGGTAACCCAGAAAGTTTTTGACAACCGAGAGGACCCCAGTGTGGCATTAAATCAGCAGATGGCAAAAGTTCTCCTGGCAATGAAAGATGGAAAAGGCCAAAGAAACAGATGGGCAGATCTGCGCAAGGGAGGAGGAACCACAGATCACCCTAAGGGCCCAGGGGCCGGCCAGACAGAGAAGAAGGAATGTTAAGGCCCTGGGCCTATCTGCAGAAATCAGCTGGGCATTGGGGCTCTTCAGGTAAGGAGCAGAGTGGAGGAGGTGAGAAAGGGAGGTTGGCAGGGATTATATATTGAAGTTCAGGCACTATTTGCTGCTGGTGATGGGAGGCTCCCTAAAAGGAGACCTCAGGGGAGAGACATGAGCAAGGCCCAGTCCTTCTATGACAGAGCCAACATGAGACTCCTAGACCCTGTGGTCTAGGTGAGGGCAGATTAGCGGAATTTAAGCCCAGCTGGACAGGGGAGCTATAGTGATGAATTCAGGTCATCACCATTGGGATGAGGGGTTGGGAGGGGGTAGGAGGGCCTCTGGATGATGAACTTGGCAGGCCTAAGCAGTGGACCTGGGCCAGGGAGGATGGGTGACTTGTGGCGGGAATAGTCCTGTGGAACCTGGCTATGCCCAGCTACATCAAGACGCAGGCCCTTGGCTGGTGCCCACTCACTTGACCTGGGCTGGGGCAGGGCAATCTGGGTTCTCAGCGATGCCAGACCAGGCTACTCTGGGATATAGACATCACTCAGCCTCTCTGGCCGTGGCCTTGCTTCTCAGTTTAATGCAAGGATTGCAAAACTCATGAAACACTTTCCAGCATAGACAATGAGCTGGGAAGAGCAGTTTAGGGGCCTTGCAGAGCCCCTACCCATGGAGCCATCCTTTGGAAAAGCTTCAGGAACAGTGGGCTGAAGAATGAGCTTCCACTCAGAGCCAGGCAGCGCCTTCCTGCTAACGCACAGGAGGAGCCACCTCTCATTGAAAGGTTTCTGAGTAGAAAAATCATGTGAGGCCCATGGCCCAGTCTGATGGTGAGGGATATAGGGAAAGATCCAAGCTTAGAAGGGGCCCTGAACCCACCACTCCACCCTCATAATCAAGGGTGGGGATGCAAGCTCCAGACTTGAGAGCCAAGGAAGGGCCTGGAGCTCACAGTCATCCCTGGAAGGCACCATGCCCTCCTCAGGAGCAGGCAGCAGCTGCAGCCCAGAACTCAGCCATGGGACTAGTGTGTGCTTCAGAGACTGAGCCATTGTTTGCTGAGGGCCCTCAGGCCCCTGGCACTTGGCCATGCCAACTTGAGATTTATGTTCCCAGTTCCCACGTGAGGATCTGGGAACCACATACACCCATGCCATCCATCAGAGGAGGCAGGATGGATCATATGGTGTCTTGCCAGCACATACTACTTCCTCAGCCCTTTCCCACCTCCTCACTCTAGCCTCTCCACAAACTGGAGGCTGGGGGGTGCATGGTCAGAGGGCTTCTGAGAGCAAATGCGTGCTATGGTTCTCTAGAGAAACAGAACTGACAGGATATGCATTTACTTACTACCAGAAATTGGCTCACATGATTGTGAGGCTGACATGTCCAGAATCAGGAAACTGATGCACTGGCCGAGCCGGAGGACCTAAGCTGCTGCAGAAGCATGAAGAGCTGAGCAGCATGACAGCTGGAAGATTTTGCAGCAGGAGAATCCTCTTTCCCTCTGGGAGTTCAGCTTGTTTTCTACTCAGGCTTTTAACTGATTGGGTAGGGCCCAATGAGGGTGGGCCATCTTCTACAGTTTACAGATTTAAATATTAATCTTCTCTAGAAGTACTCTCACAGAAATACCCAGAACAGCATCAGACCAAATGTCAGGCACTGGTGGCCCAGCCACAGTGACATATACAATGGACCATCACAGTAAGTTGTGTGTGAGAGGACACAGTGTGGCCACTGCAGGCACCTGGGCTTGAGCCTCTGTGTCTCTGAGCCTTGGTTTCCTAATCAATAAAGAACGTGTGGTGAACATAAGAGAAGTTAATGGCTCAATAACACCTATGACTCCTTGACATTCTCAGTCCAGGGTATCTCCTTGTCAGACTGGGTCAGTCTCCACCATCACTCCCAGAAGGCCTCACATGGGTGGTGTCTTGATGTTCTGAAGCACTTGCCTTCTCCTGAGTCCTTATCACTGCACCCCTTATACCCCCCACAGTGATATCTGCAAGACTGAAGATGTGCATTGGGCTGGTCAAGGAGGAGGTTACCATGGGGTGATCTGTCCTGCTGTTTTTCTAAAAGTCAAGCGAGAGGACACCAGGCCTCTTCTTAATTATGTGTCAAGATTTAAAGTGATTTAGAAAGCAAATCCATGAAGTTGTCAGAGGGGAACAGATGTCAGATTAGCAAAAGAAATCGGGAGCAGATTTCATTTGTATCCATTACACTTACCTGCACCATCAAGAGAAATGACAGAGGGAGTCAGAGTTCCAGGGCCCAGTGATTGTGCGGTGGAGGCTCTGGGTCCACACAGCCATTTTCAGGCTGCAGGTGTCCCCATCAGGTGGGGAACAAGTGTATAAAAGCCATAGTCCTTCCCCAAATGTCCTCTTTGGAAGTCCAGGCATGCACACAGGAGGTAATTGTAGACAAAGCCGTGTGCACAGAGAATTTCCACCATAGGCAGCCAGAGGCCAGCTTCTTGAGTGGCTTTGAAGCCCAGCCACCAGGGCCATCTTGTGCTCTATTTACTTACCTCCGATATAGTTCCTGTCATACCTGTTGACCTTGTTTTCTCTCTGGACCTCCAGCAATCAGCACAGGGCCTGGCATAGGATAGATGAGAAGAAAACATTTGTTAGTGAATGGATGGATGGGTGGGTGGATGGGTGGATGGATAAATGGATGGATGGATAAATGGATGGATACATAGACAGGTGGGTGAATGGATGTATGGATGAGTGAATAGCTGTGTGGATGGGCAGGTGCCTGAGTGATGGGTAGATGGATGTGGGGTGGGGGGTTGGAGGGGAGCCTTGTCAGTATGAGTGGAGGAGCTTTGCAGAGTGGAGGTCTTCCTTTCTCTAGAACTTGTCAGGCACTGAGATCACTTTGCTCTCTATCTTTAAAGGTTGAGGTCAGAAGGTCCCTGATTATGTAGGGAGTGAGATACTGAGAAATGTGGGCAAAATCCTTTCCATGCTGTGTTGCTTAATTTACCTAAGATAAAATGCAAGCCCCACACTCTGCCTTTAGGTGCCAGGGCAGGGCCAGGGCAGCACGGAGCATGGAGTCTGAGGGTCCCAGTGAGTGTAGAGTTGTACCAGGGGAAGATCTTCAAAGTCAGTGGCAGAAGCTGGAGACTCAGGGAGTACACTCAAGGAGGCGACATATTTGTAGTCTAGGTTTCAGGCCAGGGAGGGCTTCTTGAACCTGAAGGATACCAGAAGATGGGGCTCAGGTTTGGGGCTCCCCAGGTCTGCCTTCCCTCCAGCTCCAGCTTTCCAGGCTTTCAACCTTTTGTGTTCCGAAGGTTTTTCCTGGAACTGAGAGCCTTTGCGGGCTCCCCTCTTTGGAGGGTTTGAGGTGGATGAGGAGCTCTGTTTCTCAGATTTAGGCACCTACACACCTCTCTCTCATTCTAAGTGTCCCTGTTCATTAGTCAGAGCCCTCTGCAATGGCCTGTTTCCACACAATGTGCCTGCCTCACACTTACCCAGATGACTTTTGGCCCCAGGTCATTCTGGCATTTAAGTGGTTGACAGGTTCCCAGCACAGGTGAGCATCCAAGGGGTACCTTGAGTCCAAGAGGCCAGGATCAAACAGAGGAGAAAGTAATTCAGGGCTCAGTGGGGGCTTTCTGTGTTAGGTACTGAGCTAACTATAATCAATCAAGCAATCAATCAATCATTCAGTATATTTGGCTCCCTCCCCACTGTCAAAGGCCAAGTGACTCAGCCATTTAGGGTCACTCATTCTGGTGATGTGAAGGGGACAAGGCTGAATTGGGTGGATTTTGTGAACAGCTACACAAGGAAGGCACCATCCACTCCAGCAATGGCCAGATGTGGAGACTTGAGGCACGTGGGAAAGAATAGAGGCTTTGTGGTCAGATACACCTGGCTTATAGCCTACCTCTACCAATGCCTGAGTGTGACCTCGGGCATATCACTTAACCTTTCAGGATCTCAGTTTTCTGATCTGTAAATGGAAATGGCAACATACTAGTATATCTAGGAGATTTCTACTAAGGACTGATGTCATATTTTATAGGAAACAACATTAGCACAGGGTGGAGTGCCATAAAGAGCTATTTACTACCATTTTCTCAATGCAAGTCATTTCTGGTGAGTTAGATCTCTATTTCCCAAGCGTTTTCATGTTACAGGACACATAGATCATGGCACTATTTGCATTGCAGGTAAGGGGAAGTGGAGGCAGGAGGGTCGGGATGGGTTGTCTGCTGGGGCATTCCTCTTTCTGGAGCTGCTGCCGGCATACCTAGACTCCTTCTGGGGAAACTCTGAGCTGGATTCCAGACAGTGCCCTTGAGGATGAGGCAAGGATTCCTTCTTCCTGTTGTGACCTCAGTAACCCGCATACACAAGGGGCATGAAGGAGGCAATTTGTTGTACTAATTGTTAGTAAATACCTCTTCTGTACCATGCAATGTGTAGGGCCATTTATGCATATTATCATTAGGAATTTTCAAAGGAGAGGGCCCATGCAATTAAAAGGAGGAACTGGATTAAATGAATTCCCCAAATTCATATAACTAGGAAGTAGCAGCTCTAGATTTAAAAAAAAATAGATTTAAAAAATTGTGGTAAATACACAACATAAAATTTATCATCTTAACCATTTTCAAGTGTAGAGTTAAATGACATCAAGTACATCACATTTTCATGCAAACATCACCACCATCCATCTTCAGAACTTTTTCACCTTCACAAATTGGAACTCCCATTAAGTGATAACTCCTGCCACCCTCTCCCCCACAGCTCCTGGCAGCCACAATTCTGCTTTCCAACTATAAGAATATGACTACTTTAGGTGCTTCATGTAAGTGGAAGAGTTCAGTGCTTGTTCTTTTGTAACTGACTTATTCCTCATAGAGTAATGTTCTCCAAGTTTACTCATGTTGGTCATGTGTCAGAATTTCCTTTATTGCTATGACTGAATGATATTCCTTTGTGTGCATGCATAAAATTTTGTTTGCACACTTGTCAATGGACACTTACTTCCCTTTGGCTATTGTGAGTAATGCTGCTGTGAACATGGGTGTGTGAATATCGCTTCAAGACTCTGCTTTCAATTATTTTGCTGTATACCAAGACAATAGAATTGCTGAATGACATAGTAATTCTATTTTTTAATTTTTTTAGGAACTTCCATACTGTTTTCCACTGTAGCTGCACCATTTTATATTTCTACTAATAGTGCACAAGGATTCCAATTTCTCCACATCCTCACCTACACATTATTCTCTGGTGTGGGTGGGTGTGGCATAGAAGCCATCCCACTAGCCTAATGGGTGTGAGGTGGTATTGATACCATTGTAACTTAATGTAGTTATGCATAAAGGGAAAGGAGCAGAGGGAAAGCCAAATATTATGGGCATGCCCGGTAAAGTCTGGATGAAATAGGGAAGATACTTGTGTGTCAGTCACACTTGGGAACAGGTCACCGGCCAGGGTAGCTGTGGCCACTGCAAGCATGGGAAGATTTAAATAAAGGAGATCACTCTCTTGTGGCTTTGACTCTTGTGTTCTCATGCTCCTGACCTGCGGGACTTTCACGCTCCTGCTCTCCTGCACTCACCCACGTGGCCCGCAGCCCCACACAATGCACTGATGGACTGCGACTAGGCTGATGCCACACTGGACCAACTCCCCCATGGGATGGAAACTGTGGATACTGGCTTTGCTTTTAGCTCTACTGAAGCCCCAGCTGCACCCACTTAGGATTGGATTAAAGGAGATAGGACTTTGCAAACCCAGGGGTGCAATTCCATGCAAATAAAAACCACTCATCCCCCCATGTGAATCTCAGAAAATTCTTTTTTCTCAAGATATTGTAAGAATGCCACTCCCACAAGCAACAGAGAATGACCATGCCAGCTATTCTTCAATCGCAGTATCTTATTGTGGCTTTGATTCCCTAGTATGCACATTGGGAGCATGAATGCAAACTTAGATGCCTGTTTCTCAGGCAGCTTCTATGTTTGCTGTACATGCAGGAACCGTGGGCAGGACATAGAGGATCTGAGCTGGGGTAGAGTGGTGTGTAGAACTGGGGTGCGAGACAGAGCTGACCATGAAGTGGACCTTCTTGTTAATCTACCTGTTTGGCTTCTGGGTGCTCAGTCACCTCCGTAATGTGCGCTGCATCGAAGAGTGATGCTATCTCCCTGCTCCCGTGGCAGCCAGCTGGGCGCCATTGTGGGGCTGCAGGATCCTTTCACTTTGCTGCCCTCTGGGATGTGCCCTGAGACCACTTTGGGCCCAGGTTGCTGAGTCACAAAACAGAAAAAAAATACTGGTCTCATTCCAAGGATGAGGGAGGTCAGAGAGGAAGTACTTCAGAAGCAGAGCAGTGAGGAGGCCACCCTCCTATGTATTATCTCTGAAATGTCAGTTGTGTCTTGCCCAACTCCTGCCCCACTGCACTGGCCCCGTCCCTCCATGACTGGGACCGTTACCAATGCCCTGGGTTCTTGCAACCTCCCAGAACAGAAACCAAAAGAGGTCACCAGAAAGTGATACAGGCAAGAATATTCATTTAGCTTTTGCACAAGCAAGCCAGCATCACAAAGGGAAAGATGCGTTGTGTCCCGAACAGAGGCTGGGGAGATTTTTAAGGATGCTTAGGCGAGAAAAGTGATGGTTAAGTATATAGAAGCAGAGGTTTCTTGGAACCTGTGAAGTGTGACTACATGTTTCATGTGTCTCAGCATATTTGAGGAGGAAGAGGAGGGATTGATAAAAAAAGAAAAAAAAATGGTTGACATGGCCATGACCGGTTTGGCTCAGTGGATAGAGTGTCGGCCTGCGGACTGAAAGGTCCCAGGTTCGATCCCGGTCAAGGGCATGTACCTTGTTTGGAGGAGGTGTGCAGGAGGCAGCTGGTCAATGTTTCTCTCTCATCAATGTTTGTAACTCTATCCCTCTCCCTTCCTCTCTGTAAAAGACCAATAAAATATATTTTAAAAAAAAAGGGAAAAAAAAGGTTGACATGGGCAGCAGTGTAGTGATTGCTGGAAGGTGGGGCTGAGGGAGGTGGAGGAGGGTATGGGACTGATAAATTGTGATGGATGAAGACTTGATTTGAGCTGGTGAACACACAATACTGTGTACAGATGACATGCTGTAAAATTATGCACCTGAAACTTGTATCATGTTTTTAACCAGTATCATCCCAATAAATTCAATAAAAGGAAAAACAAATGGAAAAATAACCCCTGGACTGGGGCTGAAGTAATATAGTGTCTAAAACAACTGTTTGCAAAGTATACATTATTATTAATGGACCAATGGCCATAGGACTTAAATTAAAAATATTATTTAGAATTAGCATCCCTATGTTAGCTTGTGCCAACAGGAACGTGTTCCTTCTATTATCGTCATTGCCCCCTTCCCCTTCTCATGAGAACCCCTTGCCTTTGTGTGCTAATCAGTACACTGGGCTTCTGCTTGAATCACTGCTTCCAAAAAGCCTGATTTTCGCCCTGAAATAAATACTGTAGCCTCTCCCTTGGCCTTTTACTTTTAGGGTATCAGTGCTTCGTGAAGAGTGAAGGAGGTTGAAAGAGAGCAGAGTGGCTCAAGGTGGCCTGCTCCCCACTTTCCTTTAGACTCAGGTGTGCGTGGTTCCTGGGGGTGCTTCCTGGTGATGGGGTGATTGAGTACAGGGTGATTACCTGGTGTTTGCTGTGCAAAGGATATGCCTGGTCGGCCTCATCTCTGGTTCCGATGTGCTCCCCACCACAACCTGCTCTCCACCGCTGATTAATCTACATCGAACCATGGAGTGCTGTAGCTGTGGCAAGGGTGAGAAATAGAGTTGGTTTGTGGCTGGTGAGTGGCAGATCCTCCATCACTCTCAGGGGAAATTGCTCTTTTAAGGAGAAGTTGTGAATTATTTCTGGCCTGGGATAAGTCAGGCAGGCGCCTGGAGCAGTGACAGAACTCACACCCCTGGGCTGGGTCCCTGATCTGTCATTTGTTGCTGCTGAAAGTGTCACACATTGCAGGTTTTCTACAGACAGGCCATTTGACGAGTGGGGAAAAACCGTCACAGTTCCTCATCTCACCTCCAAACAAAGATGTTCTGGGGCTCTGCCTGCCAGCTGAGTCTCATCTGGATGGGCTCAGAGTCACACTGGGCTCAGGTCTCCTTTATGGCCCCCAGTTGCTGTCCAATTCATTAGTTGTTCTTTCCACATCCTCGGATTCATTGGCACAGCGGCTGCTGGGTGGCTCTGCTCTCCAGGACACTCCAGCAATGTCTGCAGATGGTTTGGTTGTCACTCGGGAAGGTGCTGCTGGCATCTGAGGCACACAGTCCAGCACCCTCCAGTGCACAGGTCAGCCTCTGCAACTAGGAATCATTTTGCCCAGAGGGTTAGCAGTGTTGAGGGTCAGAAACCCTGCTTCATTCACTAATGAAATGCTTCATTGAGCATTTACAGAGCCCAGTGATGGGTCAGGAGCCCCGGCCTTGCAGACAGCTGAGTCCACCTGGAGAGTTTGGAGGACCCTTCATCCTCAGCGCCCCTGTAGCTACTCAGACCCAGTAGTTCTCATTCCAGCACTGGCACCTTGCTCCAATGGAAGGGCATTTGCCTTCCAGAACCCTTCCCTGGCTGTTCTCTACCCTAATCAATGAGGATTGTCCATCAAGCCCAAATCTGGAGGCAGATGCTGGCAAATCTGGCAGTTGGTGACCAGGCACAGGTGGTGTCAGGAAGTGTGAGGCCTGGAGGCTGACAATGGAGTAGCCCCATGGAGGGCTAGACTGTTGTAGAGGCAGGGGTGTGTGGTGTGGAGGCTGAAAGCAGAGTCTGTGTTTTGGCCTGGATCTCCCCTTGCTGGCTCCGTGGTCCTGGGAATGTGACTTTACTCTCAGTACCTTGGTTTTTCTCACCCATGACATGGGGACATGAAAAGTACCCAAGGCCTGGGCCGCACTGATCTACTTGGAGATGCTGTCCTGTGTCCCAAAGAAAGCACCTCCTCTGAGCACCAGCTGAGGTCTGAGGCTCTGGCACAGCCCTTGAACAGAGAACAGAGTACGTTGAAGCATGGGTGACAAGAGGTGAGACCCTCACCTAGGTCTGAGCCAGACTGCTACTGGGAAGTTGCTTTACAGAACACAGGCCTATGTGGGAAAGGTGCCAGCAGTCTTTAGTCCTTCTTCTCTCCTTAAAGAACAACAGGGTTTATTCTTGTTTTCCTTTCTTCAAAAATGTTCCTGTTGGGCTCTGCCATGTCTATCTGGCACTGTGATATGGCAGGTGGGGAGAAGTCCAGGGGAACTTCTGAAAACATTAGGCATTTTATCTTTTCAGTAACATTTTTAAAATATATATTTTACTGATTTTTTACAGAGTGGAAGGGAAAGGGATAGAGAGCCAGAAACATCAATGAGAGAGACATCGCTCAGCTGCCTCTTGCATGCCCCCTACTGAGGATGTGCCCGCAACCAAGGTACATGCCCTTGACCGGAATCGAACCTGGGACTTTTCAGTCCACAGACTGATGCTGTATCCACTGAACCAAACCAGTTTCAGCCCTTTTCAGTAACATTTTGTAGAACTACTTATCAATATATTTGAAGCCCTTAGAGCCAAAAGCCTGGGACTCTTTATTAAGGTCTTCCCCACCTCTCTCTTTCTCTCTCTCTCAAATTTTCCTTACAGTTTTCATCCCTTCTGCATTGATTCTATAAAGTCTTTTCTACTCCCTACCTTTGCTGGGAGGTAGCAGACAGTTCTGGCTGAGAAACTCATGTGCTGGCAAGGTGGCCGTCACAGAATATTGTTGCTAATCCAGTTTTTTGTCCTTCTGGGGAGGTTAAGGCTAGACCCACACTTGGCTTGAAGGAACATTTTCAGATTTTTCTTTCTGTCACTTGGGGTGTTTGCCTCTGCTATTTCCCTAATAAATTCCTCAACTTAAAAAAGAAAAAAAAAAAGAAAATCACTGATCTAACATAATATTTTTAAGGTTTATAAATGTTGTAGCATGTATTGTTCCTTTATTATTGCCAAATAATATCTCAATGTATGTCACTTTTTTTTATTCATCCTCATCAGAGGATATTTTTCCATTGATTTTGAGAGAGAGAAAAAAGAAGAAAGGGAGAAACATCAATGTGAGAGAGACACATCTATTGATTGCCTCCTCTATGTCCCCAACCAGGGTCTGGGATCAAACCTGTAGCTCAGGTACATGCCCTTGATGTGGAATCAAGCCCTTGAGCCACTGTAACACTAAGGCACTGGCCAGGACAGATATATCACATTTTAAAAATCCACTCAGCTGTCGACGTGCATTTGAGTTGTTTCCATTTTGGTTGTTATGGAGGTTTATGTCAAAGTTTCTGTGCTCTTTCGTTCTTTCTTTCTTTCTTTCTTTCTTTCTTTCTTTCTTTCTTTCTTTCTTTATTTCTTTTATGGAGGTTTATGTCAAAGTTTCTTTCTTTCTTTCTTTTTACTGATTTTTTTATTTTATTGTTTAAAGTATTACAAATATTGGTACATAAATCTTCTTTTTTTCCCATTGACCTTCTCCTGGGTTTCCCTTGCCCTCCCCCCCTTCCCCGCACATGACCCCATCTCCCGCACCCTCAAGGTCTTGCGTCCATTGGTTGTGCTTATATGCACGTGTACAAGTCCTTCAGTTGATCTCTTACCTTCCCCCCATCAACCTTCCCCAGAATTCCTGCTGTAATTTGACCGTCTGTTTGATGCTTCTCTGCCTCTGTATATATCTTTTTGTTCACCAGGTTATAATGTTCTTTATTATCGATAAATGTGTGAGATCATGTGGTATTTTTCTTTCACTGACTATTTTATTTCACTTAGCATAATGCTCTCCAGTTCCATCTATGCTGCTGCAAATGGTTAGAATCCCTTCTTTTTTTATAGCAGCATAGTATTCCATTGTGTAGATGTACCATAGTTTTCTAATCCACTCATCTGCTGATGGGCATTTAGGCTGTTTCCAAATCTTAGCTATGGTAAATTGTGCTGCTATGAACATAGGGGTGCATATATCCTTTCTGATTGGTGTTTCTGTTTGCTTGGGATATATTCCTAGAAGTGGTATTACTGGATCAAATGGCAGTTCCATTTTTAAATTTTTGAGGATATGCCATATTGTTTTCCACAATAGTCGCACCAGTCTGCATTCTCACCAGAAGTGAAGGAGGGTTCCTTTTTCTCTGCATCCTCTCTAGCACTTGTCGTTTGTTGGATTTGTTGATGATAGCCATTTTGACAGGTGTGAGATGGTACCTCATTGTTGTTTTGATTTGCATCTCTCAGATGATTAGGGGCTTGGAGCATGTTTTCATATGTCTTTTGGCTTTCTGAATGTCCTCTTTCAAAAGTGTCTATTTAGGTCTTTTGCTCATTTTTTGATTGGATTGTTTGTCTTCCTTCTGTTAAGTTGTATGAGTTTTCTGTAAATATTTGAGATTAAACCCTTATCTAAAATAGCATTGGCAAATATGTTCTCTCATGCAGTGGGCTTTCTTATTGTGTTGTAGTTTTTTTTCTGTGCAGAAGCTTTCAATTTTGATGTAGTCCCATTTGTTTATTTTCTTCTTAGTCTCTCTTGCCCTAGGAGTTGTGTCTGTAAAGATATTGCTTCGACATATGTCTGCAATTTTGCTGCCTATGGAGTCTTGTGGGATTTTTATGGTTTCCCATCTTACATTTAAGTGATTTAGTCATTTTGAGTTTGTTTTTGTTTGAGTTTGTAAGTTGGTGATCTAGTTTCATTTTTTTTTTTTTTGCAGGTATCTAACCAAATTTCCAAGCACCATTTATTAAAGAGGTGCTTGGCCTCCTTTGTCAAATATTAATTGAGTATAATGTCTTGGGTCAATTTCTGGGTTCTCTATTCTGTTCCATTAGTCTATATTTCTGTAGTTGTGCTAGTACCAGGCAGTTTTGAGAATCGTAGCTTGGTAATATAGCTTGATATCTGGTATTGTGATCCCTCCAATTTTGTTCTTCTTTCTCAAGATAGCTGTGGCTATTTGGGGTCTTTTTTTATTACAGACAAATTTTTGGAGAGTTTGTTCTAGATCTTTGAAATATGCCATTGGTATTTTAATAGGTATTACATTGAATTAATAGATTGCTTTAGGTAGTATGGACATTTTAATAATATTGATTCTATCAATCCATGAACATGGTATGTTCTTCCATTTGTTTATGTCTTCCTCTATCTCTTTTTTAAATGTCCTGCAGTTTTCTGAGTATAGGTCTTTTACATCCTTAGTTAAGTTTATTCCTAGATATCTTAATATTTTTGGTGCAATAGTAAATGGGATTTTCTTTTTTATTTCTTTTTCGGTAAGTTCATTATTGGCATGTAAAAAGGTCATAAATTTCTGGGTGTTAATTTTATATCCTGCTACATTGCCAAATTCATTTATTAGATCTAGTAGTTTTTTGATTGAGTCTTTGGGGTTTTCTATGTACAGTATTATGTCATCTGTGAATAAGAACAGTTTTACTTCTTCTTTTCCAATTTGGATGCTTTTTATTTCTTCTTTTTGTCTGATCGCTATCACTAGTACTCCTAGTACTGTGAGGAACAGGAGTGGTGAAAGTGGGCATCCTTGTCTTGTTCCTGTTCTTAGGGGAAGTGAGTTTACTTTTTGCCCATTGAGTATGATGTTGACTGTAGGTTTGTCAAATAGAACTTTTATTATGTTGAGGTATGATCCCTCTACTTGCACTTTGCTGAGAGTTTTTTTTTTTTTATCAAGAAAGGGTGTTGGATTTTGTCAAATGCCTTTTCTGCATCAATTGATATGATTATGTGATTTTTGTCTCTCAGTTTGTTTATGTGATATATCACATTTATTGATTTACAGATATTGTACCATCCTTGCATCCCTGGAATAAATCCCTCTTGGTCATGGTGCATGATCTTTCTAATTTATTGCTGAATCTGATTTACTAGAATTTTGTTGAGGATTTTAGCATGTATGCTCATCAAGGATATTGGCCTGTAACTCTCTTTTTTTGTGATGTCTTTATCTGTTTTGGGGGGTTAGGAAAATGCTGACTTCATAGAAAGAGCTTGAAAATGTGCCTTTCTTTTGAATATTTTGGAATATCTGAGGAGGATAGGTTTTAGTTCTTCTTTGAGTCATTGGTAGAACTCTCCTGTAAAGCCATCTGGACCAGGGCTTTGTTTGTTGAAAGAATTTTGATTGCTGTTCAATTTCTTTGGTAGTTATCAGCCTATTCAGGTTTTTTTATTCTTCTTGGTTGAGTTTTGGGAGCTTGTATTTTTCTAAGGATAGGTCCATTTCATCTAGGTTGTCCATTTTGTCGGAATAGAGTTGTTCATAGTATTTTTTTCATAATCATTTGTATTTCTGTGGGATTGGTTGCTACTTCACCTCTTCCATTTTTGATTTTGTTTTTTTGGTTCTCTCTCTTTGCTTCGTTGTGAGCCTGGCTAGAGGTTCATCATTTTTATTTATCCTTTCAAAGAACCAACTCTTGGTTTTGTTGATCTTTTGTATTATTTTTGGTCTCTATATCATTTATCTCTGCTCTGATCTTTATTATTTCCTTCCTTCTGCTTATGCTGGTCTTTTCTTGTTGCCCTCTTTCTAACTATTTGAGTTGTAGGGTTAGATAATTTATTACCATTTTGTTGTTGTTGTTGTTGAGGTAGGCCTATAGAGCTATGAAGAGTGCTATCACAGTGTCCCATAAATTTTGGATTGTTGTGTTTTCATTGTCATTTGTTGCCATGATGATTTTTTCTTCTTTTTTTTGATGTAAAAAGAAATCTTTATTGTTCATACTATTATAATTGTTCCTCTCTTTTCCCCCCTATAGCTTCCCTCCACACAACTCCCACCCCTCCTTCTGCCCTTACTTTCCCCACCCCATTGTCCTCTTCCATAGGTATATGATTTTTGTCCAGTCTCTTCCTACATCCCCCTCACCTCTTTCACCCTGAGAATTATCAGTCCACTACCATTCTATGCCCCTGATTCTATTATATTCACCAATTTATTCTGTACATCAAATTTTAATTCACTTGATTTTTAGATTCACTTGCTGATAGGTATGTATTTGTTGTTCCTAATTTTTATCTTTACCTTTTTCTTCTTCTTCCTCTTCTTAAAGAGTATCTTTCAGCATTTCATATAATATTGGTTTGGTGTTGATGAACTCCTTTAGTTTTTTCTTATCTGTGAAGCTCTTTATCTGCCCTTCAATTCTGAATGATAGCTTTGCTGGATAGAGTAATCTTGGTTGTAGGTTCTTGCTATTCATCACGTTGAATATTTCTTGCCACTCCCATCTGGCCTGCATAGTTTCTGTTGAGAAATCAGCTGACAATCAAATGGGTATTTGCTTGTAGGTAATTAATTTTAATATTCTCCTTTAGTCTTTTGCTCTTGGTATTTTAATTATGATGTGTCTTAGTGTGGTCCTCGTTGGATTCCTTTTGTTTGGGGTTCTCTGTGCTTCCTGGACTTGTAAGTATATTTCTTTCACCGGGTGGGGGAAGATTTCTTCATTATTTCTTTAAATAAGTTTTCAGTATCTTGCTCTCTCTCTTCTTCTGGCACCCCCATAATTCTGATGTTGGTATGCTTGAAGTTGTCCCAGAGGCTCCTTACACTATCTTCCATTACTTGGGTTCTTTTTTTTTCTTTTCTTTTCCGGTGAAGTGTTTTCTGCTTCTTTGTATTTCAAATCTTTGACTTGATTCTTGTGTTTCTCTAGTCTGCTGTTAGGTCTCTGTATAATATTTTTTATTTCAGTCAGTGTATGTTTAATTTCTAGTTGGTCCTTTTCAATGTCTAGTTGGTCCTTTTTCATCTCCTCTTAGGTTTTGCTAAATTTATATATCTTTTCCAGGAAATTCTTGAAAAACCTTATAACCATGGTTTTGAAATCTATATCGAGTTGTTTGTTTTCCACCATTTCTTTTGTTTGTGATCTGTTCCTTTGTCTCTGCATTTTCGCTGTTGGTAGAATAGCTTTGTGTGAGCTCCGCCTCCCCAGTTACCTGAGGTGGACTCCCTTGGTGCACCCCTTTGTGGACTATGTGTATAGCCTTGTTGTAGTTAAGTCTTGATTGTTGTTGTTATCACTGTGGGGAATTGACCTCCAAGCCAATTGGTTGTGAGGATCAAATGTATCTACGCTGGGACAACTTCTGTGCCTTATGATACAAGACTTGCAAACTTGCAAAAGCCTTTGTGTTCAGCTTGGATGAGGTGTAGTCTCAGGGCTGAGCAGACAGCCTTGGCTTCCCGTCAGCCCTGTCTTATGCGGCCCCTGCGTCTCAGTGTCCCTTGGTAATAGCTGCAGCCCACTCTGCGCACTTGCACTTGTGTGCTTCCAGATCTCTGCCTTTTGCAGCTCCCCTGAGTTTCTGTGCTCTCTTGGGAGCCATATGAGTTTGGGTCCCTAGGGTCTTGCCCGAAACTGGGGTTTAGTGCAGTCAGAGCTGGATTTCAGTGCAGTTGGGAGGTT
Source organism: Lasiurus cinereus (assembly GCA_011751065.1). NCBI lineage: Eukaryota > Metazoa > Chordata > Mammalia > Chiroptera > Vespertilionidae > Lasiurus > Lasiurus cinereus. The sequence goes on from JAAGEH010000049.1 coordinate 178,655, forward strand.
CTGTCTTCCTCCTGCTAGAGAAAGGCAGTGGCACAATCAGCAATCAGCTCTCTGTGTGCACACTCATGCTTACACGCCTCCAGACTTCTGCCTTTCACGGCTCCTCTAAGTTTCTGTGCACTCCTCCCTGTTCACGACAGTCCAGACTCTCCTCCATATGAGTCTTACCTGGAACTGGGGTTCAGTTTGCAGTTGGATCTGGGGTTCAGTGCAGTTGGGAGTTTCTTTCTTTCTCCCACAAAAGGAAGCCAGCCAGGCACTCTGCTGCCTGTCCTCTCCACGTGAGTATCTTTGTACCTCAGCTTTTTGCAGCTCCTCTGAGTTTCCATGAGCCCCTCTCTTTCCTTCTAGTTGTAGAATTTCCACTCAGCCAGCTTTCCTGTGGTTCTAGATGATGTCCGTTCTGTCTTTTAGCTGTAGTTTTGAAATTGTTGTGTGAGGCAGCAGTTTAGGTGTTCATCTATGCCACCATCTTGGTTTCGCCCTTGCCATGATGCTTTTTATATCTTCTTTGATCTCTTTAGTTACACAATCATTGTTTAATATCATGCTATTTAGCCTCCTGGTGCTTTTTTTTTTTTTCGTTGTTTTAATTGTAGTTGATTTCTAATTTTATGCCATTGTAATCTGAGAACATGCTTGATATGATTTCTATCTTCTTGAATTTGAAGAGACTTAGCCTATGCCCCAGGCTATGTATGATATGTGGTCTGTCTTTGAAAATGATCCATGTGCACTTAGGAAGAACATATATTCTGCAGCTTTGTAGTGAAATGTTCCGAAGATGTCAATGAATTCCATTTGATCTAGTAATCATTTAGGATTGATGTTTCTTTGCTTTTATTTTAATTTTTTAATTATTTTATTTTTGTCTAGAGGATTTATTCATGGTGTTAGTGGAGTATTAAAGTCCCCTACTATGATTGTATTGCTGTCAATCTCTCCCTTTATATCTTCCATAAGTCTTTTTATGTATTTGGGTGCTCCTGTGTTGGGTGCATATATGTTTTTCAGAGTTATATCTTCCTTTTGAATTTCTCACTTTAGTGTTATGAAGTGTCCTTCCTTATCTCTTGTTATGGCCTTCACTTTGAATTATAATTTTCAGGTATAAATATTGTTACTCCAGTTTTTTTTTTCATTATAAATATTGTTACTCCAGTGTTGTTTTTTTTTTCATTTCCATTTGCCTGAAAAACCTTTTTCCATCCCTTCACCATCAGTCTGTGTGAGTCCTTTGTTCTGAGGTGGGTCTCCTATAGACAGTAGATATATTGGTCACGTTTTATTTTCTGTTCAGCTACTCTATGTCTTTTGATTGGGGCATTTAATCCATTTACATTATTATTGATAAGTAGTATTTTTTTGCCATTTTTTATTCTTTATGCCTGTGTTCCTTCTTTCCTTCCTATTTCTTCCTTTAACAGCAGACCCTTTAGAATTTCTTGCATTGCTGGTTTGGTGGAAATAAACTGCCTTAGTCCTTTTTTATCTGTGAAGCTTCTGATTTCACCCTCAACTTTGACTTATAGCCTTTCTGTGGACAGTAATCTTGTATTTAGACCCTTGCTTTGCATGACTTTGTGTATTTCATTCCATTCCCTTCTTGCTTGATGTGTTTTTGTTGAGAAATCAGTTGATTTGAACCCTTCAGTCCACAGGTTCATGCTCTATCCACTGATCCAAACGGGTTTTGTTAGATGTTATTTGATTTTGTGTTGTCCCAAAGTTCTTTTAGCCTCTCCTCCTGTTTTTTAAGTTTTTTTTTCTTCTAGAAGCTACTCTGCTTGGGTATTTTTTTCCTACCTTGTCTTCTAGCTCACTGATGTGATCCTCTGCTTCTTTTAGTCTACTATTGATTCTTTCTTTTGTGTTTTTTTAAAATTATTTTTATACATATCTTCCCATTGCCCCCACCCACCCTCCCAGGCATAACCCAATCCCCCAGTGTCTATGTTCATTGGTTATGCTTTTATGCATGCATACAAGTCCTTTGATTGATCTCTTATCTACCCCACCTAACTTTAATCATCCTGCTGTAATTTCACAGTCTGTTTGAAGCTTTATTGCCTCTGTATCTATCTTTTTGTTCATCAGTTTATAATGTTCTTTATTATCCACAAATGAGTGAGCTCATGTGATGCTTCTTCTTCATTGACCGGCTTATTTCACTTAGCATAAGGCTCTCCAGTTCCAACCAGGTTGCTGCAAATGGTAAGAATTCCTTCTTTTTAATGGCAGCATAGAATTCCATTCTGTAGATGTACCACAGTATTCTGATCCACTCATCTGCTGATGGGCACCTAGGCTGTTTCCAAATTGTAGCTATTGTAAATTGTGCTGCTATGAACATAAGCATGCATAAATCCTTTCTGATTGGTGTTTGTAATTTCTTAGGATAAATTCCTAAGATTGGAATTACAGGGTCAAATGGGAGATCCATTTTTAGTTTTTTGAGGAAACTCCATATTGTTCTCCACAGTGGCTGCACCAGTCTGCATTCCCACCAACAGTGCATAAGGGTTCCTTTTTCTCCACATCCTCGCCAACACTTGTCGTTTGTTGATTTGTTGATGATTGCCATTCTGACTGGTGTAAGATGGTATCTCATTGTCGTTTTGTTTTGCATCTCTCAGATGATTAGTGACTTTGAACATGTTTTCATCTGTCTCTTGCCTTTCTTCTGTCGTCTTTCAAAAAGGTTCTATTTAGATCCGTTGCCCATTTTTTTTATTGGATCATTTATCTTCTTTTTATTAAGTTGTATAAGTTGGCTGTAGATTTTGGAGATTAAACCTTTATCAGTTATAACATTTGCAAATATGTTCTCCCATACAGTGATCTTTCTTGTTGTTTTGTTGATGGTTTCTTTTGCTGTGCAAAAGCTTTTTATTTTGATGTAGTCCCATTTGTTTATTTTTTCTTTAGCTTCAATTGCCTTTGGAGCAGTATCAGTGAAGAAGTTCTTTCGGCATATATCTGAGATTATGCTGCCTGTGGATTCCTCTAGTATTTTTATGGTTTCCCTTCTAATGTTTAAGTCCTGTATCCATTTTGAGTTTATTTTTGTATTTGGTGTAAGTTGGTGGTCCAGATTCATTTTTTTGCATGTATCTGTCCTATTTTCCCAACACCATTTATTGAAAAGGCTTTCTTGGCTCCATTGAATGTTCATGCCTCCTTTGTCAAATATTAGTTGAGCATAGTGGTTTGGGTGAATATCTGGGTTCTCTATTCTATTCCATTGGTCTAAATGTCTGTTCTTGTGCCAATACCAGACTGTTTTGAGAAGATTTGATTTGTAGTATAGCTGGATATTTGGTATTGAGATCCCACCTACTTTATTCTTCTTTCTCAGAATTGCTGTAGCTATTTGTGGTCTTTCTTGTTCCAAATGAATCTATGAAGAATTTTTTCTAGGTCTGTGAAATATGTTGTTGGTATATTAATGGCTAGTGCATTGAATCTATAGATTGCTTTGGGTAGTATGGACATTTTAATGATGTTAATTCTCCCAATCCATGAGCATGATATGCTCTTCCATCTGTTAACATCTTCCTCTATTTTTTCAGTGTCCTGTAGTTTTCTACATATAGATCTTTTACCTCTTTAGTTAGGTTTATTCTTAGGTATCTTAATTTTTTTTGGTGCAATGGTAGATGGGATTGCTTTTTTAGTCTCTCTTTCTGTAATTTCACTAGAGTGTACAGAAATGCCACAAACTTCTTAGCATTAATTTTGTATCCTGCTACATTGCCAAATTCATTAATTAAGTCAATTAGTTTTGGAATGGAGTCCTTTGAGTTTTTATGTCATGTCATCTGCAAATAAGGACAGCTTTACTTCTTCTTTTCCAATTTGGATGCCTTTTATTTCTTCTTTTTGTCTAATTGCAATGGCTAATACTTCCAGTACTATGTCGAACAGGAGAGGTGAGAGTGGGCATCCCTATCTTGTTCCTGTTCTTAGGAGAAATGGTTTTAGTATTTGCCCATTGAGTATGATGTTAGCTATGGGTTTATCACTTATCGCTTTTATGTTGTTGAGGTATGCTCCTTCTATTCCCACTTTGCTGAGAGTTTTTATCAAGAAAGGGTGTTGGATTTTGTCAAATGGTTTTCTGCATCAATTGATATGACTATGTGATTTTTATCTCTCAATTTGTTTATGTGATGTATCACGTTTATTGATTTGTGGATATTGTACCATCCCTGCATTCCTGAGACAAATCCTACTTGGTCATGGGGTATGATTTTTTTAATGTACTGCTGACTCCGGTTTGCTAGAATTTTGTTGAGGATTTTGGCATCTATGTTGATGAGAGATACTGGCCTATAATTCTCTTTTCTTGTGTTGTCTTTATCTGGTTTTGGTATTAGGGTGATGCTGGCTTCATAGAAGGTGTTTGGAATTGTTCCTTCTTCTTGAATATTTTTGAATAGTCTAAGGAGGATAGGTTTTAATTCTTCCTTGAATGTTTGGTAAAACTCTTCTGTGTAGCCATCTGATCCTGGGCTTTTATTTGCTGAAAGCTTTTTGATGACTGCTTCAATTTCTTCCATAGTTATTTGATTATTGAGATGTTTAGATTCCTCCTCATTGAGTTTTGGAAGGTTATACTTTTCTAGGAAAATGTCCATTTCTTGCAGGTTGTCCAATTTTTTGGAATAGAGTTGTTCATAGTATTTTTTAACAATCCTTTGTATTTCGGTGGGGTCTGTTGTTATTTCTCCTCTTTCATTTCTGATTTTGTTCATTTGGGTCTTCTCTCTCTGCTTCTTGGTGAGTCTGGGTAGAGGTCTATCAATCTTGTTTAATCTTTCAAAGAACCAGCTCTTGGTTTTGTTGATCTTTTGAATTGGTTCTTTGGTCTCCAAGTTGTTTATCTCTGCTCTGATCTTCACTATTTTCTTCCTTCTGCGTACACTTGGCTTTTCTTGTTGCTCTCTTTCTGGCTCTTTGAGTTGTAGGGTTATGCAGTTTATTACCATTGTTTCCTGTTTTTTGCAGTAGGCTTGTATGGCTATGAACTTCCCTCTCAAGACTGCTTTCACTGGGTTCCGTAAATTTTGTATTGTTGTGTTGTCATTGCAATTTGTTCCCATGACATTTTTTATTTCTTCCTTGATCTCTCTGGTTACCCAGTCGTTGTTTAATAGCATGGTGTTTAGTCTCCATGTGTTTGATTTCTTTCTATTGTTTTTATTATAGTTGATATCCAGTTTTATGCCACTGTGGTCTGAGAAAATGCTTGATATGATTTCTATCTTCTTGAATTTGAAGAGACTTTTCTTATGACCGAACATATGATCTATCTTTGAAAATGACCCACGTGCACTGGAGAAGAATGTATATTCTGTGGCTTTGGGGTGAAATGTTCTAAAGATGTCAATTAATTATATCTGGTCCAGTGAGTCATTTAGGATTAATGTTTCTTTGCTGATTTTTTGTTTAGAGGATTTGTCCAATGGTGAAAGTGGGGTATTAAAGTCTCCTAGTATGATTGTATTGCTGTCAATCTCTCTCTTTATAATCCTCCAGGAGTTTTTTTTATGGATTTAGTTGCTCCTATATTGGGTGCATATATGTTTACGAGAGTTATTTCTTCTTGTTGGATTGTTCCCTTTAGTATTATGAAGTGGCCTTCTTTATCTCTTGTTATGTCCTTCACTTTGTGATCTAATTTGTCACATGTAAGTATTGCAACCCCAGCTTTTTTTCATTTCCATTTGTTTGAAATACCATCTTCCATCCCTTCACCCTCAATCTGTATGTATCTCTTTTCCTGAGGTGGGTTTCCTGCAGACAGCAGATACATGGATCATGTTTTCTTATCCAATCGGTTACCCTATGTCTTTTGATTGGAGCATTTAATCCATTTCCATTTAAAGTTATTATTGATAAGTACTTATCTGTTGCCATTTTTATCCTTACCCCCAAGTTCCTTCTTCGCTTCCTCTTTCTTTTTATTACAGCAGACCTTTTAACATTTCTTGCATTGCTGGATTGGTGGTGATATATTCCCTTAGTCCTTTTTTTGTCTGTGAAGCTTCTGATTTCACCTTCAAGTTTGATTGAGAGTCTTGCAGGGTGCAGTATTCTTGGATTCAGACCCTTCCTTTGCATGACTTTGTATATTTCATTCCATTCCCTTGTGGCGTGATGAGTTTCTGTTGAGAAATCAGTAGCTAGTCTTCTGGGGGTTCCTTTGTAGGTAACTTTCTGTTTCTTTCTGGCTGCTTTATGATTCTTACTTTGTCGTCGGTGTTTGCCAATTTAATTACAATATGCCTTGGTGTCGGTTTGTTGGGATTCATTTTGCTTGGGACTCAGTGAGCTTCTTCGATTTGTGTGGGGTTTTTTCTTTCCTATACTGTGGAATTTTTCTGTCATTATTTCTTCAAACAGGTTCTCTAATCCTTGTTCAGTTTCCACTCTTTCTGGATCCCCAATTATGTGGATGTTGTTTTGTTTCATGTTATTCCAAAGTTCCCTTAATCTCTTCTCTTGCTTTTTAACTTTTTTTCCTAGAAGCTGCTGTACTTGGGTATTTTTTCCTTCTGTGTCTTCTAGCTCACTGATGCAGTCCTCTGCTTCTTCTAGACTACTTTTGATGCTTTCTATTGAGTTCTTTATAGCAGTGATGTCATTTTTCATTTCTTCTTGATTATTCTGCATCTTTTTAAGTACTTCTGCATTTCTTCTTGCTTCTTTTGCCTTTCTTCTTGCTGCTTCTGCATTTCTTCTTGCTTCTTCTGCATTTCCTCTTGGTTCTTCTTCATTTCCTCTTGGGTCTTCTTCATTTCCTCTTGGCTCTTACTCACTTTGTCGAATTTGTCTTCCATTCTTTTCATCCACCTTATGATAATTTCTCTGAACTCTTTCTCTGGCAGGCTTATTTCTGCCTCTATTTCGTTTACTTCCTCTTCTGGTGATACCTGCCTATCTGTTGTATGTGGGCTGTTTCTTATTCTGCCCATGGTTTTTCTTCTCCTGGTGTCTGGTTATGTAGTTATCCCTCCTACATTGATTCAAAGGCACAAACTACAACATGACCCAGTACAGCACACAAGGCACTGAACAGAAATGTATTCATGATGTTAATAATCACCAATAAGGTGACCACCAATGAGAGACAAATTAGGGATAAGTAGAGAAAGAGGAAGAGGAAATTGAGGGAAAAAGAAAGGAAAGAAGTGCCAAAATCAAATTGGGAGAGGGAGAAAAAACTAAATAAATGAACTAAAAATAAAATTAAAAAAAATAAAGGAGAAGAAGAAAAAGAAAAGAGAAAGAGAAACAAAGTCAGAGAGAAAAGAAAGCGGATAAGAGAGACAAGGGGAACAAAATATAGATGTCAGGAGAAAACTCCAATAGAACAGTCACTAATCCCAATAAAGGCCAGCAACCAGTACCTAGAGATTAATACAAACTGCAAATAACAACTGATATCGAGGGAGGCGAGGGAAAAAAGAGGTAAGAAACAAAGGAAGCTAAAAAGTAAAATAAAACAAGTAGAATAAGCTAAAACAATTTCATAAAAAACTTCAAAATATCGATATAATCACTGTTCAGGCAAATAGTAACAAAAGGACATAGAGAAAAAACAACTTTTTGGCTAGTGAAGACAAGAGGAGAGAGGTTTGTATAGACTTGTAATAGGGGATTTGAAATTAGATATATAAGTGGGTTGAAATTTTTACCAGCTAAAGAGAAAGAATAGGGGGAAACTAAAGTTGGAAATGGGAAAGAGAAACAAGACAACAAAATGGGGAAAGTTAGGAGGAAAGTGTTGGCATAAAGGTAGAGTTTAGTTGGAGTAAAATTATGCTAAAGGAAAGATGAAAATAGAATGTATCACTCTAATCCCAAAGTAAAATAAAGAGAAAACAAAATGGCAATTGTTTTTTTCCAAAAAGGTAAAGTAGTAGTAGTAATTAATAATACTAGTTGAAAACAAAAATGTAATAATTAAAAAGGTAAAATCAATTGAGGCGGATAGAAAAAAATAGTCTTTTAATTAAAATATGTGAGAATGAAAAATTAAAAAAAACTAAAAAAAATAAAAAATTAAAAAAAAATAAAAAAATAGAATGGTCATTCACTTCCACTATTATTCTGCTTGGCACTCCTGTTTCCCAGTAGGGAAGGTATTGCAGTTCCCTGTATTGCACTGTTGATGTTTTAATCTCTTTATTCTTTTGTGGTTATGCGAGAGTCAATTTGTGTGTCATCCCCTGGGTGGCTGTGTTTCGGAATTGATTTCTGAGACAAAGCACAGGACCTCTCTAGGCTGTGCTCAGATCCTGCTACTCTTTGGTTCTCAAAGACGGTTTGTGGAGATTTTGCAGTCAGGAGACTGTAATAACTTCCAGGCTGTCCCTCTGCCTCAGATAAAAAATGAGTCATTTTCCAGCGCTCCCCTCTCTCTACAGCTTAGAGAGTTTGCCTCCACATTTAGGGATCACGCCCTGCCCACTTCCACGGACCTCTTCAGAGGCAGGTTTCCCGCAGTCCGGTTCCCACAGTGTGCGCGTCTCTGTTCTGAGGGGCAGGAGACCTCACCTTATCCCAGGCGAAATCTGACCTTTCTGTGTGCCATGTGGATCTCTGAATCTTCTGCTTGTTTGAGCCAATTGGAGAGTAGTGTTCTGGGTCCCCGGCTTTTTGGTGGGTGTTTCAGCCAGCCACAGCTTTCAGACCGCCGCAGACATCCACCTCCCTCTGCAAGATGGTGCGGTCTCTGCGTTTGCACTGGTGGCTCCTGCTGACAAAAACTCCGTGGCTGTGGGTCTCCCTGGCCAGGAGATCCCCGTCCAGCAGTCCCCCGCCTTCTCCTGGAGGATAACTGACTCTTAACTTGCCAACAAACACTCCCAGTGTGACTCTCAGCTGCTCTCTCTCCCTCTGCCCAGCGACAAAGCTCCAGATGCGTTCATCTATTCCACCACCATTTTTTCCTCCTCTTTTGTGTTCTTTATTATAGTGATGTCATTCTTTATTTCTTCTTGGCTCTTCTTCATTTCCTCTTGATTCTTACACATATTGTTGAATTTGTCTTCCATTCTTTTCATTGTCCTTATGACTATTGATCTGAATTATTTCTCTAACAAATTGCTTGTCCTAATTCATTTACTTTCTTTTTCTGGTGATTCCTCCTTTTCTTTCTTATGGGGGCTGTTTCTTTGTCTCCCCATGTTCACTCCTCTTAGGGTGCCTGGTTATGTAGGTCTCTGTCTCCTGCCTTGACTCTCTCCAGGTGATCTTTGACCTTTCTCTCCATGAATTGCCTTACCAGCTGTGTTTAATTTACTAATTCTGAGTGGGTGTTATTCAAATCAGCTGTTCCTCCTATCTGTCTGTGAGAAGGTGCAGGACACAACTGCATGTTTGGCTGCCACCTTGTTTCCCCCTGGACAAATTTTTAGGTTCCCATGGCTGGGGAGGCTGAAGTCTTGGAGTTCGTGGGTTTGCAGCTGAGACAACCGGCCCCTGGACATTTGTCTTTGGAGGGTCCTGAGAGGTATCTGAGGTCTCCCCAGTTGAAGGTAAGGCTGGGCTTCTGATCATAACTGCTCTTCCCTTCAAGATGGCGTGGTCTCTTCAACAGACCTGGCCACTCCAGGAGAGATTTCAGCAGAGGAGCCTGGTCTACCAGTCCCCAACAGTCCTGTGGGATATAACTGTCCCTCACTCACAAATACAGACACTCCCTGCACATTCACACACTCTCCTTTTGCTCTCTTACTCACACATTATCTTGTAGCCTGCTGTCCCATTGGCTGCCATCTTGGATCCTCCTTTTTATTTTTATAAAGTCTACATTAACAAAAATATTTTCATTTCTGATTTTAGCTATTTGAATATTCTCTTCTTTTTTCTTTATTGGTGTAGATAAAGATTTGCTAATGTTTTTGGTCCTTTTAAAGAACCAACTTTTGGTTCTATTAATTTTCTCTATTTTGTTTATATTCTCTATTTCATTGATTTCCACTTTACATGTGATTATCTGCTTGCTTGAGATTTAGTTTACTGTATTTTGTTTCTTAAGTAGATAAGATTATTGATTAGATTTTTAGAAATAAAGTTATTTATAGCTCTGAACTATTTTGATTTTGTTGGTGGAGTATCTTATAGATGTTTGGTAGCTCTGAATGGCTTATAGTGTTTTCAAGTATTCTTTTTTGTTATTGATCTTATGGATAGTTCTATGTTTCATTTAGAGTAGAGTATTGATAGCTCCAGCTATTATTGTTAAATTATCTCCCCTGACCCTTTTATTCTGTCAGTTTTTTCTTCATGTGTTTTAGGGTTCTGTTGTTAGGTGCATGTCTCTAATTATAAAAGTGTAGTATGCTAATTAGACCAGAATGACCTTCTATATAAAGCTGCCGTGGTGGGGGCTGAGGCAGAATGATTAGGGGCAATAAGATAGGCATGCAGAGTGGTTAGGGGTGATTAGGCAGACAGATGAATGGTTAGGGGGTGATCAGGCAGGTAGGAAGGCAGAGGGATCAGACAGGCAGGCAGAGATGGTTAGGGGTGATAAGGCAGGTAGGTGAGCAGTTAGGGTGATGAGGCAGGCAGGCGAGTGGTTGGGGCAAAGAGGCAGGCAGGCAGGTGAGTGGTTAGGAGCCAGTGGTGCGACTGAGGGGACTCTGCACTCCTGTGCATGAATTTCGTGCACCAGGCCTCTAGTACTATATAATAAAAGGGTAATATGCAAATTAACCATCACTCCATCACAAAGATGTGGCACCCATAGCCATAAGATGGCGGTGCCCAGTCCTCTCAGCCCCACTGGAGTCTCCCAATTGTGGGGGAGCTGCTGTTGAGAATGGGCAGTGTGAGTGGCCTGGAGGAATGCTTGCTTCATCACTGTGGCTATGAGGCAAGTGTTCCACCTGGCTGTGGAGTGCCTCTGGCAGTGGGCATGGAGCAGCCAGAAAAGGCAGGGGGAAGGAACACTTTTGCTTGCATCGTTGCCCTGGTGACAAGGCAAATGTTTGCACCCAGCTGCAAATGGGCCTCTGACCAGGTCAGGGAGTGGATGAGACTTCTGGGCCACAGAGAGCATCTGGGCAGCCAGCATGGAGTGGCCAAGCCCTACAGAGAGCTACTGGCACATGGATTTGTGCACAGGGCTACTAATATTTATGTAATTGGTATTTATTCCTCACGTATTGAGACTTTTATTATTATGAAATGTACCTCTTTATCTCTAAAATATTTTTATTCTAAAGTCTGTATTTCTGATACTGGTACAGCTACTCCAACTCTCTTATAGTTACTGTTGCATCTTATATCACTTTCCATTCTTTAACTTATTTGTGTCTTTAAATCTAAAGTGTGTCTCCTCTAGAGAGCATATAGTTGGCATTTTTTAAAAAATGTATTTTTATTGATTTCAGAAAAGAAGGGAGATGGAGAGAGAAAAACATCAATGAGGAGAAAGAATAACTGATTGGCTGTCTCCTGAATGCCCCACACTACAGATTGAGCCTGAAACCCAGCCATGTGCCCTGATGGGGAATCAAACCATGACCTCTTGGTTCATAGGTTGATGCTCAACCACTCAGTCATGCTGGCCAGGCTGAACTTATTTTTTTTAATGAATATGATAATACCTGCTTTTTTATGGACTGAATTATATCTTCCTCTATTCATATGATGAAGCCCTAGCCGCCAAAGTAACTGTATTAGAGGTGGGCCTTTAGGGAGCTAAGTAAGGCTAAATAATCCCCTATGAGTGAGGCCCTAATCTAATAGCATTGGTGTCCTCATAAAAGAAGACACCAGATCTCTCTCTCTCTCTCTCTCTCTCTTTCTCTCTCTCTCTCTCTCTCTCTCTCTCCCTCCCTTCCTCCTTCCCTCCCTCCCATCAGAGAAGAGGTATTGTGAGAGCACAGCAAGAAGGCAGCCATCTCCAAGCCAGGAAGGAATTCTCACTAAACTAAATTAAATTTGACAGGACCTTGATCATGGACTTTCAACCTCCAGAATATTTATGAGAAAATAAATGTTTAAGCCACACAGTCTGTGGCATTTTGCTATGGTAGCTCTAGCAAATGGTCTTTTAATTGGATTATTTAATTAATATACTGTAAATTATGATTTTTTGGGTTAATCCTCACCAAAATATATTTTTTGCCATTGATTTTTAGAAAGAGTGGAAGAGAGGGAGGGAGAAAGAGAGAGAGAGAGAGAAAGATCAATGTGAGAGAGAGACATTGATTTATTGCCTCTGGTTGGCGTGCATGACAAGGTTGAGACCCAGACTCTTCTCTTTCTGCTCTGATATCGCCAGCATACAGCTTTCATTACACAGTCTAAGATGATCAGTCCAGCCCTTTCCCCAGGTCCATATCTTGGCCAGGGGGATAATGGAAAGAAGGAGGGGGAGGGCACAGTCTTCCTTTTAAGACATATTCTAAAGCTTCATTGTTATATCAACTGGAACTTAGTTACAAGGGAACCAGGTCCAGGTGAAAGTCAGGGGCTCTGCTAGGAGGGGAGCTGTGCATATTTCTTCATTGCAAATGGCGCCACACCCAACAGGCACCAGGCACTGCGCAGCTGCTGGGGACACTCAACTGAGCAAAGACAGAGAAGTTCTTTTGTGGGGAACTCCCTGGAACCTTCCATTTTAGAAATTACCCCAAGAACTGCATGTCCCCGTGTATAGGCTTGTTCAGGTTTGAAGCAAATATTCACAAGGCTACAGTGCTAGAAAGGCTGCAATCTCCTTCACCATCATGTTTGCCATAGCAAATGTGAGAAGACATGCCAGACTCCATGGCGCTCCTTTGTGTTTGATTTAGAGAAAAGGGAATAAGAGGAAACTTTTGTTGAGTATCTACTCTGTACCAGGCTCCAGACTAATTTCTTTTTTATCCCACTCCTACCCCCACTCCTTGCATGCACATAACTACCATTGTCCTTATTGCACCTTCACCAGTGAACAGCTGGAGGCTCAGAGAGGTTGAGCCATGTGTTGCAGAGGTTTAGCAGGAATGCAATGTGGACAATCTGATGGCCTGGGCCAGTGGAGGTCCTTTGGCCTCACTGCTCGAGAGTGGTCTGGAGAGGATGTGAGTGAGGGGTCTGCGATGCAGTGTAAGGAAGCTGGTGTGCACTGCTGGGTGGGAAGGGTTAGCAATTGGCTTCACAAGAGCACTCGCTGTCAGCTTTCCTAATGACTTGGAAATAGGATGCTAATTAAATTCAGAGATAATATTACATTGGAAGAGTAAATAAAAACCAGAGAGAATAAAGCAAAGAAGTCAGTGAATTCTCAGAGGTTATGAAAATAGGCTGAAAACAATAATGGGAAATTCAAGCTTGAAAACAAATTAAATGAGAGATTTATCAGGTGCCAGAGGTGATTGGAGAGGAAAAATTTCTACTTAAGTCTTGATTTGTGCCCATAGAAGCCAGCCAGGCATAACTGTGGACTGGCATTGTGGATGAAGGACAGACATCACTCTAGCCCCAGGTGTGCTTTGTGGTATGGTGCTGCTCAAGGATGGCCCCTGGAGACCCCAAGACATGACCATGAGCTTCGGAAGAAGAGAGAGGCAGGGAGAGAAGGAGGGACAAGTGTTTCTATTTAGTCCAGGAATTAAAAGATGCTTGTGGAGAGATGCTTGTATAAGGAAATATAAACGTACTTAGGCCCCAGAAAACCCCAACAATTGTTCTTTTCATGGGGTGCAGTGGGAACTGCTGCAGCTGACGCACAGAGCTGTTTCTGACCATGGGGCCACTTCATTTTTCTGTGCTTCGGCTTCCTCATCGTCCCACAGAGGTTGGAAGGCAGGAGGAGGGGAGTGTGGCTGCCTCTATGAAGCTGAAGGAAATGGGAGGAAGAGGCTGAGACCTCTGCCCAGGCTTGAGCAGGAGGGCAACTTGCCTTAGTTTGGTTCCGCAGAAGCAGATCCTTGATGAAGCTTGGTTTCTTTAGGGGTGAACCCAAGTGACACTGTAGGAAGTGAGAGAGTAAGACCAGGAAGGAAAGGAAGCCTTGGTTACCAAGCAAGCTAGCTCTGTGAGGTCACCAAGCTCTCCTAGGACTGGGTCCCCATGACCCTTTCTTTTAGTGCTATCTCAAGAGGGACCTCGAAGCTTCTATCTCATCCAGCCTCTAACCAGGCAGGAGGTGCCAGGCTCTCTCTCTAGAGAGCGTTCCCTAGTCTGTGTTCCCTTGCTTTGCTGGGGAGGTGACAGTAGCTGTGATCTCAATGTCCCTCCATGACATCTGTTCTTGATTATGACAATGACACTCTATTTCCTTCTTCTTTTCCTCCAGTCACCTCCTTACACAGTCTGGGGTTAGGTATCTGTTAGCTGTGGACTGGCCCCTCTACAAAAGTGACTCATGACTGTTGAATGACCTAGCTTTTAATTCAACCAGGACAGGGGACAGGAGTGGCCCAAAGGCCAGGAACCTGAGAAGACAGACGAGTGGCTGGTATGCAACCAATTGTTTTAATAAAATTATGGAAGAAAAACAAATCATGGAAGAAGAGAAATTCTCCCTATTAAAACATCCCCATTTTGTGGGAGAGTTTGAGGAGGTCCCTGAACAGCAGGAAGCCACCTTTTATGAAAATTACTTTCTTTGAAAACTGGGTCACACTTGCACAACTGGGACCTGGAAGTCCCCGGCTTATCTACACTGGCCTGCCCACTCACCTCAGAAGCAGTCATGGTATCCAAGGCTGGACTAATTTTGGCCACCCTGTTAAGGGTGCTGAGCAGAAGTCAGAGGTGGGCAATGCTAAGTATCCTCGAGCTGCAGTGACCTGACCTGACCTTCTTCAGGCCTCAGGTAAAGTCATAGAGGCCCTAAGCCTTGGCAAGATGGTGTTTATAACATCCCTGTGTAAACTGAGCCTTAGAGCTAGTCTTCTGAAGCACTGACAATTACCCATTCCCCAAACACTGAATCATCATTTTTTCTCGCAGAAAACCTTCAGAAGCTGCAGTTCTGCCCCGGTCAATGACGCTCCCCATGACTTGGGTGTATGGCATTCTCACCTCCACATGCTCCCATGCAGTTCCAGAGCTTCCCAAACTTGCCAGGCTGTCCCTGAGCACACACTGGACTGCTTTTCCCTCTCATGTCTGCTTGTCACATGCTTATTCCTACTTCAAAACTGCATTCAAACACTCTATTCCCTGAATATTTCATTAAGATCTGAGCATTTCCAGGGTGTTGGAAACTCATGAGAAGCTCTTGGAAAATATTTATTTTCCTTCAAGTGGAAGAGCTTCCCTTCGCTGCAGTCAGCCTCTGTTTCCAGCTGAGTTGTTGGTCCTCAGCTTTGTGAAGGGAAGGGTGGGGGTGTAGCCTTAGTGGAGGGGGTTTGAGGGATTTCAGGGCTAATTAAGGAAAAAGAAATAACCACAAGGTGGCAGTAGCACATGCAAGCTTGCTTTGGTATAAACTTAAGTTTGCATTCCAGGAGGTCTTATAGCTTATTAGCCAGAGGCTCTGGGGAGATGGACCACTCCCAGGGAAGGAAATGGCCAGGACTCCAGGAGGGCAGATGGGCAAGGGGCTATCTGTCTAGGCGATGTCACTCTCCAATGAGGTAGGTCAGAGTACTTCAAGGGCAGCAGTGTCTTGGGATCTTACAGCTCTGAGGTGTATCTTATCTGTGGCTAGCTAGCACGAGTGCAGTTTTATAGAGTGTGCCAAGCAGGTGGCCTCTAAATGGCAAAACATCTGCTTACTTGGCCTATGTTTCAAACAATTGAACCTATCAAAATTTGAGTTTGGCTCTGGTGGGCTTTTCAGCAGAGGCATCTTGTCCCTTTGTCACGACATAAACCGCATAGGGGTCAAGACACAGAAGCCATCTCAGTGGGGTCAGGATTATGTGTGCCTGTCCTGCTTATGCCTCAGACTTCCCTACTATGGCTCAGGGAACCCCTACATATTTTAACACTTGTTGGATTTCAGGACACTTCAACACGTAATGACTGAGTTCCCACTGTGAGCCTGGCATGAAGAAAAGCTCATAACTATAACTGGTGAGAGTAATAAGCCATAAGTAGCTAATTACAACTCCCTGTGATGCAGGAAGTCCAAAGGAGGAAGAGCGCGCTGCTTGGGCAACAGGGGCTGTGAGACCCAGGGCTGTGCAGGTGCAGGATCATTTCTGAATTTAGAATTTAGAGCTGATGTGCTTGGATACAGCAGGATCATCCCAGAGGGATCAGTTAAGTCTGCTGGGTCTCAGTGCATGATCCATATCCCAGTGCCAACCTCTCAACATCTCACAATCCAGGGGCAAGGCCCTAACGTGGAGCCTGCTCATAAGTGGGGGTGGCTTCCCATCTATGCAGCCTCCAGAAAACAGCTTCTCTTCAGTGAGCCCCATGTTCCTGTCTGTAGAATTAAGATAAAAGCCCATGCCTCTTCCACATGACCTCTAGATGTAGGTACTTCCCAGGGCTCATTCCCTTTCTTTTCCCAACTATGGGCTCCTCCAAGGTGAAATCTGGTCTCACAGCCCTAATCATACCACCTAAGTGCTGATGGTCCCCAAGCTTGTATTTTCAGTCCTTTGAGCTCTATACTTACAATATTTCCATCTACATGCAGGCTTGCATTTCCTTATCTTAAACTTTGTACTAAGAGTGTTTTGGAATCCAGAATTTTATGTTTTTCCTTATTTTTTCTTTATTTTATTTTTTTCCCATCACCATTCATCCACCCTCCCACTGCCCCAAATGACTACTCTGTTGTCCCTGTCCACGAGTTCTTTCCTCTTTTTTTCTCAATCCCTTCACTTCCCCAGCCCCTCAACACTTTCTATCCGTACCAAGAACTGTCTATGAGTCTGTCTCTATTTTGATTATTAGTTCAATTGATTCATTAGATCCCACATATGAGTGAAGTAATATAGTACTTGTCTTTCTTTGACTGGCTTATTTCACTAACAAAATGCTCTCTCATCCATGCTATTGCAAAGTGTAAAATTTTCTTTTATTATGGCCAAATAGTGTGTGTGTGTGTGTGTGTGTGTGTGTGTGTGTGTGTGTATGACTGAACAGGCTGCGTGGGGTGACCAAGCCAGCAGGAAGGTTAGTGAGGGGCGACCAAATGACTGAGCAGCAAGCTGTGTGGGAGACGACCCCATTGTCAGGGAGGTTAGTGAGTAGCAGGTTGTGTGGGAGACCAGACCGGCAGGTGAAAGTTGGGGGCAACCAGGCTGGCAGGAGGGCAGTTTGGAGTAACCAGGCCATCGGGGGGCATTTGGGGGTATCTAGGGTGGCAGGGAAGCAGTTGGGAGTGCCCAGCCTTGGGGGGGGGGCAGTTAGGGATGATCAGGCAGGCAGGCAGGTGAGCAGTTAAGAGCCAGTGGTCCCATATTGTGAGAGGGATGTCTGACTGCTGGGGATCGAGGCCTAAATAGTAGTTGGACATCCCCCAAGGGGTCCCAGATTGAAGAGCATGCAGGCTGGGCTGAGGAGACTCCTCCCCCCACATTTGCAAATTTCATACATTGGGCTTCTAGTTAGGTAACAATGTACCAGGATTGTTTTATCCACTCATCTACTGATGGACACTCGGGTTGTTGCCAAATCTTGGTTATTGTAAGGAAAGCTGCAATTAACATAGAGGTTCATATATTCTTTCAAATTAGTGTTTCAGGTTTCTTTGGATACAGTCTCAGAAGTAGAGTTGCTGGGTCATAAGGCAGTCCCATTTTTAATTTTTTAAGGTAATTCCATACTGCTTTCCATAGTGGCTGCACCAGTCTGCTTTCCTATCAACAGTGCACAAGGGTTCCTTTTTCTCCACAATGCTGCCAACACTTATTGTTTGTTGATTCATTGACGAAAGCCATTCTGACAGGTGTGGAGTGATATTGAATAGTGCTTTAATTATCATTTATCTGATGATTAGTGATGTTGAACATCTTTTCATATGTCTATTGGCCATCTATATGCCTT
The DNA here is from genome assembly GCA_011751065.1 of Lasiurus cinereus. Classification (NCBI taxonomy): domain Eukaryota; kingdom Metazoa; phylum Chordata; class Mammalia; order Chiroptera; family Vespertilionidae; genus Lasiurus; species Lasiurus cinereus. Next base: position 196,622 of record JAAGEH010000049.1, read on the forward strand.
TTTTGTAGAAGTGTCTATTCAGATATTTTGCCTATTTTTTAAATTGGGTTGTGTTTTGTGTGTATGTTGAGTTGTAAAGTTCTTTATAAATTTTGGATTTTAATCCTTTAGCAAATGTATCATTGGCAAATATGTTCTTCCATTCAGTGGGTTGTTTTTTCATTTTGTTGATGGTTTCCTTAGCTGTGCAAAAACTTTTTAGTTTGATGTAGTCCCACTTGTTTGTTTTTTGTTTTTTTTCTTACAATCTTTTGTATTTCTTTGATGTTGGTTGTTACTTCCTCTCTCTCATTTCAGATTTTATTTACTTGTGTTCTCTCTCTCTCTACACATATGTAATTTTTTAAATTTTATTTTATTGTTTAAAGTATTACAAATAATAGTACACATATCTCCTTTTTCCCCCCATTGACCTTCCCCCAGCCTCCGATACCCTATGGCACATGCCCTCATCTCCCCTTCCCCCCAGTGTGTTGTGTCCATTGGTTGTGCTTATATGCATGCATACAAGTCCTTTGGTTGATCTCTTCCTTGACTCCCCAACACGCCCCAGCCTTTCTGCTGTAATTTGACAGTCTGTTCAATGCCTCACTGCCTCTGTATCTATCTTTTTATTCACCAGGTTATAATATTCTTTATTTTTCATAAATGAGTGAGATCATGTGGATGGAATATAGCGAGTGCAGGATCTAAAAAGAAGAAGACATTGAATACAGCAGCAAGCTATCACACTGCCCAAAATAAATGAGAAAAATTAAAAATAATTCCTGCAACCCAGACATATTGGGTAGCTGGAAGGTAGGTTGGATAAGTCAAATCCAAAAACCCTTCTTGTTATTTTATCTTGGAGATCATTTTCCTAATTTATTGAATATTGTTTTCTATCAATTGAGATTTTTCATAAAGATAAAAACAGCATATTTCTTTAAATTCCTCATGACATTGGTTATGCTGCAACAGAAAATAATCTATTGCTGCCCGATTTTCTAGAACTGCCTCCCTGACCTGGCTTAGCTCTTGATGTATTCCTTGTACAGCCCTGGAAGTGGCATTCAGGGCTTTTACCAGGCCATAAGCCAGCCAGGTCACTTCTACACGAAGGGAGCCTACCATTACCAGCATAACAAAATGATTACAGCAATAGATTCAGCAGGGCTCCCCAGGTGGAGATCATCGCTGCAGTCCAGTGCCACAGCTGTGAGACGGTCTTTTTGGTTTGGACCTTGTGATGTTACTGAGGCATAAAAACTGTCAGTTGTCCTAAGGAACAAGCCTCCTCCCCACTCTTCACCAGTGCTCTTGGCAGGGATATATGAATAAACAGTTATCCCACATATCTTACTATAAGGGAGGGTGAAATTATCAGAACAATTCATATTGTAGTTATAAGATATTTAAAGACAATAACTGTAAGGTTTGAGGTGCAGGAAATGGGAGTCAGAGATCAAGGCATGTCTAAAGAGGAGGTTTATTCCACACTAACGAGTGAGGTTTATTACAGAGGAGGTAGAAAAACCAGGATTAGAGGAGGGGGAGGAGAAGGAGGGACCTGCCAGACTGCCTCCAGACTGAAAGACAGTGAAATGTGTGGTGGTGACCAGGTCTTTTGAGGGAACAGGAAGGGGTTGGGTCCAGGGTGGAATGGGAAGGGGTTGGGCCCGGGCACTCGGCACACACTGATTGGTGGTTGAATGTCTCAGGGATGTCCGGGGGGCAGTCACCGGTTATATCATAACTCTGCCCTCCAGTTGCGGGGAGGGAGAATCTATCAATAACTAGACAATAACCCAGTAAAAATCAGACATTCACCATGGAAAGCCTCTGCAGCAACTCTTAGAGAAAACATCCCTGCATCCTTTTCCCAGACAGTGGGTCCCAATGTATAGAGGTCACCATTTATGATTCTCTTCCCAAAATGAATAGAATATTTCTATATATAAGCAATAGGTGTCCCAATTCCTACTAGGCAACATGTAAAGGTCCATTCTGCATAGATTTCTCCATTGCCAGCTTCAGAGCAGTTGGAGTGATGAGATGCTTGTCTCAGGGCCCCGTTCATTTTGCCTCCAGTTGGCCTACTGTCCTTGTTCTGCTCATATCTGTCTGTCTACCACATCGCCCCTCAGGGATCTTGGCTCTGAATTCTTTCATGGAAAAGGGGCATAGGGTCTCCTCTGAAACTACTTCGTGCTGAGGAGGGATGGAGTTTTTTCTCAGAGCCAAGAGATTCTTGCTCTCTGTCAGAGGGACGATGAAGCCTGGGCACGAAATGAGGTGGCAATGGTGTCTAGAGTTGGTATTCCCCATGTGCGAGTAGGGCTTTGTAACCTGGTAGAGACAAACTGTGTTATAAAATTTAGCATTGGGCAAAGGTTAGAACAGCAAGAATTATGGCAAATGGCCTAGTGGAAGAACAAAACATTTCAGTTCTAACAATTCCCTATTGAAACACTATTTTCCCCACCCCCCTAAAATCACCCATATTTTTATTAAAGAGACAATTTAAGACCAATTTATTTATTGTATTAAGTCTAATTACAGTTTGGCCTGATAGTTTGCATGAACACAGTAAGAATAACAATTGGTCATACAGATTTAAATAAATGCTTTGCTGGAATCTCATGATCAAGCTTTAATTAGCCATTCAGGGCAAAGAAGCTGAGCCACATAGCTGCCATCAGGTTTGCCTGTAATACTGTAGACTTGGGTGAGTTCCTCAAGTTGAGGTCCCCAATGATGTCTTAAGGTTCCTTCCTTGCCATCTCTCAGGAAAGTTACCCTTGTTCCTTTCTTGGAAAGACAGCCATGAGTCATATGACCAAGCAAGGTACCAGGCTTTGTCCAAAGGGCTCATATTGGTTTCATTCCTTAAAGCTTCCTGGTGACATCTAGAGTCCAGGCATGTCTCTTTCAAACATGACAGCTGAGGCAAAGTCTTGGTTAATAAAAACACCATTGGAAACTGTCTTACTGAATTTATTCAAAGAAATGTATTGCCATGACTCACTCATTAAAAATTTTGGAGGAATCAGGTTGAGAGAAAAATATGTAATTTACCAAATTGCTTTAAAAACACTTCTTTATATTTGAAAAATAAAAAGGTTAAGAATCAGCATTAGTTTTTACAAAAGTTACAAAAGCTATATAATTATTTTCAGTTCATTCAATCCCATAATCAAATTTTGTGTCTTCTAACTTTTCCTGCCAGTACTTCTATAAATCCATAGAGTTCTAATAATTTTCATCCAGTTTGAAAGGGATGATTTGAAAATGTCAGAGTCCTTTTCATGGATCCCTCAGAAGATGTAACATTTTTCCAAATGCATTATAACAAAACAGTGACTGTCTGTTAATGACAAGAAGAAATTTAAAATAACACGGTTATATATTTTATTATAATGCAAATAACATGGAATCTTGTCCCTTCTGTGAAACACAATATTCCAGAATAACAATTAAAGTCATAAATAAAAGCATATCAGAATCTATTTAATATGCATATGTAAGTAGAATATAGTTATTATTTTTTTATTCGACAAAGCTTCCCATGTACCGTAAGCAGAAATTTTTCCTTTATAAAGAAAGAAAACAAATCCTTGAGGCATCCTAGGACTTATTGGAATTTCCTAAAGCCACTTCTATGTAAGAAAAAAATTCAAACTCTGGGAAGATTGTCAAAGTTACTTTGCCAAAATATTATATCATTGTTATTATCAAACAGTATTATACAATTTATTCATTCAAGGTGACAAAAGGTCATTAAAAACAAACATAGGCTAGCAAAACCTCAGTTCCCACAATTAAGAGCACTGTATGCTCCCTGGATTTGGACTCCCAGGCTCCAGAGCCACCTTCTGTTGAGCAGGAGGACCGCTGCCTCAACAGAAGATGGCTCTGAAACCACAGGGCAGCATCAGTGTCTGCCATGCCTAGGGTGTGGTGGAGAGAGGGAGATGGGGCCAGGAGTACTAGCAGGAAGCCCACAAAGCCCCAGGAATTTGCATTCCATTTCACTTAACCTTGATGACAATGTTTCCACATTTTACAGACAAAATGAAGCAGAGAGAAGCTGAAAGAACTTGGAGTCTGGAGCCCAACAGGCCTGGTGGAACCCCAAGTTTGTGATTTCCTAGTTAGGAAGCAAGAAAAGTAACGGCTCCAAGCCTTAGTTTCCCTGACTATTAGACAGTATCACAGCGATCTCTTGCAGATTGTTAGAAGATGTAGTGGGATGAAATAAAGTGTCTGATGTGATAGGACCTGGACATGACATCCCTGGAACAGGGTGGAGAGGTGCTCATTCTATCAGTCATTTAAAAAATTATTTTAAAAATCTTTATTGTTGAGAGTATTACAGATGTCTCTTTTTTCCCTCCCAATGCTCCCCCTCCACCCCGCCAACCTGGTTCCTGCACCCCAGGCCTTAACCACCATGCTCTCTGTCTCTATAGGCAAGATCTTTGGTTAAGCTCTTTCTCCTCCTCTCTGCCCTTCCCTCTGAGATTCATCAGTCTGTTCCATGTTCCTATATCTCTGATTCTATTTTATTTACTAATTTATTTATTTTGATTTTTAGATGCAATTGTTGATAGATATGTATTTGTTGCAATTTTATTGTTCATATTTTTGATCTTCCTCTTCTTAAAAGAACATTTCATGTAATATTGGTTTCATGGTGATAAACTCCTTTAGCTTCTTCTTGTCTGGGAAGCTCTTTATCTGACCTTCAATTCTAAATGATAGTTTTGCTGGGTAGAGTAATCTTGCATGTAGGTCCTTGCTATTCATCACTTTGAATATTTCTTGCCACTCCCTTCTGGCCTGCATAGTTTCTGTTGAGAAAAAAACTGATAGTCATATGGGCACCCCCTTGTAGGTAACTAACTGCTTTTCACTTGCTGCTTTTAAGATCCTCTTTTTGTCTTTAGCCCTTGACATTTTAATTATGATGTGTCTTGGTGTGGTCTTCTTTGGGTTACTCTTGTTTGGGACTCTCTATACTTCCTGGATGTGTTAGTCTATTTCTTTCACCAGGTAGAGGGAATTTTCAAATAGGTTTTTAATATTTTTTTCTCTCTCTCTCTTATCCTTCTGATATCCACCATGATGCAAATTGGTATGTTTGAAGTTGTCCCAATATCTCCTTACACTATTTTTATATTTTTTATTCTTTTATATTTTTGCTCTTCTGATCAGATGTTTTTGCTTCATCATATTCCAAATCACTGATTTGATTCTTGGAATCCTTTCCTCTACTGTTGAATCCTTGTAAATTATTCTTTATTTTAGTCAGTGTAGGCTTAATTTCTGACTGGTCCTTTTTTTTAATTTAATAAATCTTTATTGTTCAGATTATTACATTTGTTTCTCTTTTTTCCCCCCATAGCTCCCCTCCACCTGGCTCCCACCCATTCCTCTACCCTTACCTCCCCCAACATTGTCCTCATTCATAGATGTATGATTATTGTCCAGTCTCTCCCTGCACTCCCCTCACCCCTTTCCCCCTGAGAATTATCAGTCCACTTCCTTTCTATGTTCCTGATTCTATTATATTCACCAGTTTATTCTATTCATCAGATTTTAATTCACTTTTTAGATTTACTTGTTGATAGATATGTATTTGTTGTTCATAATTTTTATCTTTACCTTTTTCTTCTTCCTGGACTTGTTTAGAGTTGATGAACTCCTTTAGCTTTTTCTTATCTGTGAAGCTTTTTATCTGCCCTTCAATTCTGAATGATAGCTTTGCTGGATAGAGTATTCTTGTTTGTAGGTTCTTGCTATTCATCACGTTGAATAATTTTTGCCACTTCTGTCTGGCCTGCATCGTTTCTGTTGAGAAATCAGCTGACAGTCGTATGGGTGCTCCATTGTAGGTAATGAACTGTTTTTCTTTTGCTGCTTTTAATATTCTCTCTTTGTCTTTTGCTCTTGGTATTTTAATTATGATGTGTCTTGGTGTAGTCCTCTTTGGATTCCTTTTATATGAGGTTCTGTGTGCTTCCTCAACTTGTAAGTCTATTTCTTTTACCAGATGTGGGATTTATTTCTTTAAACAGGTTTTCAGTATCTTGCTCTCTTCTTCTGGCACCCCCACAATTCTGATGTTGGTACGCTTGAAGCTGTCTCAGAGGCTCCTTACGTTATCTTCACATTTTTGGATTCTTTTCTCTTCTTGCTTTTCCAGTTGAGTGTTTTCTGCTTCTTTATATTTCAAATTTTTGACTTGATTCTTGCCTTTCTCTAGTCTGCTGTTAGGACTCTGTATAATATATTTTATTTCAGTCAGTGTATGTTTAATTTCTAGTTGGTCCTTTTTCATCTCTAGTTGGACCTTTTCCATCTCTAGTTGGTCCTTTTCCATCTCTAGTTGGATCTTTTCCATCTATAGTTGTTGTTGTTTTTTCCCATCTCCTCTTGGCTCTCACTAACTTTATCCAACTTTTCTAGGATATTCTTGAAAAACCTTATAAACATGGTTTTGAACTCTATATCCAGTTGTTTGTTTTTCTCCATTTCTTTTGTTTGTGATCCCTTCCCTTGTCTCGGCATTTTCACTATGCCAGGAGAACTTCTGTGTTGGATTCAGCCTTATGATACAAACCCCAAAAGCCTCTCTGTTGAGCTTGGGATGGGTGGAGTCTCAGGTCTTATGGACCACCTTGCCTTCCAGTTGGCCTCGCCCTCCAGGGCCCCTGAGTCTCATATGACTGGGTAATCGCTGGAGCTGTCCCTGTGTGCGTGCTTTCGCATTCTCACAGTGCCTCTAGGCTGCTGCCCCTCAGGTTCCCATGCACTCCGGGAACATATAAGTCTGGGTCCCCAGGGTTTTGTCCAAAACTGGGGTTTAGTGGAGTTAGAAGTGGCACAGTTGGGAGGGTCTGTCACCGCCCTCTCGTGAAAGCCAGCAGCACAATCAGCAGTTGGTCCTCTGAGCACAGTGCCTTGTGTGCCACCAGACTTCTGATCTTTTGTGACTCCCCTAAATTTCCGTGCACTTCTTCTTTTCCACAGTCCAAACTCCCCCCTTATGAGTTTTGGCGGGATCTGGGGTTTAGTTTCATAGGATAAGGGATTCAATGCCTTTGAGAGTCTCTGTCTCCCTCCCGCCAGAGAAAGCCAGCCAGGTTTTCTGGCACTCGCTCTCTCCACGTGCGCGTCTCCGTACCTCAGCTTTTTGCAGCTCCTCTGGGTCTCTGTGAGCCCCTCTCTTGCCTTCTCTTTCGCACTCAGCCAGCTTTCCTGTGGTTCTGGATGATGTCCGTTCTGTCTTTTAGTTGTATTTTTGAAATTGTTGTGCGAGGCAGCAATGTAGGTGTTTACCTATGTCGCCATCTTGGATTATCTCTCCTCTAGGAAATTCTTGAAAAACCATATAACCGTGGTTTTGAATTCTATATCTAGTCATTTGTTTTCCTCCATTTCTTTTGTTTGTGGTCTCTTCCTTTGTTCTGCATTTTCCCTATGCTGGGAGAACTTCTGTGCTGGAATCAGCCTTAAGATGCAAGATTTGCAAAAACTGCAAAAGCCTCTCTGTTCAGTTTGGGTGGGGTGGAGTTTCAGAGCTGAGCAGAGACAGCCTTGACACCCAATCAGCCCTGCCCTACACGGCTCCTGAGTCTCAAGTGTCTCTCAGTAATCCGTTGCAGCCCTTTCTGTGCGAACATGCGGGTGCTTCCAGACCTCTGCCTTTCTGGTTCCCTTGCCCTCTGGGACCTGTATGAGTCTGGGTCCCCAGGGTCTCACCTGAAACTGGGGTCCAATACAGTTAAAAGTGGCACAGTTGGGAGGCTCTGTCTCCCGCCCTCTAGAGAAAGCCAGCGGCACAGTCAGCAGTTTGTCCCTTCTGCACGTGTTGGTGTGCACACCCCAGACTTGCCTTTTCATGGTGCTCCTAAATTTCTGTGCACTCTTCCCTTTTCACAGTCCAGACTCTCCCCATCTGAGTTTTGCCTGTAGCTGGGGTTCAATGCAGTAGGATAAGGGGTTCAGTGCTGTCTTGAGTCTCTGTCTCCCTCCCACCAGAGGAAGCCAGCTAGGCACACCGCCGCCGCTCTCTCCACGCACGTGTCTCCGTACCTCAGCTTTTTGCGGCTCTTCTGAGTCTCTCTGAGACCCTCTCTTTCCTTCTAGTTGTAGAATTTTCACTCAGCCAACTTTTCTGTGGTTCTGGATGATGTCCGTTCTGTCTTTTAGCTGTAGTTTTGAAATTGTTGTGCAAGGCAGCAGTTTAAGTGTTCATCTATGCAGCCATATTGGTTTCTCCTGCTGACTGGTCCTTTTTTATGCCTTTGACATTGTTAGTAAGATCCTTAAAGGATCCTTAAGATCCTTGAATAATCTTATAATCATTGTTTTGAACTCTGTATTCAGTAGTTTGCTTGCTTCTATTTTTTTCAGTTGTGACATGTTTCTTTGTCTCTTATTTTGGCTGCTTCCCTGGGTTGTTTCTATGTATTAAATAGAGCTATTATGTTTCCTGGAATCAGCAGTATGGTCTTGTATATTAGGTGTCCCGTAGGGCCCAGGGCTCAGCCTACCCAGTTACCTCAGCTGATCACAGTAGGTGCACTGAGTTCCTGAGTGGGCTGTGTGCACTGTTTTGTTGTGGTTGAGCCTTTATTGGTTTTGGCCTCACTGTGTTGATCTCCAGGCTAATTGGCTGTAAGGAACAACTGCAATACAATGGAAGAACTGTTGTGCAGGAGATACTCTTATGGAGCTGGAATTGCTTCAGTGAGGCTTTGGTGCTCATTGAGTCTGCCCCTTAAGTATGTCACTTGTGGTTGTGTAGAGTTGTAATCTGAAGTTGATCTGAATCTGTCCACTGGGTGCACTGGCTCTGGGGCCTCCCAGGAGGTGCAAAGTCAGAAACTACCTAGGGCTACCTAGCAGGATCTACAGAGAGGTCTGCAGATGGCTGTTATTTGTATTGGGTGAGGAAGTGCTCGGGCAAGGTCCAGCTCTTGCAGGCTGGTGCTAAGTGCACAGTATTGGGCCTTTTATTGATAAGTTTGGGGCATGCTGATGCCAACTTCAGCTTGTTTGAGAGATTTTTAGCAAAGTCTGCAGTCTGAGCCAGGACAAGTCATTCTTATGGAAAAGCTGCTGCAAACAGCTTGGGTAGGGTTGCAAATTGGATGTGGTGGGGTCTCAGGGAATCACTAGGGCTGAGGGAACAGTGAAGGCCATGATGATGGAAAATAAGATATGGTTGTCAGTCAACTCTGTGATAGGGGAGGTCCCAGCATAAGAATAATGACCTCTGTGAGCATCATTGTCTTGGGAAAAAGGCCATCCCTGAGTTCTTGCTCCAATGTCAGAGAGTCCAGTTCTTCCCCATATGTCCCTGGATTCTCCCAAAGATGATACCTGGCACTGGAGCCCAGAGGAAGTGAGACCATGTAAATTTGTGTGCAGACCTTTTAAGAGGAATACCTGGGACTTCAGAAGCCTTTGTGTCACTCAGCCACAATTCCCATTGGTTTTTACAGCCAGCCAGCAGTTCTGGGGACTGCTCTTCTCAGCTTTGAAACCCTGGACTGAAGTCTGGTATGTAGGTGGGGCCCCTTGCTTCTCACAAGGGGCCTCTATAGAGATGACCTCCCTCCTGATTAAAAAAAAAGGCACATGTGGTTGTCAGATCAGCCCATTCTGCCACTTTGCCTCTTCTACTGGTCTCATGTGCTTTCTTCTTTACTTCTCTAGTTGTAGGTCTGCAACCTTGTTGTATAGGGATAATGTTCTAGCCAACTGAGCTACCCTGCCAGGGTAAAGATAGTTTCTTTCTTGTCCTCTCCCACCACTTCCAAACTGTCCCATCTGTTTTTTTTCCTTACCAAAGTGCTGGTTTCTGGTCAGAGCTCATCTGCTCCTGTCTCATATGCATGTGACATTAGATTCTCCCTCATTTCTTCAGAACTTGTGTTGTCATTCCCACCTTTGGAATTTAGATCTGTGAAGAGATTACCCAGGACACTCCTGCAGATGCAGCCCAGTCAGCACCTGGAGGACAGAAAGGGCAATGGTGTTGTCAGCAGTTGTGCAGTAGACAAGTAGTGATTGATCCCTGCTCTTTAGCTTTCTCTCCAAAATGCTTTCTATGGCTGAAGAACTTAACCCAGATGCTGTATATTAATAAACATACTCAGAATGAAATCAAGGCAGGGACTGCAAAGATCAGGTATGTATGTTTCTGAAATATTCTCTGCATTTAAAATTTTATTTTAATAAATGATTTACTTAAGAATCTGTGTCTATTACAGGCCTCTAGTGCCTGTGGGTCTGATTTCAAAACTCTATGCAAGTTCTGTGAAGTGATGGTGAGGGCTGGACTTAACTAATCGTGTGTAAGTCTCTCGCTGGGGAGCTTGAGCCGTGGAGGATACACACTTTGGTATCTCTGGACACTGCAAACTCAGGGTCTGGTAACCAACACCGAGAGCCTGTCCTTGAACTTGGACTCAAATCTAGTTCTGTTGTCTCTTAGGGACACACAGTGGTGCTGTGTCCAGCCCCTTAGTCTCCAAACTACTGCTTTTCATTGGCTTTTTTATTGAAAATGTTGGACTGGAAGGACTCATTTCTGGATTTGAGGCTTACCCACTGGCTGGCTCTCTACCATGGAGTCAGGGGCAGGGGGAGCGGGAGGTTGTAGGAGGCTGCAAGTGGTGTAGGGACCTAGAAGTCAGCCTTATCCCAGTTCTTGGGCTTCTCCTCGGCTCAGCCAGCTTTGTCACCAGAGCTTTTCTATCTCCTACCTTTGGTATTTTTGACATTAGCTTAAGGGTAGAGGGTTTGGCTTTTGCAAACCTGCCAGACATATGATTACCTGAGTCTCAATCTTTGGGGATCATGGTGAGCATATCTGTTGTGTTCTTAACTATACATTGCTAGTTGTTTTAGAGTCAGCCTGCTAAGCCCATCACTGGGGTCATTTAGGGATTTTTTTTTCTATTGAGTTATATTTCTTGATTATGGCTTAGGTTTTTAATGTTTTCTTATGTGTTTAGTAATTTTGAATGCATTATCCCCCAGTCAAGGAATGTACAATGATGTCGATTAGTCCATGGTATTACTCTAAAAGGATGTAGGAATAAGAAATTAGGAGTAAAAATAATATGCCTAGGCAAGGTTTTTTATGCATTGATATTTAACCTAAGACCTAAAGTATGTGAAAGAATATCATGCAAACAATAGAAAATAAAATATTTGTGAAGTAATAGTGTAAGAGATTGATGCCCACAATAATTATTTTTTGGTAGCTGCCCTCTGAATTGTAATTAGCTCATATCTAGATATTTTACTGAGTGGAAAAACTTATTTAATTATTTATGGTACATTCTGCAACTCATTTGTTCCTTGAAATTCATTAAAAAGTGGTGCTGCTCAAATTCACACATTTGGTGAGTTTACTTGAAATGTTACCAAAGCTTGAATGGATGACTTTAATCTTTACTTCAAAGAAGTCTGAGGTCAATATCGTTAGAACTTTACTTACAGCAATGTTTTACAAACTGTGGTTCATAAACAGTGGGCAGTAAAATCAATTTAGTGCACTGTGACCAACATATAAAAAGGTGATATAAAATAGGATATAATAGAAAGCAACAAAAAATAATACATGCATTGCATGCTCTAAGGATAAATATTGTTTTGTGATACTTTTATTTGTTTTTTTTTTCGGGGTGTGTGTGTGTGTGTGTGTGTGTGTGTATCTGTGCTTTGGACTGTGACTTAAAAAGTATTTTTTAGGTCAACTGATAAAAATCTGAAAAACACTATGCCATTATGCCATGTTGTAGAACTAGGAGGCTTTCCAGATCATGGAATGATCAGGAGCAAACTAAGATGAGAAGGGATTAAAGTATACTCATATTGTAATCCAGGGGAGAACAGATGGGAGGATAGTAGAAAGGATTGGCACGAGCAAGCTATTTATGTATTTCCTCATTCATCCATCTATTGATCTATTTGATAAGCATTTATTGAACTCTATCATTGATCAATCACAGTGTTGCCTTTAAGGGTACAAAAAAAGAATAAAATGGCTCCTTCTGTCAGGAAATTCAAAGTTCAGATGCAGATAGCCAAGTAGACAGATATTAGCATTACAGTGTGATGAATTCTATGGCAGTCACATTGTAGTTGCAATTCAGAAGTGCAAACCAATCCTGGATGGGAGTCTTGGAAGATTTCTAGGAAGAGGTGATTCCTACACCAAGTCTTGAAAAACGTTTTAGTCCTTTGGGCTGCTATAAGAAGATATGAGAGACCAAATAGCTGAAACAACAGAAATGTATGTCTTACAGTTCTGGAGTCTGGGAAGTCTGAGGTCAGGATGCCAGCATATTTGATGTCTGGTGAGGGCTTTTTTCTTTTTTTCAGGTAGTCATTTTCTTAGTGTGTTCTCACATGTCAGAGATGATGAGATCTATTCTTATAAGGACATCCATCCATCATAGAGGCTTTACCCTCAAGACTTCATTTAAACCTAATACCATCCACTGGGAATTAGTGTTTCAACACATGAATTTTTAGTAAGCTATGTTGCATGAACATTCAGCCCATAAAAAGGTATAATGTATAATTAGGTAAAAAAGAAGGGGAAAGTATGTTCTGCAAAGATAAAGCGGCACATGTATCACACAGAAGCAAGAGGAGAGAGGAGTTTGATGGCTGTGCACCAATGTGAATGGAGAATGCAGGGACATTTGAGACCAAGAAGTGGGCTGAGAAATGGACCTTTATAACAGATCATGGCTTAAAATTTACTGTGGACACAATAGAAAGAATTGGCAGGGCAGCTGGAAGCAGGGAGAGTATTGAGCAGGATACTGGAGGGACTCTGGTCCTGGACTGGAGAGAAAATAAAGCATTTGAAGAAATATGAGCAAGTGTAATTTAAGGATCAGATGACTGACAGGTGAGGTTAGGGCATGTGAGAACAAAATGTCTCAGGTGAGTCCTGGGCCTCTGTGGTTGGTAGTACCAAGAATGGAGGTCCAGCAGGAATAAGAATGATGTTGAACTGGATGCAGAAGCCCAGAAAGTTTAGGGAGCACAAGAGAGCATATGGATTCATGGGCTGGATTTCAGAGATAAGAATTTTATAACTTACATCACACAGTTAGAGTTTGGGATGTCAACATGGCCAGCCCTGTCTCAAATCTGGGATTCAGTCATCTGAAGAAAATGAGGAATCTCATAACTCATCACAAGATAGGAGTATGATTTTTCAGTTCCTTACTTATAATGGCTTTAGTGTGCTACATTTCCAAGAAAATATATGTTCTTGTCACCCAACCTCAAGAGAATAAATGAGTTTGCATCACATGAGTAAGTTTAAATGCCAGCCTAAAATTTAGTAAACTATTTTGCATGGTTTTGTCTTCATCTTTTTCTTCTTCATTAAAAGCGTGACATTTTTCTTTTGAATTCGGTATCCAGTAGTTTGCTTGCTTCCATTTCTTTCATTTGTAACATATTGGTTTGTCTCTGTATTTTGGTTGTTTTTGCATGTTTGTTTCTATGTATTAGGGAGAGCTGCTATATCTCCTGGAATGGGTAAAGTGACCTTCTTGTCTATTAAGTGTCCTGTATTGCCCAGTGGCTCAGTCTCCCAGTCACCTGAGCTGGTCACTCTAGGTGCGCTGATCCCCTGTGTGGGCTGTGTGCACTGTCTTGTTGTAATTGAGCCTTGATTGGTGTTGGCCTCACTGAGAGGAGTTTACCTTAGGTCAAATGGCTGTAACAACCAGCTGCAACTATAGTGGAAGAGCTGTTGTGCAGGAGACACTCATGTGGAGCAGGATTTATTTTAATGATGTTTTGGCCCACTGAATATTTTCCTTGAGTTTGTCATTTATGTATGTGTAGAGCTGTAATCTGGTACGGTCTAAAGCTGTCCGCCACCAGGAGCACTGGCTCTAGGGTATCCATGGAGGTGAAAAGCTAGCCATTGCCTAGGGCTATCTGGCAGGAACTATAGAGCAAGCTGCAAATGGCTGCTACTTGCTTTAGACTAAGAAGTGCTCAGATGAGGCCAGGCTGTAAAACAAGGCAGGCTGGTGCTAAGTGCAGGGTCTTGGACCTTTTATTGATAGGTTTGGGTCATGCTGACACTAGATGCAGCTTATTTGATAAATTTTAGCAAGGTCTGAATTCTGAGCCAGGACTGGCCATTCATATGACAAAGCTGCTGCAAATAGCTTGGGTGGGGCTGCAAATTGGATGTGGTAGGGTCTCAGGGAATCACCAAGACTGAGTGAACAGTGAGGGCCATGCTGATGGAAACTCAGATATGGTTTCCAGTCAACTCTGCAATGGGGGAGGTCCCAGCACAGGAACAATGACTTCTGACCCCTATCTGGAAGAAAGCTATCCCTGAGTTCCTGCCTTGATGTCAGAAAGTCCAGTTTCTCCCAGTATGTTTCTGGATTCCCCCAAAGCTTCTACCTGGTGCTGGAGCTCAGAGGAAGTGGGACCATGTATGTGTGTGCTTGGGCCCTTTAAGAGGAACATCTGGGACTCCAGCAGTCTCTGTGTCACTCAGCCACTGGTTTTTACAGCCTGAAGTTATGGGACTTCTCTTCCAAGCTCTGGAACCTTAGACTGAGGATACCAACCCTCTGCTTCTCACCAGTTGCCTCCACACAGATGATCTCTCCTGATTAAAAAAAAATGTCACATATGCTTGTCGGATTAGACTGTTCCATTTTTCTGCCCCTCCTACCGGTCTCAATGTGCTTTCTTCTTTACTTCTCTAGTTGTAGGACTTCCATTTAGCCAGATTTTAGGCAGTTCTAAATGATTGTTCTGTGTTTTAGTTGTAATTTTGATGTGATTGTGGGAGATAGCGAGTTCCAGCGTCTACCTATGCCACCATCTTGGTTAGACTTTCAAAGATATTAATGAGAATGTCAAAGACATGAGCAAGGACCAATCAGAAATTAAACATACATTAACTGAAATAAATAATAATGTCTTTATTATTCAGCAGGAGAGGATTGGAGAGGATTCCAAGAATCAAATCAATGATTTGGAAATGAGAAAGCAAAAACCACCCAATCAGAATAGCAAAAAGAAAAAATAATCCAAAAATATGAAGATAGTGTAAGGAGCCTCTGGGACAACTTTGAGTGTACCAATATTTGCCAGAAAGAGAGGAGAGCGGAAGAAAGGTAATGAAAATGTATTTGAAGAAATAATGACAGAAAACGTCCCCTACCTGATGGAAGATATAGACTTACAAATCCAGGAAGCACACATAATTCCATTCAAGAGGAACCCAAAGAGTCCCACCCCAAGACATATCATAAGTAAAATGCCAAGGACTAAAGACAAAGAGAGAATCTTAAAAGCAGCAAGAAAAAAGAATCAAGTTATTTACCTACAAGGGAGCACCCATATGAGTGTGAGCTGATTTCTCAATAGAAACTTTGCAGGCCAGAAGCGAGTGGCAGGAAATATTCAAAGTGATGAATAGCAAGGACCTACATCCAAGATTACTCTACCCAGCAAAGCTATCATTTAGAATTGAAGATCAGATAAAGAGCTTCCCAGACAAGAAAAAGCTAAAGGAGTTCGTCACCGCCAAACCAGTATTACATGAAATGTTGAAGGGTATTCTTTAAGAAGAGGAGGAGGAAAAAGGAGGAGGAAGAGGAGAAAGAAGGCAACAAATACATATCTATCAACAATTGAATCTAAAAATCAAAATAAATGAATAAGAAATCTAATGAATAATATAAACTGATGAGAAAATAGAATTAGAGGCATGGAAACATGGAACAGACCGACGAATCTCAGAGAGAAGCAGGTTGGGGAAACACAAGATGCCCACCACAAGCTTTTTATATGTGTACTAGAGGCCCGGTGTACAAAATTTGTGCACTCAGTGGGGTCCATCAGCCTAGCCTGCACCCTCTCACAATCTGGGAGCCCTTGGGGGATGCCCGACTGAAAGTGAGGGGGCCTAAGCCATCAGTCAGACACCCTTAGCACTACTATGGACATGGGAGAGGCTCCTGCCACTGCTGCTGCGCTCGCCATCCATGAGACCACCTCTGGCTGAGTGGTGCTCCCCTTGGGGGAGTGCACTGACCACCAGGGGGCAACTCCTGCATTGACTGTCTGCCCCCTGGTGATCAGTGCACATCATAGAGACCAGTGGACTGGTCAACTGTCTGCCCCCTGGTGGTCATTACACATCATAGCAACTGTTTGACTGTCTGCCCCCTGGCGGTCGTTGCACATCATAGCGAGTGGTTGAGCGGTCTTAGCATATTATTAGCATATTATACTTTGATTGGTTGAACAGATGACCAGATGACTGGACCTTCTGCATACTAGGCTTTTATTATATATTAGAGGCTCTATGCATAAAATTCTTGCAAGGAGCTTGGCCCTTGCCGCCATGGTAACTGCCTCAGCCCCTGCAACAGTTAGGGACCTCTGCCTCAGCTCCTGCCTGCCACAGTGGCTGCTTCTGCTTCGTCCCCTGCCATTGTGGCTTTGTCAGGAAGGTTGTCTGGAAGGATGGCTGATCTAATTAGCATATTATGCTTTTATTATTATAGAGGACTAGAGGCATGAAATTCATGCACAGTGGGAGGGGGTGGTTGTCCTTCAGCCAAGCCTGCTCCCTTTCAAATCTGGGACCCCTTGAGGGATTGGGCTTAAACGGGCAGTTCAACATCCCTCTCACAATACAGGACTGCTGGCTCCCAACTGCTCATCTGCCTGCCTTCCTGATTTCCCCTAACTGCTTCTGCCTGCCAGCCTGATCACTCCCTAACCACTCCCCTGCCAGCCTGATTGATGCCTAACTGCTCCCCTGCCAGCCTGTTTGCCTCTAACCGCTCTCCCCTATGGGCCTGGTCACTCCTAACTGCCCTCCTCTGCAGGCTTGATCACACCTAACTGCCCTCCCTTGCAGGCCTGGGTCCTTCCCTCCTGCCCTCTCCTGCTGGCCTGATTGCCCACAACTGCCCTCCCTTGCAGGCCTGGTCCCTGTGAACTCCCTTCCCCTGCTGGCCAGCTTGTGGTGGCCATCTTGTGTTCACATCGGAGCAGGATCTTTTGACCACTTGGGGGCAGTCATCTTGTGTGTTGGAGTGATGGTCAATCTGCATATTACTTTTATTAGATAGGATAGAGGCCTGCTGCATGGGTGGGGGCCAGCTGGTTTGCCCTGAAGGGTATCCTGTATCAGGGTAGGTATGGAGTGGGGGATGGAGTGGCCTGAGTGAGGGGCCTGTGGTGGTTTGCAGGCCAGCGACGCGCCCTCCTCTGCACCCCCCCCCCGGGGCTACCCAAGCAGAGGCCCTGGTATCTGGGATTTATTTATTTTCTACAATTGAAACTTTATAGCCTGGAGCAGAGCCAATCCTTTTGCTCACACAGCATTGAAACTTTGTTGCCTTAAGTGGAGGCCTGCCAGCCAGGATATGCAGAAAGCTTGGCTTCCTCCATCACCAGGGGCAACCTAAGCCTCCCTACTGCTCTCTCTGTGACCGTAGCCATCTTGGTTGGGTTAATTTGCATACCCACTCTGATTGGCTGGTGGGCATGGCTTGTGGGTATAGCAGAGGTATGGTCAATTTGCATATTACTCTTTTATTAGATAGGATATGCATTACCTATGAACACAGACAATAGGGTGGCGAAGTCCTAGTGTGGGAGTGAAACTGAGTGGAGGGTGGTAATGGGGGGAGGGAAAGGGGACATCTGTAATACTCTCAACAGTAAAGATTTAAAAAAAAGTGCCATTTTTCCTTTGTCTTTGGATGCAGGTTAAAATAAGGCTGGTTGTGTATGAATAAGAGACCCAGTCAAAGAAACAAGAAGTCCATGCTATGAAGTCAGGCAGCTTTTTAGTGAGCCTTGTTAAACAGCATTCTGCTGGAGACCTTAGGCTGGTGTCCTGGTTCTCCACCCATTCCCAGTCCACCCTGACCTGGGGTTGCAGGGTTTTGGGGTCTGTAAGCTGCTTTGGGGCAGGTCCTTGTCTTTCTTGTTTCCACTGTGTTCCAGGTCTGAATGCTGTGCCTGACATGCAGTAGGCTCTCAAAGAAATGAGGAATGAACAAATAAGTGAATAAATGTAACACAGAGCCAAAGTAACTGAACTAGACACCCTCATACTGCAATTTGGTGTAAGTCCTGACTGTGGGGTCCTTATCTTTAACTCGAGGGTAGTAGTAATAGTTATTGTACAGAGCTGTTATGTGTGAGGGTTAAATGAGGTAAAATATTATGGAGTGCTTGGCACATGGTAACACTTCAGGATTTAAAACTGTTGCTCTTTTATGTTTCCTGTTATCATCTAGTCCTCATAATCACCATGTTCCAACTATAGTCACCATATTCACTATTCCAACATGTTGGTTGGTTGAAAGAAGGAACTCTCTACACTTTAGCTTCTTTTATAAAATGGAGAATCAATCATGGCTTGCCTCCCTCTCTGGTTGTTACAATAATGAGAAGATGATACCTGTTGATGTTGGATCTCATTATCTTCTTCTTGAGAGAATTGTGATTTGAGAGGGCAAGTGACTCAGGGCAAGTGGCAGAGCCACATACGATATGACTATGAGAATATTCTGGAAGGTTAGAATTGTTAAGCAGAATACAGTAGTGGGGTCATGCTTTGGAGTCATGCTGACCTCAATTCCAGTCTCAGGCTTGTGCATGTTTCCAGGCCTGGCATGAAGTGGGGCTGAGTCACAGGTGTCTGTGCAGATCTAAGAGCAAAGGGTTGTGTATAAAGCCTTTGAGCAGCCCCTCATACCCCTCACTGCAGAGGTTGATCCATGACAGTAGCTATTGTGTGACATGACATAGTTAACAAGGTCTCACACTAGAATAGGAACTGAGGTCTGCTGGCAGCAATTTTAAGTTTCCCTGAGGTTTAAGGAGGAATTCTTTAGCAGCTGGGAGGTCACCGCCGGGCTGTGGCTGTAACGGAGCAAGTCCCCACAAGATAGACCACAAAGACTAATTGAATTCAAACAGGCATAAATTTATTACAGATTCGAATCTGGGCTCAAACCTTAGCTGACACAGCAGCCTGGCAAACGCCTGGTAAGAGCGTCAACAAAGGGGCAGTCCCTCTTTTTATACCCATTCTGCCTTCCCCTATTGGCTCATACTGCTGGTTTGGCAATCTTTAATTGGTTCTCAGGCAGCAAGGGACCAGCTAACCCAGGAGGTTCCTAGTAAGGCTGCTTGACCTAGTTAGCCTAAAGGACTCAGAAAGTTGTGGTTCAGGTGTTGTGGTCTGGCCGAAGATAAGAAAAATAGTTTGCAGGCCTGGCTTTAGGGGAGAAAGTGTTGCAAGCCTAGCCGTAAGGGGATTCCTCAGTAGTTCCCAATTTAACCGTTTATCTCTGGACTGCTTGCTTAACCATTTATTGCTACATTCCCTACTGGTCTTTACCGGGGAATCAAATCCTTGATTCCTCATCCTCCTCTTCCTCCAATTTAAGGCTATGATATTGAGTTCGGAGGACCATAATCTTAAGGTCACGTGTCCTGGCCTGTTTACTAGGGACCTGAATATGCAAGGGCCCACTGCCAATACTAATATTAACCCGGATAGGGGGCCCAATAAAAGAAGTAGGGATGGGAGGAGGCCGTTAAGCCCACTCCATAGAGGGTTGTCCATAACCACAGTCTGTGAACTTGGAGTAAGAGGTAGGCACTTTCCCGGAGTGTCCCCCTCGACACTCACAAGGGGGTCCAAAAAGAGCTTCTAACAGCTTGGCTTTATCAACTGGTTCTCTCCATCTCCCTTCACCAGTAGGAACAAAAGCAGTCAATAGTCCTGCCAGCAGGACTATTGTCCCTAGTCCGCATCGGCTCGGGTGATTCTGACCTTTGGGGCTCGTTGGTAGGGCAAACCTTCCATCGTCCTTTGATGTCCTTTTCTTCTGATGCCCTTTTAAGCTGAGTATGATGTATCCAGTGTTGTTTTCCCCGAGACCTTGACGGCGGTGGGGGTGCTGAGGACAACAGTCGAATCTTGGTCTCTCCCCACTTCTTCACGGCCCGAACGAACCTTACGTTGGATTGCTCCCCAAGTGAGTTGAAGAGCCTATAATGACTTAAGAAGGTTTCGGTTATGGATGGCCCCAAGCTGCTCCTCCCCGAACCGGGGCAGGATTGGGGGAGGTCTTCCAAAAATGATCTCATAAGGGGTGAACCCGAGTAAATATGGGGTACATCTGGACCTAAGCAGGTCAAAAGGGAGGAGGCTTACCCAGTCACTGCCAGTCTCGAGTTTTAACTTTGTTAAGAACTCCTTCAAGGTCCGATTCATTCTCTCTACCTGTCCTGAACTTTGAGGCCTGTATATACAGTGGAGTTTCCAATTGATCCTTAGAGTAGTAGCCAATTGTTTAGTGACCTGGGCGGTAAACGCCGGACCATTGTCAAACCCCAAATATAACGGTAGGCCAAACCGGGAAAGAATTTCAGAGACTAAATATTTACTTACTACCTGTGCTGTCTCTCTTTTGGTAGTGAATGCTTCTGGCCATCCTGAGAAGGTGTCAACCAGTACTAGGAGGTACTTTTAACCTCCCCTTGCCAGGGGAAGTTCGGTAAAGTCTAGTTCCCAGTGTTCTCCTGGCGACCGTCCTCTGAACCCAACTCCTGGCCCCTTAACTTGGATGGGGTTGGGATTTATTCTGGCACAAGTCTTACACCTTTGAGCAATATCCTTGGTGAGCTGGTACAATCCCTTTAGAAAGTAGCTTTTCCTGAGGAGCTCGGCCAACTTGGTGCCCCCTAAATGGGTATTTCGATGAGTCTGTTCAGCTATTTTCCTTCCCAATGCCTGAGGGAGTAGAACCCTCCCATCAGGCAGTCGGATCCACCCCTCTTTATTCTTTTCTCCTCAAAACTTCTGCCCTATTTCCTCCTCTTCTGGGGTATAATGGGGACTCGGGGGGACAGTGCCGTCTTGTAGGGTCAAGACTTCTATAGGCCCTACTGGTCTTTTGGCAATGTCTCTAGCTGTTTGATCAGCTAGTCGGTTTCCCCTTGAGATCTCTGAGTCATCTTGTTGATGCCCTCTGCAATGGATAACGGCTACCTCCATTGGTCCCCATACTGCAGATAGTAAATTTAGGATCTCTTGTGAGTTTTTAATGTTCTTTCTTCCTGCTGTTAGGAGGCCTCTTTCTTTGTATAGGGCACCATGTACATGAACAGTGGCGAAGACATATCGGCTATCAGTATAGATGTTTACTCTTTTTCCTTTTCCCCATTGGAGTGCCTGAGTTAGGGCAATCAGCTCGGCCTTTTGGGCAGAGGTTCCATGTCCTAGGGCTTGCGCCCAGATGACAGAGTCTAGGGTGACTACGGCAGCTCCGGCATATCAGGTGCCCTTTTCTACAAAACTGCTTCCATCAGTAAAAAGGGTAGCATCAGCCTCAAGCAAAGGGACATCTGTAAGGTCTGCCCTTAAGGAAGTCAGAGATGTGAGTATCTCGCCACAGTCATGGAACAGGGCTTCCTCTTTAGGCTCTGGTAGCAGGGTGGCTGGGTTCAGGGCAGTAGTTTGGAGAAAGCTTATCCTTGGGGGGTCAAGGAGGAGGACCTGGTACTGAGTTATTCGGGCATTTGATAGCCATCTCTCCGGTGAGGCTCGTAGTAGCTGTTCAACATTGTGGGGGGCCGTGATCTGGAGGTTTTGGCCAAAAGTCAACTTGGAAGCTTCCTTTACTAGGGTGGCTGTGGCTGCTATGGCGCGTAAACACTCTGGCCATCCGGCCGCTACTGGGTCCAATCGTTTTGACAAATAGGCAACAGGCCTCCTCCAGGGTCCTAAGGTTTGAGTTAAAACCCTTTTCACTACTCCTTTCGACTCAGCCACGAATAGATGGAATGGCTTGCAGAGATCCTGTAGGGCCAAGGTGGGGGCACTCACCAGAGCTGTCTTGAGAGTGATGAATGCTTCCTCCTCTACTGGGGTCCAAGTGAGGGTTGGCTCCTTTCCCCTGGTGTCAGAGTACAGTGGTTTAGCGATCTTTGCGAACCCCAGAATCCAAAGTACCCGAATCCACAATACCTGACCACCCCATGGAACTCCCGTACTTGCCTTTTCGTAGTAGGAGTGGGAATCTGTAAGATGGCCTGGATTCGGCTCTGGGAGAGAGTACATTCTCCCTGTCGAAGGTGGTACCCCAAGTACGTTACTTCAGTCCGACACAGCTGAGCTTTCTTGGCTGAGACACAGTAGCCAAGACTCTCCAGAGTCTTTAGAAGGTGTAGTGTGGCCTCTTGACACCCAGACAGGTTCAAGGCGGCTAGAAGGAGATCATCTACATACTGGAGTAATGTGGCCTCAGGGTGATGGGCTCTAAAGTCCTGGAGGTCCTGACTTAGGGCCTCGTGGAAAAGAGTGGGGAAATTTTTGAACCCCTGAGGCAAGCGGGTCCACGTCAATTATCCTGTCAACGGGCTTCCCCCCCCCCCTACAGTTAGCATTACCTGGGGCTCCCCGGGGGAAAGGGAACCCTGACATCCTCAGTCTATTTCCTCCACCAGCACTGGGCTAGGCCGTAACCCCCCTCCTCTGGGCCTTTCGGGACATTCGTCCTCACATAATTGTTCAAGGAAAGCCGCCGGACTTTCATTTGGCCCTTGGCAGGTCTCGATCACCTTGGAGAGATTTGTGGGCTTCCGGGCTGATGCCCAAATACCTCGTAACAAGACCTAGCGGTAATGGTCTAAAGCCTCCCTTCTCATAAGGGAGTTGGGGTTCCATCCCGGGCAGGTAACAGGAAAAACAGCTTCAATTTGAGCTGGGTCAGTAACAGGTTCCCCATGGGCATTTAGTACCTGTTTTCTCCCCTCCGTTTTTATTCTCTCTCTCTCTTCTGAAGTAAAAAGGGTGTTTAAGAGCTGTTGGCAATTGTCCCAGGTGGGTTGATGGGTATAAAAGATGGACTCCAGGAGGGTGATTAGCCCTTGAGGGTTTTTCGAGAAAGGAGGGTTCTGGTTCTTCCAGTTGTATAAATTGGAGGTAGTGAATGGAACATATGTCCTTAAATGCAGCCCATGGGAGTCCATTTCCTCTGTCTCTCTCAGTGGCAACTGGGAGGCTGGCCGACTCTCACTAATTGGGCTCCCGATCTTGTGTGGGGAGGGCTGAGGGGGTGATTGCCAGGGCGACTTTCTTTCAGGTCCCCCAGCCCCTTTGTAGTAGAATCGAGGACGATCTGAGATCCCTTCTCGAATACTGGCTCCCCAGGCTGGGATGCTGGTGGGAGCTCAGGTTCTTTCAGTGCCGTAGAGGCTGTGGCCGTAGGAGGCGGGTATGGAGGGGGACGGGGAAGTTTTGCACCCGGAAGTGGGTCTTCATCCGGGGTCTCTAGGATAGGGGGTGCCGGAGGATTTTTGTCCGATTTGACTCGGATCTCCGATAGTCGTGCTACCAAAATAGACCTGGAGGGTCTCTTTTCCAATTTTTTTCGATTGGGAGGGCAGCCGCATTCTCTTAGCCATTTGGGGTTGTCAAATAAGACATCAATCCATATGTCTATATAAGGAATTTGGTCATGGTGTCCGGGGTTTCCATAGACTATACTGCGGACCCCCCTGCAAGGGGCCCATATCCAGGGCCCCTGTCGAAGGCCAATTAACCCCAAATGTAGGCCATTCCAATTCACAGAATTTCCTGAGAGTGAAGGCATCCATCGAAAAGCTGTAACTCTCACCCCTTTGTTTAAAGTCAGTGAAATTTTTGATCACACATTCGAGAGGGCTCAGTTCGCCTTCCTTGGAGTTCCCTTGACCCATACTCCTCTCCTTTCCCAATTTCCAAACCGTAAGGCACAAAAATATTCCGAAGGCAACCCAGTAAATCAGAAACAAAATATCTCGAAGTAACAACACACTCTCATGCAGTTGCGGCCACTCATTCACACTCACAGTCATCCAGACCAGAACGGATCCTCCCTAGGATCCGTAAACCAGGCCTCGGTGGTTGTCACCACTTTGGCTGTGAACTGGGAGTCCTGCGGCATCCCACCTCCCTATGTCCACACTCAGAAGATACGTATCAAACCAGGACAGGTAATCAAGAAAACAGGCCTGACTTACCGGCGCTGTGCAGGCAGGTCCGATGGCTCTGAAGAAACTAGAATTTTGGAGGGGCTCCAACTAAACCCGCTCATGTGGGTATCTCGCTGGGGCCTCCAAATGTAATGGAGCGAGTCCCCACAAGATAGACCACAAAGACTAATTGCATTCAAACAGGCATAAATTTATTACAGATTCGAATCTGGGCTCAAACCTTAGCTGACACAGCAGCCTGGCAAATGCCTGGTAAGAGCGCCAACAGAGGGGCAGTCCCTCTTTTTATACCCATTCTGCCTTCCCCTATTGGCTCATACTGCTGGCTTGGCAATCTTTAATTGGTTCTCAGGCAGCAAGAGACCAGCTAACCCAGGAGGTTCCTAGTAAGGCTGCTTGACCTAGTTAGCCTAACGGACTCAGGAAGTTGTGGTTCAGGTGTTGTGGTCTGGCCGAAGATAAGAAGAATAGTTTGCAGGCCTGGCTTTAGGGGAGAAAGTGTTACAAGCCTAGCCGTAAGGGGATTCCTCAGTAGTTCCCAATTTAACCGTTTATCTCTGGACTGCTTGCTTAACCATTTATTGCTACAGTGGCTGAGGGGCAGGGATGCAAGGGAGCAGTGATAATTATTGTGCAGCCAGCAGAGAGGTGTCCACATAAAATTTTTGAGCTGAGGGGATAACCACAGCCACCAGGCAGGCAGGGGCCTCAAAGACATTTGTCTTGGGTGTCTCCATACTCCACCCTCCAGAGCTGACGCATCACAACTCCACTCCATTCCCCCACACACATGCCAGGACAGACCTGACAGGCTGGCGAGAGGACATGTGCCATGTGCCTGGCACCAGGCCTATCCTGGAGGTAGACCAGGCATCTCCCTCTCACACTCCCATTCATAGATGCCTTCAGAGAACCATGGTGCTTCTGCCAGGCATGACTGACAGCTCACTTTACCACCATAACCTCCCCTTCAGGGCTGGCAGCTTTGGGGGACAAGGTAGCTGTTTGAGGTTTCCTTTCCCCACAGAACGAGGTCCTGCATGCGCAGTGGGGGTCCTATGCCACCTGCTGTGGTGACGACCTGGTTAGTTAGGAGATCACCACTCTCACTTTTCTTGGTGAATCAGAGTTCCTAGATCAAAGAAGAAGTTCTATGAGGGGTCCCAGAATCAGCACCAATCTGCCAATAGGGTGCCCACTGCAGGGTGAGAGCCAGTGGGCTGCAGGTGGGAACCCAGGAGCAGCAGAATCGGGAAGCTTTTAATAGCAACATGACAAGAAATGAAAGAACTATTAATAAGGTACTTAGCTGACTTGATTCTAGTTCCATTAAATGTTTTCTTTACCTTATTGCACACTCCATTTCCAAAGGACCCTCTTCCCCCACTTTATGGCTCTGGCAAACCTAGGCCCTAATGAAGTCTGGCAGCATACATTTAAGGCAGTGTCTGGCTGAAGTGAATAGAAGCTCCCATCTATAGGAGAATCCTCTGAGTGGCTCAAGACATAAGTCTGGCCTCCAGCCTGTTCCATGGGTTCTGCAGGCAGGCTGGGGGGAGCCCAGGCCCACTGGAAACAACAACACCCCCCCCTCCATTTTGCAGATGAAGCCAAGTGATGCTTATTGGGCTTTGGTGGCTTGCCTGAGCTCACACAGCTAATTCCTGAAGAGCCAGTGAAGGAATAAGGAATTGGTTTTATCCTCTCCAAGCTCATCTTTACTTTCCTGGTTAACCTTCCCCAGGTGCACCACCATCTTTAGCTGCTACTAGAGGCACTTACTGTCCCTTAGGCCTCACCTTCCAGTCCACTCGCAGGCACTTACTAGCTCTGTGTAGGGGACTGCACTTTCCCTGTCGCACCTGGAATCAGTGTTGAATCAAGGCTGTGTCTCCCTAGGTCCGGGGCAGAGCCATGTGGCTAGAATCTGGCTTTCTGAGTCTCCATCTGAGACTCTGTGTGACACAAGACAGGTGTGGAGCTCCACCAACCCAACTTGGTTTGAAACTGGCTGGGCTAAGCCAGGCCCTGGTGGATAGGTTCAGTCCTGGGAGGGCAGACAGGGAAGGGGGTTAGGAGAGCAAGAGGAGAGTCATATTGGTGGGAGTGGGTGGGGGAGAAAGTAAGCTCAGGGCTCCCTACATGCTACTCAAGAGCTGCCTGGGACCTCTCCTGTTCCAGGAGGGACATTCCGAGCCTGACTTCTGTGAGGGCTTGAACTAACTGTGAACACTCCTGATGCTGGGCATCAGTTCACGCCTGGGGTTTTATCACCATCTTCCTCTCTATGTCTTGATTACCCATTCTCCTCTTACTTTGCAATTTTATCTTAGGCTCCTTTATCCCCTCTTTTTAAAGTGGTACTGCTGTTTGAGGCAAACCTTGGTCTTTTTGAAGATAATAATAATATTCATGCTGTTTTTTGTGTTATTGTTGGTAGTGGCAGTGAAAAGGGTAGCCATGTCTAGGTGTTGATGTTGATACAGGTGTTGGTGATTTTAGGGTCAGTTGTATGTGTGTTGGCTTAGTGTTGCTGATGATGAGGAGGTAATAGTGGTGACATTTTTATTAGTAGAGATCATGACAGTAGTGGTGGCATTGGTGGTAATGATGGTGATGTTGATATTGTTAGTATCGATATTATTGTTGGTGGTTGTGGTGGGGATAGTATGATGGTGATGGTGGTGATGGTAATGGTGGTGATGTTGGGGATGGTGGTGGTGAGGGTAATGGTTATGTTGGTGATTATGAATGTTGCTGGTAATGGTGGTGATATTGCTGTTGCTGTTATTGGCAGTGATGACTATGACAGTGGCAGTCATGCAGTGATAGGTGTTAGGCTTCTGAAACAGGAGAATATAGTCAAAAGAGCAGGAGTTCTGAATTACAGAGGCCTGTGTTCCAATACTGGTTTCAGCGAATTATTTAATGTCTCTTAACCTGCTCTCCTTTGTAAAATGGAGAAAATAATAGTTCACATGATGTCACAAGGATAGTTCACATGATGTCACAATCATTAACAAGAGGCCCTTGGCCCTGAAGCCAGATATTTGGCAGTCATAGTCTAGGGACCTTGGCTACACTCACTCCCATAAGAGACCATCACAAGGATGTGAATACATGTCTCTTGGAGGCCAAGGTCCAATTACTTTACTTCCCATGTTTCCCTACCTGGGAGGAGAATATGATATAAAGCTTGTCCTACCCCAATGTCAGCTGGGCTTTCTCCATCTTGAGACCAAGTAGAATTGCCTCAACTCCCCACCTCATGACCTGGGATGACTCTCCAGACCTTCTGTAATTAAGCTGGGTTTTTCTTTCTCCTGAAATCCCTATCTCAGGTCCTGGTTTTTATATGCTGCCTCTGCATGTCTCTGCGATGGCCAGATAAGAAAGGCTGCCCCTTCTTGAGTCCCACAGAAGGATGCACTGCCACAATAGCATTTTGAAGCAAAGCAGACTGCATGGAAGGTTGGCACAGAGGATGCAGGAGAGCGCTTTTGTCTCAGCCCTCAGTGAATTACCTAAACCTCGTTACTGGTCATCCCTGCTTCTCAGCACTCTTTTGATTGTCCAGTGTATCTCTCAGCATGAGGGCATCTCCCAGGGCACCTTTCTTGGCAGAAGATGGCCTTATTCTCTCCCTCCTGCTCTTCTCATCCCATCTGGCTTGCAGGTCCTCCTTATATCACATAGAACCACCAGCTAGCTCCCTGGCTTCCCATATCCTCAACTCATCATGGCCCATCCATGAAGCATTCCCTACAGAAAAAAGCAAGAGTTATAAATAGCAGAAGATATTTCCCCCTATTGATTTTACCCAGAGTGGGAGTTGAACTGGGACTTCTCTCTTAGAGGAAAGAATTCTTCCTCTGGCTTGTTTCAGTCCCCCCTTCCCTGGTACTGCCATCACCTCTCAGACCTCCCTGAGCCACCTAGCTCCTAGGACCACCTCCATTAAGCCTTTTTCCCCCAGGAATTGTGTCCATAGGGAGAGAGTCAGAAGGGATAGAGGCCATTAGTTACATGGGCCTGGTATGGTGGATTGGCCCCAGCACCCTCTCCACCAGGATCCCGCTGAGGTGTTCAGTTTCACTGCTGTGGCCTATTTTTAGTTCATTCATTAAGACATACATGAGAAAGGCGAGCACTGCTTCTCCCATGAATCTCTGTGCCTGAGCAGGGCTGCTCTAGCAGGCACAAAATTGTATCCACCTCTCATTTCCTTCCTGCTGAATCAGCCCTGCAGGGTGGCTGTTTCCGGAGCCAAGGGACAAAGGGTTGCCAGTTCTCATTTATTTTGCCTCCATAGATACCCCAGACATTTCTGCTTGCATCGCCGAAGGCTGGTGTGCTTCTTTACAAAAGATGTGATGGTGATGCTGATTATGATGCTGCTGCCATTTAACTGTCACCTGCTGCATCCTAGCAGTTGATTTCATTTAATTCTCACAACAGCTTTGTAGGAAAGGCCCTCGTAATCAGTACTTTACAGGTGTGAAAACTAAGGCACAGAGAGGTGCAGGGAATTGTTTTAGTTTCAGAGTGAAACAGTGGGAGAGCCAGGCATCCAAAACAGCTGTATCCAAGTCAGGAGCTCTACTGACTTTCACTTCCATAGACATGAAGCCTGACCTTGCACGGGGCACCAGGATTGAGATTGCTTAAAGCAATCGAGTTTTAGTGTTCCACACCCCCGCCTCCCCAGGATTTTCTAGATTTAAAACAACAAAATTAAAACACCACATGGAACATTTTGCTTCTTTCTAAATTATACAACCCAACCTGGAAGTGTTGGGAGATTTTGTCTGCCTGGTTAAGAAAGGGGCCTAACTTTTAATGAGAACCCACATTGTGTCTGGCCCCTTAACACACACCAGGACATGCCATCCTTATGATGGGCTTACTGGGTCAGTCGGTCTTTTTGTCCCTATCTTACCAATGAGCAAAGCAAGGTGCAGAGGTAGGAAATAGTCGAGCAGGCTTTCACACCTGTGCTATGGGTTTCATCCCCTGTACTGCATTCACAGCAACCCACCCCCAAAGTGGGGAAGAAGTCTGCACCTCTGGGGCAGTGAGGGCCGTGGCTCTGTCAGTGCCTGTGCTGAGCAGGGGAGCTCAGCAATGGCAGCCACCATTGCTGTCTGGAAGGAGGGCACCTGCTCAGAGAATCATGCGTTTGCTCAAGGCCACACACAGCATGCTCAGTCTCCAAGCTCAGTGTCCTTTCCTCTCTCTTTTTTTACTTCTTTGAGGTTTTCCTTGTCTCTCAGTCTTTTGGCAAACAGGCAAATGACAAATCTGCTGAATTCTCACATGGAGGCCAGGACTGTGGTTTAGTAGCCAGGTGGGCACATTGTTCTTACCCTACTTCCTGACCCTGCCTCCTTCTCCCCTGGTTGGCCACCTGGTCATAGGGTGGAGCCAGTCAGGAAACAAGGGTGACTGTGCACACAATGCACTGCCCATCTCTAAGTCACTTGCTTGGAGAACATTATTTGTCCCAATGATCTATTGTTGCCATAGAAACTGCCCCAAC
Organism: Lasiurus cinereus; assembly: GCA_011751065.1. NCBI lineage: Eukaryota > Metazoa > Chordata > Mammalia > Chiroptera > Vespertilionidae > Lasiurus > Lasiurus cinereus. Next base: position 226,248 of record JAAGEH010000049.1, read on the forward strand.
TTAGTGGCTTAAAGTTGCACTAGTTTTATTATGCTTATGACCTGAGGGTCAGAAATCTGGACAGGGCTTTGCTGGGAGATTCTTCTGCTCCAGTTGGCAATGGCTGGTGGTATTTAATTGGCAGCTGGAGGTTCTAGAAGAAGGCTTTACTTCACACCTGGTGCCCTAGTTGGGTGCACGGTGAGGGACAAGCTGGGCTCAGCTGGACTCTCCATTCCTCTCCTTCCTCCTCTCTGTGGAGTTTTGAGGCCTGTTCAGGTGGCCCTCCTATCCAGGCAACAGGATTTCTGACTTGGCAGCCTAGGGCTCCCAAAGTGACTATTCTCTGACACTAGATATTGAGGTTGCCAATCTCAAACCTGAGCCTGGATACTGGCACCACATCACTCCTGACACATTCTATTAAAAGCAGACAAGGAACCTATCCAATTCCAGGGGGCAAACAAACACTGCCCCTCCCCACAGAAGGAGTGTCAGAATTTGTGGCCATCTTTGGATCTCCATCATCTCTGGGTCTTGCTTCTCCTGCCAAGAATAGAGAGAACTCTTATCCTCATGTACTCATTACATGTGATAAATCTCATTTTACCCATCCTCTCCTGCAGTATTTTCATACAAATTCTATATGTAATATTATTTCAAGCATGACTGCTTCCACAGAAACCTGTGAATAAAGTGTCGGCCTGCGGATTGGAAGGTTACAGGTTCGATTCTGGTCAAGGGCATGTACCTTGGTTGCAGGCACATCCCCAGCAGAGGGCGTGCAGGAGGCGGTTGATCGATGTCTCTCTCATCAATGTTTCTCTCTTTTTCTCTCTCTCTCTCCCTCTCTCTCTCCCTTCCTCTCTGTAAAGAATCAATAAAATATATATAAAGAAAAAAAAGAATGATTGCTTCCATATATGTTTATAGCCTATATTTTAAGCATAGCCTCAATATGAAAGAGATCCTATAAAAATAAATATTTATTCTTAATATCAGAGTGCATTTAAATTTCTCTGATTCACTCAAACATACCTTTTTGTCTCTGACGAATTTGAATCAGAATTCAAACGGTCCATCTGCTGCATGTGTTGGGTTTATCTATTATATGTCTTCTGGTCTCCCTTCTCTTTCTTTATTCCCCCCTTTTTGTTTAAGAAGTCCCGTGATATGTCTTGCAGGATGTCCATGCTCAAGATTGGGCCCATTGCTGCATCCTGAGATGCTATACCCTCTCCCATGTTTTTTTTTTTTAACTGGCAGTAAGGTCTAGAGATTTGAGTGGGCTCAGGTTTGCTCTCTTTGCAGGTGTAAGAGATGCTGGGGACCCTATTTGTGCCACATCAGGTGGCATAGGGTGTCCTGTGATCTTGCCTTTTCTGGTGAGCAGGTCATGTTTTCAGCCTGAACCATCTTTTAATCCACCTTACTAACTCTTCAACTATCACTTCAGCACCCATCCTCAGTCATTACTTAGATCTCTGATTTCATAAGGAGATGAAAAATGGTGCTTTTTATATACTCTAACTCATTTTGAATTTATTTTTTTAAATTTTTTTTTATTGTTACATGTATACAAATCTTCCCATTGCCCCTCCTCTCCCTCCCAGGAATATCCCAACCCCCCAGCGTTTTGTGTTCATTGGTTATGCTTATATGCAGGCATACAAGTCCTTTGGTTGATCTCTTATCTACCCCACCTCTCCTTAATATTCCTGCAGTAATTTGACAGTCTGTTTGATGCTTTACTGCCTCTGTATCTATCCTTTTTGTTCATCAGTTTAAAATGTTCTTTATTATCCACAAATAAGTGAGATTATGTGGTGTTTCTCCTTCATTGACTGGCTTATTTCACTTAGCATAAGGCTCTCCAGTTCCATCCAGGTTGCTGCAAGTGGTAAGAATTCCTTCTTTTTAATGGCAGCATAGAATTCCATTGTGTAGATGTACCATAGTTTTCTGATCCACTCATCTGCTGATGAGAATCTAGGCCGTTTCCAAATTGTAGCTATTGTAAATTGTGCTACTATGAACATAGGGGTGCATAAATCCTTTCTAACTGGTGTTTCTACTTTCTTAGGATATATTCCTAAGAGTGGGATTGCTGGGTCAAATGGGAGTTCCATTTGTAGTTTTTTGAGGAAACTCCATACTGTTCTCCACAGTGGCTGCACCAGTCTGCATTCCCACCAACAGTCAGTGCACAAGGGTTCCTTTTTCTCCGCATCCTCACCAACACTTGTCGTTTGTTGATTTCTTGATGATTGCCATTCTGACAGGTGTGAGATGGTATCGTATTGTCGTTTTGATTTGCATCTATCGGATAATTAGTGACTTTGAACATGTTTTCATGTGTCCCGTGGCCTTCCTTCTGTCGTCTTTTGAAAAGGTTCTATTAGGCCCATTTTTTTTATTGGATCATTTATCTTCCTTTTATTAAGTTGTATAAGTTGGCTGTAGATGTTGGAGATTAAACCTTTATCAGTAATAACATTTGCAAATATGTTCTCCCATACAGTGGGCATCCTTGTTGTTTTGTTGATGGTTTCTTTTGCTGTGTGAAAGCTTATTTTGATGTAATCCCATTTGTTTATTTTTTCTTTAGCTTCCATTGCCTTTGGAGCAGTATCAGTGAAGAAGTTCTTTTGGTATATGTCTGAGATTTTGCAGCCTGTGGATTCCTCTAGTATTTTTATGGTTTCCCATCTTATGTTTAAGTCCTGTATCCATTTTGAGTTTATTTTTGTATTTGGTGTAAGTTGGTGGTGCAGTTTCATTTTTTTGCATGTATCTGTCCAATTTTCCAAACACCATTTATTGAAGAGGCTGTCTTGGCTCCACTGTATATTCATGCCTCCTTTGTCAAATATTAATTGAGCATAGTGGTTCGGGTGGATATCTGGATTCTCTATTCTATTCCATTGGTCTAAATGCCTGTTCTTGTGCCAGTAGCAGGCTGTTTTGAGAACAGTTGCTGTGTAATATAGCTTGATATCTGGTATTGAGATTCCACATACTTTATTCTTCTTTCTCAGGATTGCTGTGGCTATTTGCAGTCTTTTTTTTTCCAGATGAATCTTTGAAGAGTTCTTTCTAGGTCTTTGAAATACATCGTTGGTATTTTAATGGGTAATGCATTGAATCTATAGATTGCTTTGGGTAGTATGGACATTTTAATGATGTTGATTCTCCCAATCCATGAGTATGGTATGCTATTCCATCTGTTTACGTCTTCCTCTATCTCTTTTTTCAGTGTCCTGTAGTTTTGTGCATATAGGTCTTTTACCTCCTTATTTAGGTTTATTCCTAGGTATCTTAATTTTTTTGGTGCGATGGTAAATGAGATTGCTTTTTGAGTCTCTCTTTCTGTAATTTCACTATTAGTGCATAGAAATGCCACTGATTTTTGGCATTAATTTTGTATCCTGCTACATTGCCGAATTCATTTATTAAGTCAATTAGTTTTTGGATGGAGTCCTTCGGGTTTTTTTATGTACAGTATCATGTCATCTGCAAATAAGGTCAGCTTTACTTCTTCTTTTCCAATTTGGATGCCTTTTATTTCTTCTTCTTGTCTAATTGCAATGGCTAATACTTCCAGTACTATGTCAAACAAAGAGCATCCCTGTCTTGTTCCTGTTCTTAGGGGATATGGTTTTAGTTTTTGCCCATTGAGTATGATGTTAGCTGTGGGTTTATCATATATGGTTTTTATGATGTTGAGGTATGATCCTTCTACTCCACCTTTCCTGAGAGTTTTTATCAAGAAAGGGTGTTGGATTTTGTCAAATGGTTTTCTGCATAAATTGATATGACTATGTGATTTTTACCTCTCAATTTTTTTATGTGATATATCACATTTATTAATTTGCAGATATTGTACCATCCTTGCATTCCTGGCATAAATAGTACTTGGTCATGGTGTATGATCTTTCTGATGTACTGCTGGATATGATTTGCTAGAATTTTGTTGAGGATTTTGGCATCTATGTTCATGAGAGGTACTGGCCTATAATTATCTTTCCTTGTGTTGTCTTTATCTGGTTTTGGTATTAGGGTGATGCTGGCTTCATTGAAGGTGTTTGGAAGTGTTCCTTCTTCTTGAATATTTTTGAATAGTCTGAGGAGGATAGGTTTTAATTCTTCCTTGAATGTTTGGTAAAACTGTCCTGTGTAGCCTTTGGTCCCGGGCTTTTATTTGCTTGAAGCTTTTTGATGACTGCTTCAATTTCTTACATTGAGCTGTTTAGATTCTTTCTGATTGAGTTTTGGAAGGTTATATTTTTCTAGGAATATGTCCATTTCTTGCAAGTTGTCTAATTTGTTGGAATAAAGTTGTTCATACTATTTTTTTAAGAAGACTTTGTATTTCGGCAGGGTCTGTTGTTATTTCTCCTCTTTCATTTCTGAGTTTGTTTTTTTTGGTCTTTTCTCTCTGCTTCTTGGTGAGTCTAGCTAGAGGACCATCAATCTTGTTTATCCTTTCAAAGAACCAGCTCTTGGTTTTGTTGATCTTTTGAATTGTTTCTTTGGTCTCCATGTTGTTTATTTCCACTCGAATCTTTACTATTTCCTTCCTTCTGCATACATCGGGCTTTTCTTGTTGCTCTCTTTCTAGCTCTTTGAGCTGTAGGGTTAGGAAATTTATTACCATTGTTTCTTGTTTTTTTTGCAGTAGGCTTGTAGAGCTATGAACTTCCATCTCAAGACTGCTTTCATCGTGTCCCATAAATTTTGTATTGTTGTGTTGTCATTGCCATTTGTTGCCATGATGTTTTTTATTTCTTCCTTGATCTCTCTGGTTACTCAGTCATTGTTTACTAGCATGGTGTTTAGTCTCCATGTGTTTGATTTCTTTCTATTGTTTTTATTATAGTTGATATCCAGTTTTATGCCACTGTAATCTGAGAAAATGCTTGATATGATTTCTATCTTCTTGAATTTGAAGAGAATTTTCTTATGACCCAACATATGATCTATCTTTGAAAATGACCCATGTGCACTAGAGAAGAATGTATATTCTGTAGCTTTGGGGTGAAATGTTCTGAAGATGTCAATTAATTCCATCTAACCTAGTGAATCATTTAGGATTGATGTTCTTTGCTGATTTTTGTTTAGAGGATTTGTCCAGTGGTGACAGTGGGGTATTAAAGTCTTCTACACTGATTGTATTGCTGTCAATTTCTCCCTTAATATCTTTCAGGAGTTTTTTTTTTTTATGTATTTAGGTGTTCCTATATTGGGTGTGTATATGTTTACCTGAGTTGTTTCTTCTTGTTGGATTGTTCCCGTTAGTATTATGAAGTGGCCTTCTTTATCACTTGTTATGTCCTTCACTTTGAGATCTAATTTGTCCGATATAAGTATTGATACCCCAGCTTTTTTTTTCATTTCCATTTGCCTGAAATACCATCTTCCAACCCCTCACCCTCAATCTCTGTGCATCCCTTTTTCTGAGGTGGGTTTCTTATAGACAACAGATATATGAATCATGCTTTTTTATCCAATCAGTTACCCTATGTCTTTTGATTGGAAAATTTAATCTGTTTACATTTAAAATTATTATTGATAGGTACTTATCTGTCGCCATTTTTAGTCTTAACCCCTGAGTTTCCTTTTTGCTTCCTATTTCTTTTTTTTTACATCAGACCCTTTAACATTTATTGCATTGCTGGTTTGGTGGTAATATAGTCCTTTAGTCCTTTTTTATCTGTGAAGCTCCTGATTTCACCTTCAGTTTTGATTGAAAGCCTTGCTGGGTACAGTATTCTTGGATTCAGACCCTTCCTTTGCATGACTTTGTATATTTAATTCCATTCTCTTCTGGCCTGATGATTTTCAGTTGAGAAATCAGTAGCTAGTCTTATGGGGGTTCCTTTGTAGGTAACTTTCTGTTTCTCTCTGGCTGCTTTTAAGATTCTTACTTTGTCGTTGGTGTTTGCCAGTTCAATTATAATGTGACTTGGTGTCGGTTTTTGGGGGTTCATTTTGCTTGGAACTCTGTGAGCTTCTTGGATTTGTGTGGGTTTTTTCTTTCCTATATTGGGGAAGTTTTCTGTTATTATTTCTTCAAACAGGTTTTCTATTCCTTGCTCAGTTTCCACTCTTTCTGGAACCCCAATTATGTGGATGTTGGTTTTTTTTTTGTGTTATTCCAAAGTTCCCTTAGGCTCTCCTCTTGCTTTTTAATTTTTTTTTTCTAGAAGCTGCTGTACTTGGATATTTTTTCTTACCTTGTCTTTTAGCTCTCTGATGCAGTCCTCTGCTTCTTCTAGTCTACTTTTGATGCTTTCTATTGAGTTCTTTATAGCAGTGATGCCATTTTTCATTTCTTCTTGATTATTCTGCATTTCTTCTTGTTTCTTCTTCATTTCCTCTTAGCTCTTACTCACTTTGTCGATTTTGTCTTCCATTCTTTTCAACCACCTTATGACCATTTTTCTGAATTCTTTCTCTGGCAGTTCTATTTCTTCTTCTATTTCGTTTACTTCCTTTTCTCGTAATACCTGCTTTTCTGTTATATGCGGGCTGTTTCTTCAACTGCCCACCGTCTTTCTTCTCTGGGTGTCTGGCTATGTAGTTCTCTCTGTTGGATTGTTCCCTTTAGTATTATGATGTGGCCTTCTTTATCGCTTGTTATGTCCTTCACTTTGACATCTAATTTTCAGATATAAGTATTGCAACCCCACCTTTTTTTTTTCATTTCCATTTGCCTGAAATACCATCTTCCATCCCTTCACCCTCAATCTGTGTGCATTCCTTTTTCTGAGGTGGGTTTCTTATAGACAGCAGATATATGGATCATTTTTTTTATCCAATCAGTTAAATCTCTTGATTTAAAGGCACAAACTACAACACGACCAGGTATAACACACAAGGGTCTTATCCCAGGCGAAATCTGACCTTTCTTTGTGGTGTGAGTGTCTGTGCTGATTGGAGGGCAGTGTTCTGGGTCCCCCGGCTGTTCCGTGGGTGCTGCAGCTGTAGTTTTTCAGACTGCTGTGGACATCCACTTCCCCCTGAAAGATGACACTGTCTCTGCATTCGCGTCTGTGGCTCCGGCAGAGAAAAACCCCGTGGCAGTGGGGCTGCCTGGTCAGGGGAGTCCCATTCAGCAGTCCCCTACCTTCTCCTGGAAGATAACTAACTCTTTACTTGCCAACAAACACTCCCAGTGCGACTCTCAGCTGCTCTCTCCATCTGCCCAGCGATAAGGCTCCAGACATGTCTGTCTATTCTGCTACCATATTTTTCCTCTGAATGTGCAGGGATGGCCATCAGATTGCTTCACTTCAGCTTGTGTTCATCCATATCATCTGGCTGGTGTTTGGGGACCATAGTCCCTCTCCTTGGCTCAGTGTGGCATAATCAGAAGACTTAGAGTTCCTGGCTTCTCCCAGAAAAGGTGTCAGCTTGGGAGCTGCCCAGAACAAAGGTCCATTTTGCATTTAATAGATGGAGTTTTTAAATAAAGATTTGCCTTAGTTACTCTAAACTGCAGTTTATGCAGTAAGAACAAAGAAATGCTTGATTTTTGCTCTTTATAAATTTTTAGAAAGATGTGTTGATTCCATAGCAACCACCTACAGTGATCAATAAGGTGTTACATATTTGTTTGTTTTTGTTTTATAAATGTCATTATAAACTTAGATTTAATAACACCAGGATGTATTGATTCTCAGGGAAGGCTACAAGGGGGTGCAGTCTGGGCATTACAGCATCTGTCTCTTCCAGGGATCTAATTTATAAATGCAGCTTAAAACAAGGGTCTTACTCTGAACTAGGACGTGTTTGAGAGTAACAGATGAGAGCTAGTGATGCATGCAGTTCAAGTTAGTGCAAAGGAAGCCACTTAGGTTTAGGCTTTTTAGTGTTTGTGCCTCATTATTCACTTAGTTTGAGAGTCAGTATGACCATATCTCACTCTTCAGCTGCTGTATCCCCTTAAAGCCATAGCCCCAGGTTTATGTGTAATAAGTTACACAAGATCAAATATATTGGCCCAACATTCTTATCTAGGACTTCCTCCCACCTCTGCCAGGAATCCTGTTCAAGTGTGTGCAGGAGACTTAGAGAAAGCCAGGATGCCCTCATGTTCATGAGGAGGGACAAGCTAGGGTGTTGCTGTCAACACCGTCCTTCCCACAGCGTCCATGGGAGCTGTCCATCAGATTCACTCAGTTCAAATTTAAGCTTCACCACATGTTAGAGGGGTGACATTGGCCAAGTCACAACATTCCTGACAGTCTTTGGGACACATCTGTGGAGAGGGATAGGGATGCTGATTAAATAAGATGGTCTTGTAGGTTGACTTAATGCAGTGCCTTCAATAGATGCATACATACACAGCCCTAGCTGTGAAAAGGCACATTTGATAATAGATAGCCATTTTGGCTCAGGGACAAATACCATCATTTTACTGATAAAACAGAAGGTTAGTTTGTCTTTTTTCTTTTCACAGATCAAGTCAAAACCAGCTTTCTGATATCCCCTGTGGGGTCCCAGATTGCAAGAGGGCACAGGTCAGGCTGAGGGACCCCACCAGTATGCACAAATCCATGCACAGGCCTTTAGTAGTTTTATATTTTGCTCTATATGTATCCATTCATTTTTCTTTTTTTATTGTAATAAACATACATAAGTTAAAATTTACAACTTTAACCATTGTGAAATGTACAATTCAGTGACATTTAGTACATTCACAAGACTGTGATGCCATCACTACTGTTTAGCTCCAGAATATTTCCATTATCCTCATGGAAATTGCTGTCATCAAACAGTCAGTCCCCTGCCCTGTTCTGTGACTGTGATTGGCCTATTCTGGACTTGTCATATGCATAGGACCATAAAGTCTGTAGTCTTTCATGTCTGAGTTTTAAAATAAACTTTTAATTATACAATGGTCTTAGATTTACAGAAAAGTTGTAAAGATAGGACAGGGTTCCCATAAATCCCACATTCAGTCATGGGTATTTTAAACTCCTGGATTTCACATATAAATGTATTTTAGTTAGTTATAGAACTTTTCCTTTTCTGATGCTTTGATTGTCCTGTCTTTGACTAGTGTGAACCCCTAAAGTTATCTTCCTTTTTGATGGGCATATTTATGAGTTTAAAATAGACAGATCTTTTCAGAATAACACCTAGAAGCCAGCTATGAATCAGCAAATGTGCTTGCTGATCTGGATGGAAAAGCAGAGTTGAGGGGAGGCAGGGTAGTAGTAAGAAAAAAATAAGATGCTAATGCAATTTCCAGGGAAAAGGACATTTTGTACAATATGCTCCAGAGTTGGTCTCTACCAGCTTGGCTCTTTCTGGGTTTGAGATTCTGTCTTTATTAACAAGTATAGGCAACCTCCTTCCTAAGCTGGAGCTGTAGGGGAGCCGGGCCTGCTGGGCTCACTCTACCCATGATCATTGACTAGGCTCCCTGCAGCCTCCTCAGGTTCCTCCGATTGGAAAGGGCTGCAGGGCACTACATATGTAACCTTCCTAGGGAGAGTTTTGCAGGCATAGATGAGGCCTGGGATTGCTACAGACACTCTGCTTCAAAGAACCTTGGGGGGTAGAGTTGACCCAGAGTATCCAGATAATCACAGAAAAAAGTAGCTATATTCCTGATCAACCTACTTGAATGACCTCTTCAGAGACATGAGCCATAAATTCCTTTAAGTAGGCCAATTTGAGTTTTCTGCCTTGACCAAGATCACACACACACAATATATTGTTGGAAGAACTGGGCCACCAACCTGACACTCTCTGGATTCCATTAACAACCATGTAGCTTGACCCCTCATTAGTTGGCCATTACCTTCCCCAGGTTTGCTGACAGCTCAGCCTTCCACACTTCCTGGATAAGAAGTTCCTGAGAGAGAATCCAAGATGGCAGCATAGGTAAATACCTACATTGCTGCCTCGCACAGCAATTTCAAAACTACAACTAAAAGACACAACAGACATCATCCAGAACCACAGGAAAGCTGGCTGAGTGGAAATTCTACAACTAGAAAGAAAGAGAGGGGCTCACAGAGACCCAGAGGAGCTGCAAAAAGCTGAGGTATGAAGACGCGCGCGTGGACAGAGCGGGTGCCAGAGAACCTGGCTGGCTTCCTCTGGCGGGAGGGAGACAGAGACTCTCAACAGCATTGAACCCCTTATCCTATGACACTAAACCCCAGATCCAGCCGAAACTCATACTAGGGCAGTTTGGACTGTGAAAAGGGAGAAGTGCATGGAAATTTAGGGGAGTCGCAAAAGATCAGAAGTCTGGTGACGTGCACGGCGCTGCACGCAGAGGACCCACTGCTGATTGTGCCGCTGGCTTTAATGAGTGGGTGGGAGACAGACCCTCCCAACTGCGTCACTTCTAACACCACTAAACCCCAGTTTCTGGCAAAACTCTGGGGACCCAGACTCATATGGTTCCGGAGTGCATGGGAGCCAGAGGAGCAGCAGTCTAGAGGCACTGCGAGGGAGTGGGTGTGTGCACAGGGACCGCTTCAGCGATTACCCAGTCATGTGAGACTTAGGGGTCATGGAAGGCAGGGCCAATTGGAAGGCAAGGCAGTCCCTTAAGCCCTTAGACTCCACCCATCCCAAGCTCAACAGAGAGGCTTTTGCCATTTTGCAAGTCTGGTATCATAAGGCTGAATCTAACACAGAAGTTCTCCCGGCATAGTGAAAATGCCGAGACAAGGGAAGGGATCACAAACAAAAGAAATGGAGGAAAACAAATGACTGGATATAGAGTTCAAAACCATGCTTATAAGGTTTTTCAAGAATATCCTAGAAAAGTTGGATAAAGTTAGCGAGAGCCAAGAGGAGATGAAAAAGAACCAACTAGAGATGAAAAAGATCCAACTAGAGATGGAAAAGGACCAACTAGAAATTAAACATATACTGACTGAAATAAAATATATTATACAGATTCCTAATAGCAGACTAAAGGAAGGCAAGAATCAAGTCAAAAATTTGAGATATAAAGAATCAGAAAACACTTAACTGGAAAAGCAAGAAGAGAAAAGAATCCAAAAATGTGAAGATAATGTAAGGAGTCTCTGGGACAGCTTCAAGCATACCAACATCAGAATTGTGGGGGTGCCAGAAGAAGAGAGAGAGCAAGATACTGAAAACCTATTTAAAGAAATAATGACTGGAAACTTGCCACATCTGGTAAAAGAATTAGACTTACAAGTCTAGGAAGCACACAGAACCCCATATAAAAGGAATCCAAAGAGGACCACACCAAGACACATCATAATTAAAATACCAAGAGCAAAAGACAAAGAGAGAATATTAAAAGCAGCAAGAGAAAAACAGTTCATTACCTACAAGGGAGCACCCATACGACTGTCAGCTGATTTCTCAACAGAAACGATGCAGACCAGACAGAAGTGGCAAGAATTATTCAACGTGATGAATAGCAAGAACCTACAAACAAGAATACTCTATCCAGCAAAGCTATCATTCAGAATTGAAGGACAGATAAAAAGCTTCACAGATAAGAAAAAGCTAAAAGAGTTCATCAACTCCAAACCAGTATTATATGAAATGCTGACAGGTACTCTTTCAGAAGAGGTAGAAGAAAAAGATAAAAGCCAAAAAATTATGAACAACAAATACGTATCTATCAACAAGTGAATCTAAAAATTAAGTGAATTAAAAATTTGATCAACAGAATAAACTGGTGAATACAATAGAATCAAGAGCACAGAAAGGGAGTGGACTGATAATTCTCAGGGGGAAAGGGGTGAGGGGTATACAGGGAGAGACTGGACAAAAATCATACATCTATGGATGAGGTCAAAGGGAGGGAGTTAAGGGTAGAAGGAAGGGTGAGAGCCGGGTGGAGGTGAGCTATGGAGGGGAAAAAAGAGAAACAAATGTAATAATCTGCATAATAAAGATTCTAAAACTTTAAAAAAAATAAAACAACCGTATATATTTTTAAAAAATCCCAAATAAATAAGTAGTGCTGAAAAAAAAAAAAGAAGTTCCTATGAACTAACTTTTGATGGGCAAATAAAAACCTAGTTTTGATGCTTCAAAAACCAGGTTCCTAGGTGGCTTTCCTCATACATTCCAAAAGAGAACTTATGGGACTAAAATTTGGTGAACTGGTCTACCCTTCTTAAAAAATCTAATGTCTCAAAGTCTAGACTGAAGGGCTGAGTGGGGTTCTGTCCACTGATCTTCTTTCATTCATCAAGTGCACACTGAGCTCCTCCCTTGGGCAGACCTGGGCTAGCTGTGGCTGTGTTGGTAGCTGCCTCCTGGGCTTCCAATCCAGTAGAAGACATTCTGGATTTGGTGAGTATGGAGAAGACCTGGTGGTACAGGAGTATGAGGCAGAAACTGCTCATTCAGTCTGGAGAAGTGAGTAAGGAACTCTGCCAGGGCTGGTTCATATTGGGACTCTGCAGGGAAGCCAAGTTCCACCTGCAGCTGTCGGACAGCCTTTACACTGCAGCTGCTCTGTGCCTCAGTGCTTTTGTGGACCTAGTGTGGCTATGCCATGTCAGAACATTGATCCACATTATTTGACCTTGGGAAAGTTCATTAAATGCTCAGACCTCAGTTTTCCATATAATAAATGTATGTGCTCACTTCATACTGCTCTTGTGATTATTAAGATATTGTAAGTGAACACATGTTCTAGTAACTAGCATATAGTAGGTGCCCATAGATTTAGTTATCATGTACTAAGTCATCCTTATAGCACAATGCCACCCCCTTCAAATTTATTTTAAAAAAGAACACCTGACAAACAAAACAAAACAAAACACCCTGGACTAACATTAGGAAAGAATATAGTTATTTCCTGTAGCACCCCTCCCCTAAGTCAAAGTTTAATCTCGAGATTCATTTGCACATATGTGTCTTTTGTGATAATGTTACATGTCTGTACTTGGTATGGAGCCAGCTGAGGGAAGGCTAAGGAAAAAGGAGCTGACTTTCAGGAAACCTTACTCTGCCTATTAGCTGCTGTGTGGCCTGGGGCTGGACACATCACTACTTTGAGTTTCAGTTTCCTCTTATGCAAAGTGGAGTGGCTTTTGTTTACTGCTAAGAATTTAGGCATAAATTTTGCTCTAACTGGGTGAGGTCAGTTTGTTTCTAAAAGGCAACCACACTAGATCAGGTGTTTGCTTTTTTGTTTTTTCTCTGTGTTATCTGTTTTCTTGGATGTGAATACATCTTTTCTCCATTAGAGCACGTTGGGATTAATTAGAAGCAAAGAAACAAGTGAGAAAAAGGGCCAATGACATATGGGAACGAGCCATGGAAGAGCCTCAGTAACACTTGGTGACTGGGATGGCAGCACTTCCCCTGCCAGGTGACAGCTCTGAGGAATGGATGCTCTTCCAGGGTGCAGCGATGGTCACATGGAGCAGAACACTGGCCTGAGGAAGGCAGCCACCTCTGCTTCCACATACCTTCTGCATGTGGCTTCACTGAGAAAACCAAAGCAGCTCATCTGGGCCACCCACATAACAGTGCTTTTGTCAAATCCAGTGAGAAATGGGTAGGGTAGGGCCTGGAAGGTAACTCACTCACGCTCCTTTTCATTGGATGTAGACATTGAGATGCAATCAATTGGATGTCATGTCATAAACAAACAAACACACACACAAAGGTCTTTTCTTCTCATCCAACAGGCCAAGGTAAGTGCAGGTAGAGAAGAGCCTGTTTAGTTGGGAGAATGAGGCAGCTGTGGTTGTGGGCAAGCTCATTCTCCTCAGGCCCATGGGCTGGAGCCACAGCTCATTTCCAGTGGCTTTTTGAGTCAAGTGGGAGATAATGGATGAGTTGTGTTCTCCATGCCAAAACCAAAATGTATGCCTCTTTCCTAAGTCAGAAAATACCTCAACTGCTCAGAACAGACAGAAAGGTTTACTACAGTAAACCAGAGCATGGCAAACATCCACATGTGGGTTTCATTTGGTGGTGGGAGGGGCTGCCTCTTCTTCTGAAAGTTTTTACTTTAAGGATTTATCTTCACCTTTCTTCTTTGAGTGTGGGTGACAGGGAATAGAGGGGGTAGAGGAGAAAGTAGAAAAAGGCACATAGCAGTGTGGACGAAAAGGGGCCACATGTTAACCTGACTAGCTCAAGAAAGGCCCGAGTGGCAACCTAGCAAACTCAGGCACCCAAAGTAACTAGAGGATGGTCTCTAATTAAAACTGTTAGGCCCAGATTTCAAGATCCCCAAAGACCACCAAGTCGAGTCTGATTCAAAAGCAAAGAGCCTTTATTCAAGCCCAGGCTTGGCTCTCCGCCTCCACTGTTGCAGCGGAGGATGCAGGAAGAGAGTGAGTCTTTAGGGAATAAAGGTTTTATAGGGGGAGGTGGGGCCTGTCGGATTAATGAGTTGGCTGATATCGATTGGTTGGGTGAGAGCTGGGGGCTAGTGACGCAAAGGCAGGATGGTTAGGGTCTGGTTACACAGACAGGATGCAGTCAGCATATTTTTGGAGTTCCTCTTGCATCCCCATTGTCTGATTTAAGGGTGAGCTGGGTAACTGAAACATTCTGTGGCCTTTCTCAGAAGAGGGGTCAGGTCAGAGACACAGCTACACAAGATGGAGAACATGGTATGAAATGGAGTCAGTCCTGCTCTGCTCTTTCAAAAAACCTTTAAATTAAAAAGCAGTTATGGTGGGTAGTCATGTCCTAGGCCAGTATATTCCCTGACCAAAGTCAAATTTGATCCTGACTGAGCCTATTGTCTTTTTTGCATCTAACATAACATACCTTGGAATGTCAGGGCAACTTGTAATTTGTAACTTCCCTTTTTCTGGACCCCTCAAGGCCTAACTGCACCCTATGTAAAAGAAGCATGTGTTCTCCCCTTTGCTTTCTCCCACCTCCCTAATCTATCACCAGTGGATTTTATGTAACCTACTTAAGTCTCCTTCTTTGATGATAATTTATAAAAATAGGTAAAAAAAACCAGTATTCTTTGGAGCATTGTTTCAATGCATTGAGATTACACTCCTGGCAATTGTCCCAGTTTGGCTCAAATAAACTCACAAAAATTCTTTACAGGTTTGAATGTTTCTTACGTAACACGCCTTAGGTTGGATCTCCTGGAAATGGACTTTGAGATGGAGAGCTACAATAGGTATTGTTACTATGCAGGTTTCTCAGGAAGAACGAATGCAGAGGAGAGCATGGCTGGATGCAGGGGCATGTTCCACTGAACTCAGTGCCAACAGAGGCCTCAGCTGCTCCCATGGGCTGTTGTGAGGCTGGAAGGCCCTTTGGAGTTGCCCCAAATTGGAAAAGGGGTTTGAGACTATGTATCCCAAGCTGCCGGATGTGCTGTGGCTTCTCCAGGAAGGAAATGACCTCAGATGAGGCAGCCCCTTCAGAAATACCTCAAGAAGGTCTCAGCTATGAGCTCCCCAAGGGAAAACACCCCACAGCACCCAGGCTCCTGGGGGGAACCTGGGGACTACTTCTGCACTTGCTATGGTGACATTAGTGGCCTGAACTGAAGGTGGCAGTCTGTCCATCACCCTGAGTGGCTGTGTCTCCTCAACTCTCATGGGAGATGGGGTAGAATTGGAGGCATGAGGGAAGGCACACACCACTCTGATTTCCACTGAGGACTTCCCTTTAACTTTGTAAATGGTTTCAGCTAGATTCTTTATTATTTAAAGAATAGGATTTAAACAACAATACATATGTAATACATATGTTTCCTTTCCCCCCATTGACCTCTTCCCAGCCATTTCCACCCCCTAGGGCAAGCCCACACCGCCCCATTGTCTGTGCCCATTTGTCATGCTAATATTTGTGCATATAAGTCCTTTGGTTGATCTCTAACACCTCCTCCCCTGCCTTCTCCCCAAGGTTGGATGGTCTGCTCAGTGCCACCTTGTCTCTGGATCCATTTTTGACCATCAGATTATGTTGATCATTATATCCCACATGCGAATGAGATCATGTGATATTTATCTTTCTCTGACTGGCTTATTTTGCTTAGCATAATGATCTCCAGGTCTATCCATGCTGATGCAAATGGTAAAAGTTCCTTCTTTTTTGTAAAGCGGCATAGTATTCCATTGTGTAGATGTACCACAGTTTTTTAATCCACTCATCTGCTGATGGGCACTTAGGCTGTTTCCAAATCTTAGCTATGATAAATTATGATGCTATGAACATAGGATGCACATATCCTTTCTGATTGGTGTTTCTGATTTGTTTGGATATATTCACTGGGTCCAATGGAAGCTCCATTTTTAATATTTTGAGGAATCTCCATACTGTTTTCCATAGTGGCTGCACCAATCTGCATTCCAACCAGCAGTGCATGAGGTTCCTTTTTCTCCACATCCTTGCCAGCACTTGTTTGTTGATTTGTTGATGATAGGCATTCTGACAGGTGTGAGATGATACCTCATTGTTATTTTGATTTGCATCTTTTAAATGATTAGTGACTTTGAACATATTTTCATTTCTCTCTTGGCCTTCTGTATATCCTCTTTCAAAAAGTGTTTATTTAGGTCCTTTGCCCATTTTTTTTGTTGGATTGTTTATCTTCCAGTCTCCATATTTTTAAAATAATATGTTTAATCCAATCTTCTTCATTTACAGTTATCTAGTATCTACTTCTCACTATGATAAGATAAACTTTTGCTAGTCAAACATCAGGCACTGCATCCAATATTCAATGTTTTTATTTTATTTTTCCCATTTTTATAAGGTCACACAGCTAGTTAGTAGCAGAGCTAGGACTCAAATTTCTTTTCTTTTCTTTCTGTCTTAAAAAAGAATTGTTATTGTTGAGAGTATTACAGATGTTCTTACTTTCCCCCATTGCCCTCCTCCACCCAGTTCCCAACCTGCCCAGGCCACTGTCCCCCTACTGTTCTGTGTCCTTAGATAAGATCTTTGGTTTACCTCTTCCTGCCTTCTTCCCCATTTTCCTCTGAGATTCATCAGTCTGTTCCACACTTTCAAGCCTCAGTTTCTATTTTATTCACCAGTTTATTTTGTTAATTATATTTCTTATTTATTTTGCTTTTTAGATTCAATTGTTGATAGATATGTATTTGTTGCCATTTTAGTGTATGTTTAATTTCTGGTCTTTTTTCATGTCTTTGACTTTCTCATTAAGTTCTTTGAATGTCTTATGAAGTTCCTTCAGTAACCTTATAACCATGTTTTTGAACTCTGTAACCAAAAGTTTACTTGCTTCCATTTCTTTTATATGTGACATGTTTCTTTGTCTCCTGATTTTGGCTGCTTCTTGTTTCTGTATATTAGGTAGAGCTGCTATGTCTCCTACAATTGGTAGAGTGGCTTTGTGTAGTAGGTGTCCTGTCGGGCATAGTCTCCCCAGTTCCCCAAGCTGGGCCCTTTAAGTGCATCCATGTGTGGGCGGTGTGCATTGTCTTATAATTGAGCCTTGTCTGTTGTTGGCATCACTGTAAGGACTAGCTGGACTACAGTGGGAGAGCTGCTGTGCAGGAAGCAACCCTATGGAACAGGACTTGCTTCAGTGGGCTTTGGGGTTCACTGAGTCTGCCCCTTGAGTGTGTCACTTGTGGATGTGTAGGATTGTAATCTGCAATGGTCTGAAGTTGTCCACTGGTTGTGCTGGCTCTAGGGCTTCCAGGGTGGTGCAAAGTCAGCCACTGCCTGAGGCCATCCAGCAAGTTATTTGTATTGGGTTTGGAGGTCCCTAGGCACAGCCCAGCTATGAAGCAAGACAAGCTCATGCTAGTGCTGGATCTTGATTGGTAGGTTTTAGGCACACTGACTGACCTGCAGCTTGTTTGACAGAATTTAACAAAGTCTGAAGCCTGATCAAGGACAGGACATTCAAATGCAAAAGCTGCTGTAAACAGGTTGGGATGGGCTGAAAATTGGATGGGATAGAGTATCAGGAATCACCAGGGTGGAGCAAACAGATATGGTGGCCCATCAGTCCTGTGACTGGGGAACTTCCAGCATAAGAACAATGAGCCCTGTGAGCACTTTGGTCTTGGAGAAAGGTGCCCCTGAGTTCCTGCCCTGATGCCAGACAATCCAGTTCCTCCTCCTATGTGTTTGGGTCCTCTAGAGCCTTCCCTGGTACTGGAGCTCAGAGGAAGTAGGACCTTGTAAGTTCAGTTCATGCATCAGCCCTTAAAAAGGAATAGCCGGGTCTCTAGCAGCCTTTGTGTCACTAAGCCCTAATATCCACTGGTTTTTATAGCCTGTAGTTATGCATACTTCTCTTCCAAGCTTTGGAACCCTGAGCTGGGAGTCTGGTGTGGGGCTGGGACCTCTTGCTTCTCACAGGTAGCCCCTGTAGAGATGATCTCCCTCCTGGTTAAAAAAACAGCACACGTGAGTGTCTGACCAGCCAGTTCCATACCTCCTCCCCTCCTACCATTTTCAATGTGCTTTCTTCTTTACTTCTCTATTTGTAGGACTTCCATTCAGCTAGCTTTCAGGCAGTTCTGGATGATGGTTGTTCTGTATTTTAGTTGTAATTTTGATGTGGTTGTGGGAGGTGGTGAGTACAGGCATTTACCTATACTGCCATCTTGGTCCTTTCCAATATGCAATGTTTATATTGCATTTTTATGTAAATATTTTTTGTAGCTAATTCTATTTATACTCTATGATCATATTTTATTTCTGTGCAATATTTAACTTTTCTAAGAGTTAATTATTGACTTTCAAAAACTATTAGAGCTAATAAAGTAATACAGCAAGTTTGCAGGTACAAGTTTAACACAAAAATAGTTGTATTTTTGTACACCAGCATTGAAAAATTCACAAAGGAAATTATAAAACAATTTCATATAAAAGAGTATTTATTGGAATAAAATGTGTAGGAATATAAATTTAACCAACAAAGTTTGAAAATACTTCCTTGCCCAAATTTTCTCGACAAAGTTAGAATTCTCACCCTTCCAAATTTCAAAACTTACTATAAAGACCCTACAGTATTTAAAATAATGTAAGACTAATATAAATCTATATATAGACAAGTGGAATAGAATTGAGAGTTCAGAAATAAAGCCATACATCCATAGGCAATTCAGTTTGGACAAGAGTAGTAAGTCCATTTAATAGGAAAAATCATTTATTTAACATATAAATTTAAGATATCTTTATTTCAAGTGCAAAATTTAAAAAAGTTGGACTCCTCCCTTACAACTATTAAGTAAAAATAGATCAATGTTTTAAATTTAGGAACTAAAATTTCTTTCTTAGAAATGACAACAAAATTATGAAAAATAGAAATATCTAGATAAAAAAACTTTTGTGCATCAAAGGATATTATCAAGAAAATGAAACAAACAAACAAAAAAACTATAGAGTGGGAAAAATATTTTCAAATCTTCTATCTGGTAAAGGTTGACTATCCATACTTCATAAAGAACTTCAATTACTCAGCAACAAGGCAAACAACCCTAGTTGTTTGGAAAAGCAATTGGCAAAAAAGGGTGAAGGACTTGAATAAATATTTCCCTGAAGAAGATATATAAATAATCAGTAAATATATGAAAAGGTGCTGAAACCTTTAGTCACTGGAGGAATGTGAATGAAAACCACAACAAAGTACCACTTTATACTCATGAAGATGACTATGATTTTTCAAAAGGGAAAGTAACAAGTATTGGTGAAGTTGTGGAGAAATTGGAACCCCTATTCATTGCTGGTGGGAATGCAAGAGGTTGCCTTTGTGGAAAATATTGTGGCAGTTCTCCAAGAAGCTAAACATCAAAGTACTAGAGGTCCGATGCATGAAATTTGTGCAAGAGTAGGCCTTCCTTCTCCCGGCTACCAGCATTGAATTCCCTCTGGCATCTGGGACCTGGGCTTCCCTCTGGCCACCAGCAGGCACACAGAACCCGCGCTTTCCTCACAACCCTGGCTTCATCCAGAAGGTCGTCCAGTCTAATTAGCATATTACATTTTAATTATTATAGATTGGTACTCTACAACTCAACAATTCTACTCCCAGGCATATACCCCCAGAGAAATGAAAACAGGGACTCATAGAGATATATGCATGTCAATATTCATTGCAGCATTATTCACATTATCCAAATTGTGGAAACAACCTACGTGTTCATCAACAAATGAATGGATAAGCTAAATGTGATATATACATAGAGTGCAATATTTTTCAGCCATAAAAAAAGAATGTTTTTTTAAAAAATTCTTTATTGTTGAAAGTGTTACATATGTCTCTCCCCCCCCCACACCCCATGTAACTCTCCCCACTTCTCCCACCTGCCAGCACATGCCCCCCTATTGTCTCTGTTCATTGGTCATATGCATGGATAAAAATCCCTTGGTTGATCTCTCCCTCCCACCCCCCCCCTTAAAAAGAATGTTTTAATGCATGCTATAATATGGATGAATCTTGAAAACATTGTGCTAAGTGAAATAAGCCAGACACAAAAGGGCAAATATTGTATGATTCCACTCACATAAAATATGTTGAATAAAGAAATTAATGGAGCCAGAATGAGAGGTTACCAGGAGCTGGGGACAAAGGTGGGAAGAATGTGAAGTTGTTCCTTAATGGTTGCAGAGTTTCTGTTTGGGATGTCTGCACAACATTGTTATTGTGAATGCAATTAATAGTAGTGAATTGCACATTTAAAATGACAAATTTTATGCCATATATATTTTTAAAACAATTAGAAAAGAATTTGTCATAAACATTAACAATTATTTCCCTAGCATATGTGCATCACTCCTTCTTTCCAGTACATGCCCAGTTTGATTCAGGAATGTACTTCTCCTGGACCTACCCATGTAACCAGCATCTAGGACTAGACCAATGGTCTATCCCTCTTACCCATGATCTGCTTAGAAAGTCGGGTTCAAGCCAATCAGTGCAGGAGATTCCTTGAGGACTATTTCCGGTTTCTCAGGAGTGGTCACTGTACCTAAATGGCCCAATAAGCCTGAGGGAAGAATAGTCCTTCCAGTGTGAAGGGTTACTTTCTCTCGTCTTTCCTTCTGTGGAACACTGGAGGAGTGTATTTCCTAGCTGAATGCTTCCTAATGGAGACAATGTGGGGTGGGGGAGTGGTGTTTGGAGAATGAAGAGTCTTTCCTGTTCATTCCTCCACACCACACTGTGAATACTCTGAAAACAATCCTGGTCCTTCAAGTTTTGGATTTTCATCATGCAAGTTTCACTGTTCTATCGGCCCAAGCCAGGGGAAGTAGAACCAAGGCTTGCTTGGATCAGAGAGTCCCTGAGAGGGAACCTGTCATTTCTCTGCTCCTTGGAAGGCTAGTCCATCCTCTCTGGAGCCTTGGGGGTTCACTCCAACATCGATGCAAAGTAAGTCACAGGCACTTTCTGACTTTGGGATTTACTGCTCATTTGTTATGGCATTGCAGAATAAAACACAGGGAGAAAACAGAGGGCCACAATTTCTGCTGTTTTAACAGCCTCGGATCCTAAGTACCACAATATATGCTGGGGTTGAGCTCCCTGCTGTGTGATTGACACCCCTGGCTAATTCCCCAGGGCCTCCATTCCATCAGAGCCAGGCTGCAGGGGTCTGTGTGGGTATGCTTACCTAGATTTTTGTTCTATCTTCGTAGTGGAAGAAGTGGCAAGGGGGCTCACATCTTCACTGTTTCTCCCAGTGCCTCCTAATCCATTGATGTTCCCAATAAACAACGAAGCCACCACTCTCAGCTCTCTCTCTGACATCAGTCAGCTTTTCTGAGGAAAAGATGTATTATTGAATAAGTGATATGGGAACTGGGTAGCCATGTGGGAAAACAAAAAGCTAAAACCACAATCTCACTTTAACTAATAATAAATTCCAGATGGGAAAGAGTTTCAAACAGAAAACATAAAATTACAAGAAACTATGCTAATGCACTTAAATGCCCTAAAAATTTGACACATGTTTTGAAATTTATAAAATGCTATAATTGAGGGGAGAATGAAAAACTCCAGCTTCAGTAGACACTCAATAAATAGAATAGTTACACTCCCTCCTCCAATAAAAATCTAAATTCAGAAAACTTGTAGATTCTACTAAACTATCAATGGGGAGATGTTCTTTATATTATTTCAGTTATAACCGAGAAGCATAAGAGGATATCACATTGCCCAGCTCATGGATTAACTGCAATTCCAAAATTGAATTAGAACAGAACAAGAAAATTGTAGGCTCATTTCCCTATTTAGAATAGACAGAAATCTCTATAAAATTCAGCATATATTAACACATTCATTCAACATGCTAAAGCAAGATTTACTCAAGAGTGTAAAGATGGTTCAACATTAAAAAAAAACACACCTCTTAATGTACTTAGATCATTATATGCGAGGTAATTTAATAAAGTTCAATTCCTCATTATTTCCTAATTAAAATGTATTAATGAATAGTGTAGTTACAGAAATGCATACAAATAATAAGTATATAAATCAATTAATTTTCATGGACTAAATCATCTATGTTACCAGTACCCACAGCCCTAAATGTCATCCCTGTACTCCTTTCTAGTCAGTAACTCACCCCCGAAAAGGCAACCTGACTTTACATAAGCAAAGGTAGCATTAATAATGGTGTTGGGACAGCTGAGTAGCTGTGTGAAAACATAAAGTTGGATTCATAGATTAGTTTGGTCTGGCTGCGCTTTAAACAAGTGAAGTCATACTGTGGAGCCCCCTCTGTGTCTGGCTTCTTCCTCAGCCTGGGGTGCGTCAGATTCACCTGTGTTGTTTGATGCACTCATAGTTTGTTCATTCTTACTGCTGTGCATATTCCCTTGTGTGATTATAAGGTGCTCTATTTACCTGAATGGGTAATTTGATGAACAAGCGGATTGTTTTCAGCTTATGGCTATTTTTTTTAAATATATGTTTTATTGATTTTTTATAGAGAGGAACGGAGAGAGATAAAGAGTTAGAGATGCATCAATCAGCTGCCTCCTGCACACCCGCTACTCAGGATGTGCCCGCAACCAAGGTACATACTCTTGACCGGCATCGAACCTGGGACCCTTGAGTCTGCAGGCTGATATTCTATCCACTGAGCCAAACCAGTTAGGGCTATGGCTATTTTATACCTAGTTTTTGGTAATCATACTGTGTATTTCTGCTGCCCACACCTAGAAGTAGAAGATACTGTTGAACAGTTTTCTAAAGTGATGGTCTAGGTTAGAAGTGGGGATCAGAAGCAGACCCAGAATGAGTAGTTATGTGCATGTGAATTTTAAGGGTGTGCTCTTGGAAGAAATAGGTAAAGCAGTAGGGGAGTAGGGCAAAAATGAGGAGAACCCTAGCAAGGGTGTGACTTAAGGCCAAGTCCTGTGAGCAGAGCCTCACTGACCCCAGGAGAAACCTGAGCAAGGTTACTGGGCTTCCATGTTTTCCACATCATTCACTGACCTAAAGCTGCCCTAGGTGACTCTTCTTGCTCTCTGGCAATGGGAGCAAAGTGTTCCCCATAGCATAGGGATCATCTTCTGAAGAAGAGCTGCAGGTATGGGAAATTGAAGGCAAAACTAGTGAAGCTGGGGAAGGGGTGCAAAATAGGGAGCTGAGGGGTCTAGATGGAGCACTAACAGTGTCTGCTGCAGTGGCTGTGCCTTCTACACTCCCAGGAGCAGTGAACCACATCCTTGTCCACACTTGATGTATCTGTCTTTTTTAATTTTGTCATTCTGGTAAGCAGACGACCATTTAACAATGCAAACTATGTTTAGCAAAGCAGCACTAGAAAGGTACTTCTTTGTTTGAAAAGGTTTATAAACCATAAACTATAGCAAGCATCATGTTAACTGCAGAAATTTTAGATACATTCCCTTTAAAATCAAGAAAAATTTAAGGATGACCTCTCTTAATGCCAGATGTTACATGATATTGAAAGTCCTAGAAAATGCTGTCAGATATGAAGAGGAGCAAAAGTTATAAGAACTGGAAGGAAGGGATACAATATATATTTACAGATGATTCTATACACAGGAAATGACAGAATCAGTAGAAAATAATTATATCTAACATAAACAGTCATAGGGATTGCTAGATAAAAAGTCAATTTACAAAAATAAATAGCATTTATCTTCAGTAACCATGAAAAAATACAACATAAAATAAGACAGTTACACTAGTTAATAAAGACTGGTAATTATCTACAACTTGACAGAGATTACATAAAATATCAAATGAAAAATGTAAAATTTAAAGGATATAAAAAACCTGAATAAATTTGATTGAATAAGTTAATTTCATAAAGGTGTTAATATTTTCTCCATTAATCTATCAGTTTGATATAATCTTAACACAAATTCTAGCTTGATATTCTGAGTACTTGAACAAAATTATTCTTAAATTTGTAGAGAAGAATAAATATTCATACACAAGGTGATTTTGGAAAAGAAGAGCAAGGAGGGGAATTTATTATTTATGAAAAGATATTACAATAATAAATGCAGCATATTACTGGTATAAAAACAGGTAAATAGACCAATGGGACATCGTAGAGATGGCTCAGGGACAAACTCATGCATATATAACTGATGGAAGATGCCCATAAATTAGCAAGTAGATAGCATTGGGCAAACTGGCTACTAACCTCCCCAGATGCAATAGGGGAGTCTAGTTTCATTAAAGACCTAGTAAAACTATAAAAATAATCCTATTTAATAAAAGAGTAATGTGCAAATTAACCATCACTCTGCTACACCCATAACCCATGCCCACCAGCCAATCAGGAGTGAGTAGCAAATTAACCCAACCAAGAGGGCTGCAGCCATGGAATGGGCAGGAGGACTGGGTTTCCTCAGTAATGAAGGAAGACAATCTTTCCGCACATCCTGTCCAGCCTAGGCCTCCACTCAAGGCTACAAAGTTTCAATTATAGAAGATAAATAAATCCCAAATACCAGAGCCTCTGCTTGGGTCACTGAGGGGTGTGGCTGGCCTGCAAACTACCACAGGATCCTCCCCCAGGCTGCCTCACACCCCAAGAGAACCCCCACCCTGATCTGGGACACCCTTCAGGGCAAACCCACATGTGTACCAGGCCTCTATCCTATCTAATAAAAAAGTAATATGCAAATTGACCATCACTCCAACACACAAGATGGCTGCCCCCATGTGGACACAAGATGGCCAGCAAGGGAGGGCAGTTGGAAGGGACCAGGCCTGCAGGGGAGGGCAATTGGGGGTGATCAAGCCTGCAGGGGAGGGCAATTAGTGGTGACCAGGCCAGCAGAGGAGGGAAGTTAGAGGCAAACGGGCTGGCAGGGGAGTAGTTAGTCATCAATCAGGCTGGCAGGGGAGTGGTTAGGGGATGATCAGACTGGCAGGCAGAAGCAGTTAGGGGCAATCAGGAAGGCAAGCAGGCGAGCAGTTGGGAGCCAGTAGTCCTGTATTGTGAGAGGGATGTCCAACTGCCCGTTTAGGCCCGATTCCTGGAGGGATCCCATATTGGAGAGGGTACAGGTGAGGCTGAGGGACACCCCCCCCCATTCACAAATTTTGTGCACCAGGTCTCTAGTGGAAGAAATAATAAGAAAATAAGTGTGACAAACTAGGTTTTTCTTAAAAGTTTTTTTTTTTTTTTGCAGAAAATAAAATACAAATGACTTTTAAACACACAAAAAGATTTACAACTTCACTTAAGAGAAGAATAAATTAGATTCCAACATGGCAGCCGGCAGACTGGAGTGAAAGAGAGAGTGTGAGTGAGTGAGGAAGTGAGAGGGTGAATGTGTAGATGTGCACATATGTGTGTGTGTCTGTGTGAGGGACAGTTTGATCATGCAGGAGTCTTGGGGGTGGGTGGTTCGAGCTCTCCTGGCCAAAGAGCCTCTGATACCACCACAGGCACCCTCTGGCTTGGCTCAAGCTCAGACACCATTACATCTTAAAGAATGTTCAGGTCCTCCTTGGGAGGAGGTGGTGGGGAGCTGCAGCAGCTAGGCACCTAGCCTTGCTACCACCCAGGCTAGCCATGTCCCAGGCTTAAACCCAGGGCCACCTGCCCCAGACCCTGAGTGCCTATGTACCCCAAAGACACAACCCAGACACCTTGTGCACCCATCACAGACACCACCTAGACCATGCATCTAAGTGAACACCAGCAGGATCCCTAGTGCCTGCAACTGACATCTGTGGTACCAGCTTTGTGGTGGAAGGGAGTAAACAGGGACTATCCAAGTGTGAGACTCAAAGCAAACCCAGCCTCTGGGCAAAAGAGTACCTTCCCTCTGGACTACCAGAGACTTCAACCTCTTGGACCTCAATCAGGTTGCTCAGGGTCAGAAAGGGACAGTGATTCACATTCATCTGCACCAGAAAAGCTTCCAGGAGGCCCAGGATAGACACATCAAAGGACCAGATTCAACATCAGAGCAAAATTCAGCAAGCTTTACAAATAGCAGATCCAAAGGTTTTTGAGTGTGTGAATATGTGTGGTTTTGTTTTTTTGCTGTGTGTATGTGTGAGTGGATATTTTTTGTTTGTTTCCTCCACCCCTTTTTTTCTTTCCTTGCTTTTTCTTACATATCTCCAATTTTGCTCTTTCCTTTGATTTTATTATATTTTTGTCCATTTTTATTGTTATTCTAGAGGCCTGGTGCATGTATTTTGTTCAGGGGGTGGAGGGAGAGATTCCAGCCTGTACCCTCTTCAATCCAGGACTGCTGGATCCTATAGTGTTCACCTGCCTGCCTGCCTGATTTCCCCTAACCACCTCTGCCTGCTGGCCTGGTCGCCCCCAACTGCCCCCTCCCCACTGGCCTGGTAGCTCCCAACTGCCCTCCTCCCACTGGTCTGGTCACCCCTTACTGCCCCTCCTGCTGTCCTGGTTGCCCCACACTGCCCCTCTCTGCCAGCCTGGTTGCCCCATGCAGCCTGCTGTTCAGTCATTTGGTCATCCCTCACTAACCCTCCTGATAGCTTTGTCGCCCCAAGCAGTCTGTTGTTCGGTCATTACTGTGAGGGTGTCCTGACCAATTAGCATATTGCCCTTTTATTAGTATAGATTAATTTTTCTTACTTTATTTCGCTTTTCTCTTTTTTCTTATTTTTCCCTATCTATATAATAATATCCCCATACTATGTTTTAAATTCATTATTATTACTTCATTCATTTTATGTTTCCATTTCTTTCTTTTTGAAAATTAATCTTTATGGTTGAGATTATTATAGATGTCCTTCTTTTTTCCTCCCATAGCTCTCCTCCACCCAGTTCACACTCCACCTCAGGCCTTCAACACCCTATTGTCTCTGTCCATAGATAATGCATACATGCATATAAGATCTTCCTGCATCCCTCCTACATGCCTTTCCTTCTGAGAATTATCAGTCTGTTCCATTTCTATGCCCTGATTTTATTCCATTCACCAGTTTATTCTGTTCATCAGATTTTTTATTCACTTCATTTTTAGATTCACTTGTTGTTACTTTGTTGTTCATATTTTTATCTTTATCTTTTTCTTTTTCCTTCTCTTCTTAAATAATACCCTTCAGCATTTCGTATAATAATGGTTTGGTGATGATGAATTCCTTTAGCTTTTTCTTGTCTGTGAAGCTCTTTATCTGACTTTCAATTCTAAATGACAACTTTTCTGAGTAGAATATTCTTGGTTGTAGGTTTTTGCTATTCATCACTTTTATTATTTTTTGCCATTCCCTGCTGGCCTACATAATATCTGTTGAGAAATCAGTTGTATGGGTACTCCCTTGTAGGTAACTAACTGTTTTTCTCTTGTTGTTTTTAAGATTCTCTCTTTGTCTTTAATCCTTGGCATTTTAATTATGATGTGTCTTGGTGTGGTCCTCTTGGATTCCTCTTGTTTGGGGTTCTCTGCATTTCCTGGACTTGTAAGTCTATTTCTTTCACCAGGTAGGAAATTTTTTTTGTCATTATTTCTTCAAATAGGTTTTCAGTACCTTGCTCTCTCTCTTCTTCATCTGGCATCTCCATAATTTGGATGTTATTACACTTGAAGTTGTCCCAGGGGGTCCTTACACTATCTTCATATTTTTGGATTCTTTTTTTTTTCTCTTTTGATTGGGTGCTTTTTGATTCTTTGTATATCAAATCATTGATTTGATTATCAGGATCCTCTAGTCTACCCTTGAATTTTTATATATCACTCTTTATTTCAGTCAGGTGGGTCTGGCAGCTCTGTGCACTTGCATCCAGAGTTCCCCAGTCTCCTTAGTCCTTTAGCTTCCGAGGGCCAGCTTGAAGCCCAGGCAAGCCTTGAATGGTGGATACCCAGCTTCCCAGGGCCAGCTTGAGGCTCAGAGAAGCCTCAGCTGGTAGCTTCCCAGCGGCCCAGGGTAGGCTGTCTGAGGCTTAGGTAGCCAGGGACAGCTGAGGCTTGAGCTGCTGGCAGTGGCAACAGCAGAGGTGTGATGAGGGCATCGCCTTCCCTTGATCACCAGGTTGCCACCCACCCCTGAGGGCTCCCAGACTGTGAGAGGGGCCAGACCAGGCTGAGGGACCCCCCCACTCCAGTGCATGAATTTTAATGTACTGGGGCTCTAGTGGTAGAAATAAATATCCAGTTAGAGTGGCAACTATAAAAAAGATTTAAAAAGTTGAAAGTTCTGGGACAACAAGAAACAGAACAACTTCTGCATTATAGGAATACCAGAAGGGGAAGGCGGTGAGCAAGGAACAAAGAACCTGTTTAAAGAAATATGAACAGAAAACTTCCCCAACCTGAAGGAAAATATCAGGTAAGTTCAGGAGGCACAGACAGTCCCAATCAAGATGAACCCAAAGAGACCCACACCTAGACACATCATAATTAAAAAGGCAAAAATTAAAGACAAAGAAAGAATCTTAAAGGCAGCAAGAGAGAGAGAGAGAGAGAGAGAGAGAGAGAGAGAGAGAGAGAGAGAAAATTACCCACAAAGGAGTTCCCATTAGAATATCAACTGACTTCTCAATAGCAACACTTCAGACAAGAAATGAATGACATGGAATATTCAAAGTAATGAAAAGAAAAGGTCCAAATTCAAGACTATTGTAGTCATCAAGGCTATCATTTAAAATTGAAGGATAACTAAAAAGCTAAAGAAGAACATTACCACCAAATCAGCAATGCAAGAAATATTACAGGGACTCCTTCAAGAAGAAAATAAAAGATTGAGGATTATAGGCATAAAGAAAATCAAAATGCCAATAAAGTAATACCTATCAGTAATAATCTTACATGTAAATGGATTAAATGCTCCAGTCAAAAGACATATATGATTGAATGAATAAGAAAACATGATGCATGTACACTGAGGGGCCAAATTATTATGATCTCTGAACTCATAATAATCTGGCCACTCAGCATATATCTTATATAGCAAAAGGCTAATATGCAAATTGTACCCTAAACTAGGATTTTGACCAGCAGGCAGGCTGACCAACTGCCCATGTCCCCTCTCCTGGCCAGGCTGACCATACCCCACCAATGTATGAATTCATAACTTGGCCTCTAATAGTCTAATATATATAATTATTATAATCTCTGAATGCATAATAATCTGGCTAAATCAGAATGTGTCTGTGTATGTGTGTGTGTGTATGAGGGTGTACCAGGGAAGGGGACATGGGCAGTTGGCTGGCCTGCCTGCTGTTTGAACTTCTCGTTGAGGGGACAATTTGCATATTAGCCTTTTATTATATAGGATTTACACTGAGTGGCCAGATTATTATGTGTTCACAGATCATAATAATCTGGCCACTCAGTGTATATGCTGTCTAAAAAAGATCCACCTCAGAACAAAAGATACAGTCTGAGAGTAAAGGTATGGGAAAATATATTCCATGCAAATGGAAAGGAAAAAAATCTGAGTAGCAATACTAATATCAGACAAAATAGACTTCAAAAAAAAAAGGCCATAACAAGAGATACAGAAGGCCACTTCATAATACTAAAGGGAATGTTTCAACAAGAAAATATAACCCTTGTAATATGTACACCCAATACAGGAGCACCCAAGTACATTGAAAACTCTTGATGGACTTTAAGGGAGAGATTGACACGAATAGAGTCATAGTAGCAGACTTTAACACCCCACTGACATCACTGGATAGATATTCCAGACAAAAAATTAACAAGGAAAAAGAAGCCTTAAATTAAACACTAAATTACATGGATCTAACTGATATTTATAGAACATTTCATCCTCAAACAACAGAATATACATTATTCTCAAGTCCACATGGAACCTTCTTAAAGATAGATTACATGTTAGGGCACAAAACAAGTCCATACAAATTCAAGAAGATTGATATTATACCAAGCATCTTCTCAGATCACAATGGCATGAAGTTAAATATCAACTACAATTAAAAAAACACTCAAATATATGGAGGCTAAATAGCATGTTCTTAAACAATGAATGGGTTACTAATAAGATTAAGCAAAAAATTAAAAACTTCCTAGAAATAAATGAAAATTAACACACAACCATCTAAAACACATGGACATGGTGAAAGCAGTCCTGAGAGGTATTACAGGCCTACCTCAAGAAACAAGAAAAAGCAATAATAAACTACCTAACCCTACAATCAAATGAGTTAGAAAGAGAACAACAATATATGCCCATAGGAAGTATAAGGATGGAAATAATAAAGATCAGAGTGTAAATAAATTACACAGAGACTTAAAAAATAACCCCCCCAAACAAGCAAACAAACAAACAAAAAAAACAGTATAAAAGATGAAACTACCCGGGAGCTGGTTCTTTGAAAAGATAAACAAGATTGATTAACCGCTAGCCAGACTCACCAAGAAACAGAGAGGGCCCAAATAAATAAAATCAGAAATGAAAGAGGTGATATGATAACAAACACCACAGAAATGAGCAACTATATGCCAACAAACTGGACAACCTGGACAAAGTGGACAAATTCCTAGAAACATACAATCTTCCAAAATTCAACCAAGAAGAATCAGAAAATCTGAGTAAACAAATAACAACTCATGAAATTGAAGCAGTAATTAAAAAGTATCATCAGGAGAATCCAAGATGGCGGCATAGGTAAACACCTACACTGCTGCCTCGCACAATTTCGAAACTACAACTAAAAGACAGAACAGACATCATCCAGAAAAGAAAGCTGGCTGAGTGGAAGTTCTACAGCTAGAGGGAAGGAGAGGGGCTCACGGAGACCCAGAGAAGCTGCAAAAAGCTGAGGTACAGAGACGCGCATGTGGAGAGAGCGGGTGCTGGAATACCTGGCTGGTTTTCTCTGGCAGGAGGGAAACGGAGACTCTCAAAGTCATTGAACCCCTTATCTTACGACACGAAACCCCAGATCCAGCCGAAACTCATAAGGGGGGAGTTTGGACTGTGAAAAGGGAGAGGTGCACAGAAATTTAGGGGAGTCACAAAAGATCAGAGGATTGGTGGCGCGCATGGCACTGCACAGAGGAAAGATTGCTGATTGTGCTGCTGGCTTTCGCGAGTGGGAGGGAGACAGACCCTCCCAACTGTGCCATTTCTGACTCCACTAAGCTCCTGTTTCTAATGAAACCCTGGGGACCTAGACTTGTGTGGTCCTGGAACGCAGGGGAGCTGGAAAGGCAGGGGACTAGAGGCACTGCGGGTGCTCGCACACAAGGACCGCTCCAGGGATTACCCAGTCACGTGAGACTCAGGGGCCGCAGAGGGCGGGGCAGACTGGAAGGCAAGGCATCCCTTAAGCCCTGAGACTCCACCCATCCCAAGCCCAACAGAGGCTTCTTCGGTTTTGCAAGTCTGGTATCATAAGGCTGAATCCAATACAGAAGTTCTCCCAGCATAGTGAAAATGCCGAGACAAGGGAAGGGATCACAAACAAAAGAAATGGAGGGGAAAAAACGACTGGCTATTGAGTTCAAAACCACGCTTATAAGTTTTTCAAGAATATGCTAGAAAAGTTGGATAAAATTAGCGAGAGCCTAGAGTAGATGAAAAAGGACCCACTAGAGACACTGACTGAAATAAAAAATATTATACAGAGTCCTAACAGCAGACTAGAGGAAGGCAAGAATCAAGTCAAAAATTTGAAATATAAAGAAGCAGAAAACATTCAACTGGAAAAGCAAGAAGAGAAAAGAATCCAAAAATGTGAAGATAATGTAAGGAGCCTCTGGGACAGCTTCAAGTCTACCAACATCAGAATTGTGGGGGTGCCAGAAGAAGAGAGAGAGCAAGATACTGAAAACCTATTTAAAGAAATAATGACTGAAAACTTCCCACATCTGGTAAAAGAAATAGACTTACAAGTCCAGGAAGCACACAGAACCCCATATAAAAGGAATCCAAAGAGGACCACACCAAGACACATCATAATTAAAATACCAAGAGCAAAAGACAAAGAGAGAATATTAAAAGCAGCAAGAGAAAAACAGTTCATTACCTACAAAGAACACCCATACGACTGTCAGCTGATTTCTCAACAGAAATGATGCAGGCCAGATGGGAATGGCAAGAAATATTCAACGTGATGAATAGCAAGAACCTACAACCAAGAATAATCTATCCAGCAAAGCTATCATTCAGAATTGAAGGGCAGATAAAGAGCTTCATAGAAAAGAAAAAGCTAAAGGAGTTCATCAACTCCAAACCAGTATTATATGAAATGCTGAAAGGTACTCTTTTAGAAGAGGAAGAAGAAAAAGGTAAAAGACAAAAAATTATGAACAATACATATCTATCAACAAGTGAATCTAAGAATTGAGTGAATTAAAAATTTGATCAACAGAATAAACTGGTGAATATAATAGAATCAGGAGCACAGAAAGGGAGTGGACTGATAATACTCAGGGGAAAAGGGGTAAGGGTTGTACAGGGAGAGACTGGACAAAAATCATACACCTATGAATGAGGTCAATGGGAGGGAGGTAAGGGCAGAGGGAAGGATGGGAGCTTGGTGGAGGGGTTCTATGGAGGGGAAAAAGAGAAACAAATGTAATAATCTGAATAATAAAGATTCAATTAAAAAAAAAGAGTATCATCAGCCCTAGCTGGTTTGGCTCAGTGGATAGAGTGTCAGCCCACAGACTCAAGGGCCTATACTTGGGTTGCAAGCTCGATCCCTGGCACTAGTAAAGGCACATGTGGGAAGCAACCAATTGATGTGTCTCTCTCACATTGATACTTCTCTCTATCTCTGTCTCTCCCACTCCCTTCCACTCTCTCTAAAAGTCAATAGAAAAATATTCTCGGGTAAGAATTAACAACAACAAAAAAATAAAATAAAAATAAAAATGTCCAGCAAACAAGAATCCTGCATTGGATTGATTTACAGGAGAATTTTATTAAATATTCAAAGAAGAATTAACACCTATCCTCATCAAACTATTACAAAAAATTCAAGAGGGAGGAATACTTCCAAGCTCTTTTAATGAAGCCAGCATTTTCCTAATTCTGAAACCAGATACAGACACTGCAGAGAAAGAAAATTACAGGTGAACATCCCTGATGAACACAGATACTAAAATCCTCAACAAAATATTAGCAAATCGGGTCCAGCAATATATTAAAATGATCATACACCATGATCAACTAGGATTTATTATGGGTTTGCAAGACTGGTACAATATTAACAAGTCAATAAATGTGATATATTACATAAACAAATCATAATAATAAAAGCTTAATATGCTAATTAGACCAGACAGATGTTCTTCTGGAAGATCTTCCAGACAAAGCTGGGGCTGCGAGGGCTGAGACAAGCCACTGCAGCTGAGAGGGCCAAGCTCCTTGCATAAATTTCGTGCATTGGGCCTCTAGTTGAAAAATAAAAACCTCATGATCATATCAATAGATGCAGAAAAAGCATTCAACACAATCCAGCACCACTTTTTATAAAAACTCTTAGCAAAGTGGGACTAGAGGGACCATACCTCAACATAATAAAGGCCATATATGACAAATGTACAGCCAACATAATACTCAGTGGGCAAAAACTAAAAGTATTCCCTTGATATTGGGGTTGGTGACAGGGGGGATGAGAAGTGATAAACCAAAGAACTTATATACTTATTGGTGGCCTGGTGCACAAAATTCATGCACATTAAAAGGGAATTAATTAGAGGAAATAGTTTAATATTGCTTTTTGCCCTTTCTCTATAATAGCAGTATCGGAGATGAAAGAAAATTACTGAAATGTATATAAAAATCTCCCTCCTGTCAGAGTCTGGGGCATGCCGTGGGACCTAGAGTTAAGTCCCGCCCACCACCCACACGCACTTCAAAAATGCAGGACACTCAGACCTATTGGGTGAGACCCAGACCTAGCCGGCCCCATTCCCGTCAAGCTCCTCCGGATAGGGGGTGCACAGCCTTAGGTACTCTGGCCTGGGACTGTGTGGACGGTGCAATCTCAGGTCCCCCAACAAGCCCTACCGGGCAGAGGGCACAACCTGAGGTCCCCTGGCCAGCACTGGGGTGAGGGTAGCATGGCCTGAGTTTCCCATCAAGCCATGAAGTGGTAGGGAGGGCATGGCCTGAGGTCCCTTGCCCCAGCCAGGTGCCATGCAGCCTCAGGTCCCTGATGTTCTGTTGTGATGTTATGGTGCCCCGGCTAATTTGCATATTCCTTTATTATATAGATAGATACACATAGCCCATGGACATGGGCAATAGGGTGATGAAGACCTATGGAGGATGGGATGGGAAGGGGCTGGGAGGGGGGAAATAAAGGGGAAGGATGGGAGTCATCTGTAATACTATCAACAATTAAAAATAATGAGAAAAAGAGAAGGTTAAATTAAAGCTATAATGACTACTATTGTTTTCACTTATCAGACTGATGAAGATACCAAAGGGGTTAACTTTTAGACAACAGAATCCACCTAGCTGAGTTAAGCAGAAATAGTTTTCATACAAGGAATTAGATGCTTACAAAATAGTTCAGAGATCTGTAGGAGAGAAATCAAAGTCAGTTTCCCAGGAAAAATTCCCAACCTCAGAATCACTCTGCCAGGATGGGTAATGCTGCAGAATGACGTGGAAACTCACCCCTGTTGCTGCAGAAGTTGCTGAATGAAGAAGCCACTTATGACTGAAGCAGCTGCCGATATAGCTGCTGGCTCTAGAACCCCAGCCAGATGGGTGCCTCATGCTTTGCCTCTACTCACCGGCTCCAGGCTCAGACCACTGTCTATGGTAGCATGTGGCTCTGGACACCAGCTGCTAGCATGCCTTGGAGGATGTGCTGTGTTCCCCAGCCAAGGAGGGGCAGGAAGGAGGTGGAGGGCCAGCAGTGGGTCCACCATTGGCTTTTCACGCACCACTGGAGGAGATTGCTTTTGCTCTTGTGCATGAGACCGTGGCCCTGGTCGTGGGCATTTATAAAAGGGTGACTGTGTCCTCTGGTGACTGTCATAAACGTAGAGCTCCACTTTCTTTGACATATGTACTGCTTGTGGAAATCTTCTGAAATGCATTTCTTTTTGCCACAGACTTGGTGCTTGCTACTGAGCCTGGAGAGATACGTGGAGTGAAATGGCAGTCGCAGAAACAGGGAAGGTGGCCCATTGCACGAACACATGCTCCCATATCTTCTATTCCAAGGGTGGAAGGGTGGGGTCAGGAGTCCTGAGCTCTAGTATTTGTTGTATTTTCCCAGGGCAGGGAATAACCATTCCAGGCTGGGCCTCAGTGAGGTGGGAGGCAGGGCTGGTGTTTCCCCTGCGTGCTAAAGCTACACAGTCCTGGGTGAATGGGCTCACAGGGACCTGTTTGAAATGACACAGAAAAGCAGAATGGCTCTGGTTGCATTGAAGAGAACCCGGTGTGTGGAGGGGTCCAATTCCACTTCTCTTAGCTTCTGCCGGGTCTGAGGACATTCCGGGGGCACAGCTGAAGAGCCCTGGGACTGCCACTGTCCCTGGTGGCTTTCAAACCTCAGCTGTCTATTTCTCTCCTGCGGCTAAGGTTCCCAGGGCTGGTTTTCTCAGACACCATCCAGAAACACACCCAAGTGTCCCATCCCAGGCACGTAGCACAGAGGGCCTTGTGCTAAACTGTCAAGTAGGAAGCCCATCTTTTTATTTCACTTTTCTAAACGGAACTGAACCAGGTTGTGGAGACAAGTGCCCTCAGTCATGCCTGGAGTGCCCTGCTTCTGGCTGAGACTCCTGCAGGCACCACAGCCTTGCTGGGACACAGCACCTGGTCTCAGCTGCCTCCACAGGGCACACTACTCTTTGGTTCCAGCATGCAGACCCAGGTACCAGTG
Source organism: Lasiurus cinereus (assembly GCA_011751065.1). Classification (NCBI taxonomy): domain Eukaryota; kingdom Metazoa; phylum Chordata; class Mammalia; order Chiroptera; family Vespertilionidae; genus Lasiurus; species Lasiurus cinereus. The sequence goes on from JAAGEH010000049.1 coordinate 262,418, forward strand.
TGCGCCTTGCGGTCACTACCTGTCCACCCTTGCCTGAGGCAGCATTTCTTAGAGTCTGGGCTCTCCGGAATACTGCAGCCGAATAGAGCATGGACCTGAATTCCTGGGGAGAAGCTGACTCCGATGTTTCTCCTCAATCACTAATGAGAACAGGTTGAAGAGGCTGGAGCAATAGCAGACCTCACCCATATCCATTGTGGAAAGGTGTCAAGGAAGTGAAGAAAGAGAGAATTTTAAGAAAAGTCAAAACGAACAAAGGACTAAAAGGTGCTTAGATCACCCCTGTGCTGTTACTTATGGAAAGAGCCTATTCCTCTGGCATCTCTGGGTCTCAGGGATGCTCCCAGGTGCCAGTGCTGTCTGCCTGGGATCACACGAGGCAGTTTCTCACTGGACAAGTCCTGGCTTCCCACCCAGAACGTGCATCAGCCGAGTATCTCATGGAAGCCTACAGGTCCACAGCAGGCCTCTGTCCAGAAAATGCATCTCCCCACAGTATTTGGGTGACTTTTCCAGATGGCCACCGTTAACCCATGAATTGCACTTTTAGTTCACAAGCTTGTTCTGGGAAATGGTCCCTTCCAGTATCCTGTGTCCCATGAAGTGGCCCTTTGTCAGCAACAGACAATGGAAGTGGCAGCCTCATTTTTCTTCTCAACGTTATGATGTTTGTACGTCACCTTTGATCAACCAGGGCTAGGACTGGACAACCGGGGTCAGGGTCCGTTCTCTGAACATGGTTTGAATGCCCAGATTTGAAATTGACTTTGGAAAAAAAAAAGCATAATAAATAACTCAACCTGGGACTTGGACGTCAAATGCATTTACCCGAGTGATGCAATATTTAAATGCCATCCTGTTAAGCTGCCGGTGTGCATGGATGACATACTTACTCATATCTATAAAGAAATGAAACGTACACCAACCACTTTAAAATGATTGTTTACCCGAGACTAGAAGAGGGAAGATAGTTGAGGAAACCTCTGTGAGCTTCTGTAAGTGTCCCTGTAAGTGTAGTAAGGTTATAATTAAGGCTGTCTTCACAGAGCCCACCTGCTGGGTTATGGGAGAACAGGCGAGGACATTCCGCATGATGTGGCTGTTTCAAAAGAAATCAAATGGCTCAGCTCATTATTGCTGGAGCTGTGATGGGTACAAAATTAGCTTTAATTATTGGCTTCTTTAATATTTCAGTGTCTGTACTACATTAAGTAGCATGGTGAATTTAACTCACAGTTATGCAGTCAGAGTTGTTAACTTGAGAAGGACTTAGGTCATCTTAAGGACCATAGTTTATAAGCTTTGGCCCCCTCCATGACACCTCAGGGCCACCACATTTTCTCTTGAAGGCAGTGGTTCTTGTGGTTGAAGGGTGGGGGTAAGCTATGGAGAAGGGTTGCATAAGAGTAACAGAATACTCAGTGTGTCCCCTCCCACAGTCCAGCCTCTGAGGCTACAGACACACCTCATAGCAAAGCCCTCACCCAGATGGATGCTGTAAAGCCACCTTGGTGACTCATTCTCAGCAATTCCTAAGATGTTCTCAGGCGTTTGGGAGCATGGCTATTACCATGAGACCAACACCATTCACTCGGCAGTGAGAATTCACTAAACCTGCGGGGCCAGGACCTCTGTCGGCCCTGAGAACAGGGGAAGGAGCCCCGACCACCTCATGAGGGAGTCCAGAGGAGGTAGTCCTGATGCCTTCTGCCCTTCAGAGTCCTCTTCAGAGCTTGGAGACCTAGGCTGGAGGCCATGGGATGTGGCTTGAGGACAGTGACCCCAAAACACAAAGGGTCAGAACTGCTTCTGTCTCCTGGGGCTATAGCAACACCCTCGGTTATAGATGTGCTGGGCCAGATGTCCCAGGCATTGATGACAGCTGGGGTGTAAGGCCCACTTCCCCTAGATTATGGCTTTTATGCCCCACAGTCTTCTGTCCCTGGGATTTGCTCTGTGTCCAGCACCTCACTCACAATCCTCCCACACCCTTGTTGCGTATAGATAGATGGCAAAGTGAGGGTGAGAAGGGCCCACTCAGCTGGAGGAGGGGAACTCAGAGCCGTGGCTCAGCCCCACACTACTGATTTCGGGGTTTCCTGAGAAGGAGAACTCACTGGAGCTGACATCCACTGGAAAAGTCCCACAGGATGAAACAACTGGGGTCCCAGGCAGGGAGATGAGTTCTGGGAGGGAAGAGGCTGTGGCTCCAGGGCTCGGGTGGTACTGACACAACTCTCCATTTGACAGCTTGCTGTGGGATCTGGCCTCCAGAATGCTCCTTGGACAATCGCCATTGGCTTTTTACCTGACTGGGAAGCCTGTGGCTTCGGGACATCAGCTCATATTTCTTCCCTGACCTGCGTGTTTAGTCGGGCTGGATGTTCAGGCTCATATACAGTGGTACCTTGAGATACGAGTGCCCTAACATACGAGATTTTTGAGATATGAGCCATCGAGCAAGTGATTTTTTGCTTTGAAATACGAGCAACATTTGAGATACGAGTAATCGCTCGGATCGGCCGACTGCACACGACCCACCAGTTTACCGCCACTCGAGCTTCTCATAGTTTCCCACTCCTCAGTCAGCGTGCTTGTTCACCTCGTTATCGAAGCATCTTTTGTGCATTTACATACTTTATCACATTTCTTTTTATAACCATGGGTCCAAAGAAAGCGAGTGGAAAGGTCAGTGCTCAGAAGAGGATGATGTCTATTGAATTAAAGCGTGAAATCATAGAAAAATATGAGCAAGGTGTGTGAGTGGCTGACTTGGCGAGGCAGTACGGGCGTAGTACTTCAACAATATGCACTGTGCTTAAACAGAAGGAGTCGATAAAGGGTATAACGCCAGCTAAGGGCGTTACAATAATTTCTAAGCTCCGTAGCTCTCTCCATGAAAAGATGGAGAATCTACTGATGGTGTGGGTGATGGAGAAGCAGCTTAAAGGAGATACATTAACACAGGGCATCATATGCAAGAAGGCGCAAGCAATTTACGGTGATTTGCTGGAGCAGACCCCACGCACTTCCATGGACGAATCATCGAAAGACTCATTTAAAGCCAGTAGAGGCTGGTTTGATAACTTCAGGAAAAGGTCCGGCATTCACTCCATCGTCAGGCATGGTGAGGCAGCAAGTTCGGATGTGAAGGCAGCTGAGGATTACCTCAAAACTTTTTCCGAACTGATAGAAGCCAAAGGATATATCCCCCAGCAAGTCTTCAACTGTGATGAGACAGGGCTTTTCTGAAAGAAGATGCCAAATAGGACTTATATAACAGCAGAGGAGAAGGCGATACCAGGCCACAAACCCATGAAGGATAGGCTAACTCTCGCACTGTGGGCCAATTCGAGTGGAGACTGCAAGATCAAGCCTCTGCTCGTATACCATTCGGAAAACCCCAGAGTCTTTAAATCACATAAGATTTTAAAAGATAAACTGCAAGTTATGTGGAAGGCAAAGCCGAAGGCATGGGTCACCAGGCAGTTCTTTGTGGAATAGAGTAGATTTTTGGCCCTTCTGTTAAGAAATATCTACAGGAAAACAACCTAACCATGCAAGCCCTCCTCATCCTCGACAATGCTCCAGCTCACCCACCGAACCTCAAAGATGAACTCCTCGAAGAGTTCAAGTTTATAAAGGTTGTCTACCTACCTCCCAACACCACTCCTATCCTGCAGCCCATGGATCAGGAGGTGATTTCTAATTTTAAAAAGCTGTACATCAAGCACCTGTTCTGGCGCTGCTTTGAGGTGACAGAGAACACAAACCTTACCCTTCGAGAGTTCTGGAAGAACCACTTTAACATCCTGATATGCCTCAGAATTATTGATCAGGCCTGGCTGGGTGTTACAAGGAGGACTTTGACCTCTGCATGGAAGAAGCTGTGGCCTGAGGCTGTAGCCGAAAGGACCTTGGAAGGATACGAACCTGAGGTGCCAGTGGAGGAGGAGATAGTGTCTCTGGGAAAATCCAGGGGCCTGGAGGTGGATGAGAGAGATGTGAATGAGCTCGTGGAAGAGCACTCTCTGGAACTCACCACGGAGGAGTTACAAGAGTTGCAGTCCCAGCAACATGCGGAGGTTCTCCAAGAAATTGGTTTCAAGGAGGAGCCAGAGGTGGAGGAGATCTCTACAAGTGAGATAAAGGAGATCTTAGGAATGTGGGAGAGGGTGTCACACTTCGTGGAAAAGAAACATCCCGAAAAAGTTGCTACTGGTCGTGCATCAGAGCTGTTCAGTGAAACTTGCCTCACCCATTTCAGAAACATTCTGAAAGGCAGGAAGAAGCAAACCTCATGGATACGTTTTTTTTGAAATCGGCCAAAAATGCAAAGACCAGTAGCAATTAAGTTTAGTGAAGATTAGCTAAATTACGTTCAATTTAGGGATAAAGTGTAGCAAAAGAGTGTAATGAGTAGGTAAATACACTTTATAAAACCAGTTTATTCCTTTACATCCTCTTTTATTATGTTTTTATACAATATTTATCATTTATAAATACATTTTTCTTATCCAAAAACATGTAACAAGAACAACTGGGGTGGCATTTTGGGGGCTGGAACGGATTAATGGTATTTCAATTGATTTCAATGGGGAAATTTGCTTTGAGATATGAGCAACTTGATATATGAGCAAGGTTGCAGAACGAATTAAACTCGTATCTCGAGTTACCACTGTAGTGCTTTTCACAGCTGCTTCCAGGACCAAGTGAAAAGGGTGTGTGGTAGTCTAGCCACGGGCTGTGGCAGCTGTCTGAGTGAGAGCTGGTAACCAGTGTGGTGGTTCCATGTCTGTCACTGAGCTTAACCCAGAAAGGACAGAGCCTCTACCACATCAAAACAACTTCTGTGCAGAGAGCCTGCTGAGTCCCCCCGGGGCAGGGGGGAAGGCGGGCAGTTAACCACGTGGAAGTCATCATGGTGTGTATGGGAGTCACTGGGGGTGTGGGTCAGTGTGACTTATGGTGTGGGTCACCATGTGGGAGTCACCCAGTATTCAACCCCTGCCCTGAGTCCTCCCATGGACAGATGGCTTTCACACACAACTCAGAAAGGGGGTTCCTAAGGAGCATCAGCCCTTAGCCCCTTTCTCTGCTGCTAGCTACAGGCTGTGACTGGGAAGCCATCCTGTCCCTTGGTGTGAGTGGTAATGGGGCCTTTGGAAGAGTCTGGTCTCACCGAGAAAAAAAGGTTTGAGCCTGACAGCCGTGTTGGACCAAAGGCAGTGGTGACTGTGCATGATGACTCCTGGGCTGCCTCCTCTGGATGATGCAAACTGGCACTCACCCACCACATACCTCCCTTGCACCTGGCATCTCCGTCTCTTCATTTGTTCACCCACATTCCTCTGTTGATGGGAGTTCTCCTGGGAGCTCTGCCATGGTGCACCAACCCCCTCAGTCATCTTTGTGTTTCCAGGGCCTTGGAGAAAGCATCAATAAGTCCAATCATTAATTCATTGGGGACCTTTATTAATTTATTTGAGGGCATGTATAGGCCACATGCTTCAAATATCTAAGACATTACCCAGGAGCCGCTTCAGGGAAGAGGGTCAGGCTCAAAGCACAGGCTCCTGCAGGGGCTTCCACACCAGGTGATCCTGCAGAGCTATCAGTACATTAAGTCCTGGTATAGCTGCTCTTGGTCTGAGATCCTTGAATTCCAAACAAAAGCTGTCCTCCCTCCCTCACTGTGCACATAGTAGAGGAGCAGGATGCATGAGGAGGAAACAGGAGAATGGTCCCCTGGGATTCTGAGAGCATGCTGGGTATACTAAGGGGAACCCAGGAAGGGGACTGTTCCTTAATTAGGTCTTAATTCTGTCTCAGAGGTGGGTCTTCACAGATGTGATTCCAGGGGCCCTTGGCTATGCCCTTTGGGGACTACCCACATTTGTTGTTGTCACTGGTCACATCAAAAGAGGGCCTTAGAGGATGTGACCTTTTTCCAGGGTTGGGATCTCGTTCTAACTCCTTCCTGTAGAAACTTAGAAGACCAAGGGTCATTTTAAGTCTGAGTTGCAAACCATTTGGTTCAGAATTTGGGTTTCTTTGGCAGTATATCTCTCTCAAAAATCTAAAATCATAGTGTTTTGTTTTTTTTATCAATTTAGTTCTAATCAACTCCATGTGCCATTGTCATATCATATACACCAGACACTAGAGACAGAGAAACAGTGAAATTCCTTTCTCTCTCTCTCTCTCTCTCTCTCCCTCCCTCTCCTTCTCTCCCACTCACTCTCTCTCCTTAATTTCAGGTTTCTAGATAGTCTCTTTTCCATGGCCTGTTTTACCCAACAAAAACAATTTATTGGGTTATCATCTTAACCTAATCAAATGTTTTAAACAATGGGTGTGATGAGCACACCCTTATTTTTGTTCTTTCTATAAGTGTGAGTTTTAGCTGCCTTTTTCCTCAAGCATAAAAGCCTCAATGTTGATTTTTACTATTTAATATTGAAAAGTAGTTGCTTTGTCCAATTGTACAAATTCCCAGATTTCTTGACTCTTTTCTTTTTTATTTTCAGCTAACAGAAATCAGGTTACACTATTAACATCCTGCTTTAAAGGTTATTCCCTTTAAACTCAGAGTGTTTAATTACTTGGGTAATTATCACAGTAGATGCTGTTACCAAATATTTCGCCAGCACATGGCCTGGACACCATCTTCTGTTCTCTAAAGCAGACTGTGTATCCTTCCATGCAGTGGTGAGCAGGATGAATGAGTGAAGAGGACAAATCAAAAGTCTGGTTTCATCCAAAACAATTTTTAATTTTTCAACTAGAGACCCGGTGCATGAAATTCATGAACTTGTGGGGGGAGGGAGGGTGTCCCTCAGCCCCCCCTGCTCCCTTTCCAATCTGGGACATCCCTCTCACAATCCAGAACTGCTGGCTCCAAATCGCTCACCTGCCTGCCAGCCTGATAGACGCCTAACTGCTTCCCTGCCAACCTGGTTGCCCCCAATTGCCCTCCCCTGCAGGCCTGGTGCCCCCCAACTGCCCTCCCCTGATGGCCATATTGTGATGGCCATCTTGTGACCATATAGGGGCAGCCATCTTGTATGAGGATGTGATGGTCAATTTGCATTTTACCTCTTTATTATATAGTATTACAGTTGATATGCAAAAGTATATTGGTTTTAGGTATACAACCGGTGATTAGACATTGACACAATTTATGAGATTTTCACCCCAATAAATATAGTACCCATCTGACATAGTTATTACAATGTTTTCCATTATATTCCCTATGCTGTACTTTACATTCCCATGACTAATTTGAAACTACCAATTTGTACTTCTTATTTAAAAATATATATATTTTATTGACTTTTTACAGAGAAGAAAGGAAAGAGAGAGTTAGAAACATCAATCAGCTGCCTTCTGCACACTCCCTACTGGGAATGTGCCTGCAGCCAAGTTACATGCCCTTGACTGGAATCAAACCTAGGACCTTTCAGTCCAAAGGCCGATACTCTATCCACTAAGCCAAACCGGTTAGGGCAAATTTGTATTTCTGAATCCCTTTACCTTTTTCACCCATTCCTCCAGGCCCCTCTTATCTGGCAACCTTCAACTTTTTGTATGAATGGTCTGCTCGTTAATTTACTTTAGCTTTCAGATTCCACATAGAAGTGGAATCATTTGGCATTTGTCTTTGTCTGACTTATTTCACTCAGCGCTTTTTAGGTCCATCCACAATATTGCAGGGGACAAGGTTTCATATTTTTTTTATGGCTGAGTCATAGTCCATTGTGTATATGCACTACTTCTTGCTTATCCATTCAGTGAAATTTGGGTTGCTTCCATATTTTGGCCATTGTAAATGATGCTGCAATAGACATAGAGGTGCCTATCTTTTCAATTAGTGTTTTGGGTTTCTTTGTATCAACACCCAGAAGTAGAGTTGCAGGGTCTTTCGTTGTGTTTAGTTGTAGTTTTTGTTTTAAAGTCTGTTTTGTCTGGTGTAATACTGTGATCCCAGCTATTTTTTGTGTGTGTTTTGTTTCTATTTTCATGAAATATTTTTTTTTCATCCCTTTGCTTTCAGCTTGTGTGTGTTTTTAGATCTGAAATGAGTCTTTTGTAGACAGCATAGGAAAGGATCTTGTTTTGTTACTCATTTAGCATCCATATATCTTTTGATTGGAGCATTGATACCATTTGCATGTAAAAATAATTATTTATAAATATATATTTATTGACATTTTATTATTATTATTATTATTATTATTAATCTGTTTTTTCTTCTTCTTAAAAAGACCATTTAAAATTTCTTATAATTTGGTGGTGGTAAACTACTTTAGCTTTTTCTTGTCTGTGAAGCTCTTTATCTTTCCTTTGATTCTAAATAATAGCTTTGCTGATAAAAATAATCTTGGTTACAGATACTTGCTTTTCATCACTTTGAATATTTTTTGACACTCCCTTCTGGTCTGCAAAGTTTCTGTTGAGAAATCAGCTGACAGTGGTATGAGCACTCCCGTGTAGGTAACTGCCTCTCTTTGCTGTTTTTAAGATTATTTCTTTGTGTTTAATCTTTGGCATTTTAATTATGATGTGTCTTGGCATGGGTCTCTTTGGGTGCCTCTTGTTTGGCACTTTCTGAGCTTCCTGGACTTGTAACTCTATTTCCTTCACCAAGTGAGGGAAGGAGGGGATCTGCACACAGGCATTCTGGATGGCCGGCAGCTAATCTTGCCTCACAGATTTCGGGAGTAGCCAGGGACTGGTGAGGGAGGAAGAGAAACGGTGAGGAGGAGCCATTTGATAGTGATAGGAATAGAATCTCACCAGAACATGGATGTTGGAAACCAAAACATTGTTCTCACTAACTGGATATAAACAGGAGGTTAGAAGGCTGGTCAACCTTGAAGCTCTGAAAGGTCAAAACCAGCCACTCCCTATCTAATTGAGACAATGAACTTCCTCATCAAATAATCATGTCAATCCTAACTGATAAGATAATCTACTTGTTACTGGAATTGCTTGCTTCAGGGCAAAGGGTGTATCCCAAACCTAAATAAAAGGGATGGCAAGGCCAAAGGAAGGTGGCAGTCCTTTCCACTAGAGGAAGGCTCCCTCCTGCCCCCCCAATATCGCCAAATTAATGTTTTCTAGTCTCTCATTTCGTTTGCGTGCGGCCTCCTTCAGAACCCGAACCCTGATGCGGGAACCCTGAACCACGCGGGACGTGGAAAGAGGTTCCCACACATGGAGCTGCTGAGTGTGGGTACATCTGTGTGTACATGTATGAGGTGAGTCTGTGGGTATGCATGTACATGTATGTATGCACATATGTGTGCAAGTGGAGTCTTGGGGAGGGAGCAGGAGGAACTGGCAAGGGTATGGTCTCCAGTTCTGGGCAGGGTCCAGGGCTGGTGTACAGGGCTGCATCTGTCTTGTTTTTGGACAGGTCTTCTGTGCCCAGAAGATCAACAATGTCTGTTGGATAAATAAGTGGGAGGCTGTGTTTTCCAGACTCGAAGAGAGGCTGTGGTGGGGACGTGAGTCAGCCCCCACTCTTAGGAGCCACTCTGCCTCAGCCCTGGACCTGCTCATTCACAAGCCCGCCCAGGAGCAGAGGCCCCACCCCCTGGCTTTCCTCAAGGGCCCACGGTTTTTTTTGCCAGGCCCCAGCTGTTCCCTGGAAAGAGAGGGCAGTGGCAGTCCAGAAGTCTGGAGGAGAGGCAGTGAGGGTTCAGGCAACTGTCTGTCCCTGGCCAACCTTTTAATTTGAAATGGACAGAAACCCACTCAAGTGGTCCTCACAGCAAGGAATGTACTGGATCCTAAACGTGGCAGTCCAGGGCAAGGTGGCTTAGGCATGGCCAGGTCAGGTCGGAGGCTTCGCCTTGCTCTGCGTACACTGTTCTCAGGCAGGTAGCACAGATGGGCCCACAGCCCCACTCCCATGGGTTCTTAGCACCTAGGCCTTCTCGCCCTATCATCCATAGAGACCTCTCAGAATATTCTTATTGGTCACATGTCAGCCCTGTCCCAGGGCAGTCACTCTAGCCAGCCTTCCTTATATCTGCTGCACAGCACTGGGGAAGGCAGTAGGGAAGGAGCTGTGCTCAGAGGCCAGGAGAGGAAGTGCTGTCAGGAAAACAAAAGGCAAGTGGGCCCCTCACTATGAAACCCCATCACCACAGTCCTGTCCCAGAGAGAAGGGGACAAGTGTCATAGGGACATTCCCATAAGTTCAAGACCTGAGAAACATGCAAAGGACATGGTAAAGCTCGGCCAGTAGAGGTGTCCTTACTGAGCAGCACTCAGAGGGGAGGGACTGAGAGCTGGAGAGATGGGAGGAAGAAATGGAGCTGAGAGACAGCAAATGCAGTTTTCTAAAATCACCCAAAAGTGAGCTCCTAGTAAAACCAACCCCGGCCAGCCTGAGATTTCCCAGAATGCAGCAGGCCCGAGTTACAGTTAAACCCTGCTCTCTGATCTGCAGGTGCCAGGCCTTCACGTAAGGGCGCCGCTTGCACTTCACACACCACGTCCTCCACCACTTCGCTCTTCCACGGTGACACAGGAGTTGGGCTCTTGCGGGGCTTTCCTCCTATTTTCCTAAAATAATGCATTTCCACGGAGCCCGCGCTGTCCTCTGGGATTAATTAGCGAATGCAGGAGTCACGCAAGGTTTAGGTGGCCAGTACATCTTGACAGATGGCAGCTGAAAAGTAATGGGAAATGATTGCAGAGATGGTAATTATGATTTTCTGGATGTGAGGAGTTTATGAAATATCTCCAGGGTTGGAAGTCCCACATAGTTCGTGGAACCTCTAAGCCCCGTGCTGGGCAGTGGCCAGTTTCTGCTCAACTCGGGTTGGAAATGGCATTTCTTACTACATGAAAGGAAAAAAAAAAAAAAAAAGAAAGTTGATTTATATGCAAGACTTCTGCTCCATAATTCCAGTCTAGAATTAATTGAATACCCTGTAGCTCTTTGTACTGCATATGGTAATGATGACCAAAAATGGGTTCTCATCTATATTTCTTTATTAACTTATCTAAAAGTAACATATTGTGAATAACAGCCTCCTGTATTGCTGGACTAGGCAACTTTATAATTTGCAAGTCAAGCTGTTTATTCAATTTGTGTAGGTAATTTATTTTTCTAGGAAGGAGGAAAAAGAGACCTAAATTATAGTAACACTTCCTATTGCTGGCAAATGCTGGGGACTTGGAATGAATGAATATGAAGTGAGGTGATCACAGTTTTGTGAGGGAGCTTGGTGAGTGGCCATACTAGTCTAATTCATGGACTCTATTGAATTAATATGATTATGGAATATCACTGCTCAGCCTGGCAATTAGCCCTTTGGAGCTGTCCCTGAGGCTAGCTCCCGAGACAGGCAGGGCTGTGCAAGACGCCCACACGGACACTCTGCAGAGGTGGACACTGACCTGAGGTAGCTGCTCTCCGAGGAGGCCCCAGATAACAGTTTGAAGGTTCTCATCTTCTCGTCTCACTGCTCCAGCCCTTCTCTTCCCCAGCAGACAGATGAGTGGTCAGGCAGAGGGAGGCCAATATAGGGTCATATTTTCTGCGATAATATTACAATTACTTGTGATTTCTGATATATACTCTAATCATTAGTTTTCAGCTATGAAAAAAACTTAACTTTTGTGTCCTTATCAGGCGGCATCTCAGCACTTGTCCTCCTAATCTGATGGTACCTGCCTGTCCCACAGCCGCCCTCTCCCATGGGATGCCGCCTTACTAAGATCATGAGAAAAAAAAAAAAAGGCTTTTTTCTCTGGCTTCCACCACACCCCAGGCCCCAAAGTCTTCCACTGAAGAGGAGTAGAGCAAGTCTATGGCAAGCAAACTCTCCCCCTGTTACTATTACAGACTATAAGGGTCCATTTGCCTGTGTGCATCAAAGCCCAATCAAATGAAAACAGGAGCCTGAGCCAAAAAAGGATTTATTAGTTGAGAGAATGGCATAGGTGAGTTAGTGCTCAAATACCTGGCTGGCTGATGGCTCCCAGAGGATGGGTTATAAGGGGAAAAATCATTAATTGTAAAAACATGGCTAAAGGAGTTGGGTTGTGAGCTCTACTGATTGATTGGGATCAGGGTAGGGAGTAGTGATCATTGTGTCAGATCTTGGTATCAGCCATGGTATTGTTCTGTTCCATCTTGCGAGGCTGTGGTCTGTAGGGTCATCCCACTCTCAGTCAAGATGTTATCTTTAGCTTGACCAAAACTCTGTTTCTGTGGTCAACAGACCTAGGGCTTTGTTTGATGCTGACCAGAATCTGATGTCTTAAGGGCTTAATGATTAAGGAAGGAAGAGGATGGACAGAAAGGAGAAAGGGTCATGTTCCATAAATTGAATTTCTGTGCAATTACATTACCATAGTGACCATTTAATATCTTTTGTAGTCATACACCTCTCAGTCTTCATGCTACTCCCCTCATCTCAGCTGCTGAAGTAACTGGAAGACTTTATCAGATGGAATTTTCTGCTCCTCCCTGGTAAGTTAACAAATTGACCTGTATCTTGCTTTGGTCCCTACCCTTCCCATCTTGCTCCCTCTCTTCCTCCTTTGTCCCTCAGTAGGGACCACCTATTATCGCTCAGGCCAATCCCTCCACCTTGTTCTAAATCGCTCAGGCCAATCCCTCCACCTTGTTCTAAATCCCAGTGCTCCTGCTTCCTGGGGGATTTGACTCCACTGACTCTATACCTTCTCCTGTGTTCTCTGACCTCTTTGTGTTGGTCCCTTCTCAACCGCATTTAAATCCACTAAATATTAAGAAAACTCCACTCTGACTCAACTTTTGTCGGCTAACGCCCTGTTTCTGGTCTTAGTTTCACAGCTGTGGGGATTCTCTTCTCTCATCATTTCTTACAGCAATTGCAGGTGAAACCTGACATCTCCCACTAAAACACGTCTGGCCACGGGCCCCAGAGGATGGATGTGGGATAAATGGAGCAGCTGGAAGAACAGTGAGGGGCAGTCCCAGGGAGCTGGCCCGGCCCCCAGGCAGCTCCCTGGGACTGCCCCTCACTGCTCCTCCAGCCGCTCCATTTGTCCCTCAGCCATTGAAATATTTGCGGTCGCTTTGATATGTCTGTTATTGGGAATACGACTCAAACCCAAAGTGAAAGTACAGCAGCCTCTGTGGAGAACTACACATAGTAGGTTCGGAGATGGCACCTGCATTGGCACCTTAAGGAAGAGTCCTGGAGTCTCACACACTATTCCGCTCACCGTGGGGCTCACTGACATGTTCTCTCTTAGCTGCAGGGGAAGTGAAGGGGGTGAATTTTTGCAGCTAAAAGTTTGTCTTTAGGCAGGTTGAAGGGGAGTGTGACTACAGCCCCTGCCCGGCTTGCTCATACAGTGGAGGGGTCACTCTTGGGATGGCCGAGGAGTCCGGGTGTGCACCTGATTATTTGGGGGCCTATACTCTGTGTATCAAACAGCAGGGGACCCATTTCTGCCATTCCTGTACTGATGTCCCTTGACCCGCTTCCTGTGTCCACTGAGTATGCCTTCAGCTGGTCTCTGGACTCAAGGGGTAGCAGCTTCCTGGTGGCCCTGCCCTGGCTCTCCACCCCAGGACCCCAATTGGCCCACAGTGAAGGCCTCTTTAGGTATTTGTGTTGGATGGGAGTCAGATCTGGTTCTCTGTCCCCTGAGGGGACACATACTAAGCTCTCTAAGGAGTTCTCAAGGAGCCCCTATCACTTGGCTTAAGATAAAGGTTGAAAAAAATGTGATAGCATTTCAAACAGTTTTCTTTAGTGTAATCTTCTCCCATCTTTCTCACCCTATCCCCTAGGTTTCCCTTATGTGTCTACCAAGAGGTGAGCTCTGGGCTGTGTACTTTTAGTTACCCGCTCCTGGAGAATGATGGTCAAAATGATGGAGGTATAAGCCTGTCAGACAGTCTATCATATATGGAGAGCCTCCCTTCCCCCATCCCAGGTTCTAGGGCACAGTGCTCTGGTGCCTCCCTTTGCCAGGAGAGAGAGGCCGCCCTGGACTTTCAGGAGGTGCTCTTATTAATGGAGGGACGTGGCTGTGGGCTCATCCAGGGTCAGGCCCTGATGTCTGTGTCAAGGAATTCTATGTGCCCAATGGAAATGGAATGCCAGCCACACATGTAAGGAAAAGTCTCTCATAGCCATGTTGCAAAAATAAAAAGAGGAGGTGAAGTCCTTATAATGATATGTTTTGTTAAACTCAACATATCAAAAATATTGTTTTAACTTGTAATAAATATAAAATATACTGGGATAATGTATATAGATAAATAGATAAGTAACATGCATTTCTAAGTATCAATAGCTATTTACACATATATTTTTATTTTAAAATATATATATTTTTATTGATTTCAGAGAGGAAGGAAGAGTGGTAGATAGAGAGACGTCGATTAAAGAGAATCATCAATCAGTTGCCTTCTGCAAGCCTTAACTGGGGATCAAGCCTGCAACCCAGGCATGTGCCCTGACTGGGAATTGAACTGTGACCTCCTGATTCATAGGTTGACACTCAACCACTGAGTAACACCAGCTGAGCACTATCTATATTTTTTGGGGTAATTCTTGGTAGCTGATAATTTTTAGCTCCTCACTGTATTACCTCATTATTATTAATATCATTTTATAGATGTTCACATTGAGACACAAAGAGGTTCACCGACTTGCCTGAGATCACACAGCACTTAGGTGGAGGAGCTGGAACTTAAAAATTGCCAATCTTGCTTCCCAGATACACCTCCAATAAAAATAAAAGTTTTTATTTTCATAAAAGCAATCCTATTTCTGAATAAAGTGATTGAATTATACAATTGCCTGGCATTTTGAAGGATGTAAGATTTGTGCAGCTCCTGGCTTTTAGGTATCTAAAAGAATTCCAAGAGGTAACAGCCTAAGGATGGAGAAGGTAGAAAAGCAGGAAGAGCACAGAATGGCATAAAAGGTCATTTTTCAGTAAAAGGTGAAAGGTGGTGGGCTGAAAACTCAGGAGAGTAGGGTGGATAGGATCCAGATAAGCTTGAGGTACCCCAGAGCAGGGGGGGTGCACCTGGCCTTGGGCATTGGAAGCAAATGTTGATGAGTGTTAGCAGGAAATGGGAGGTTTGGGCCCAGGGGGCTGAGGCAGCCCCACTAACCTGTGCTCACCCCCTGGGAAGGGCAAGCTACAGACCCCACCTAAAAGGGTAATGGCATCTGCCAGGTGTGGGAGCGTCCAAAGAACATGGGTTAGAGAAAGGCCCTGGTGACCTGGCATCATTTCAGGGACAGCCAGGAAGGGCAGTGGCAGATGGCCAAAGGCTGCTCCTGGTTCTTGAGAGGCATGGAGAGAGCCCAGAGAACCACCCACCATGCTGAGACTGGACTGTGGCCAGGAGACTCACAGTCCCTGCCAATCTGATGCTAAACCCTATGTTCAGCTATTGCCACTCAGTGGAGACAGGTTTTGGCTCTGCAGAAGTAAGCAGGTGCACTCAGGGTGGCTGGATGCACATACTGTGAACCTGGGAACATGCTGATCCAAGAAACTTCAGGTACTAAAGGGTGTTAGACTCAGTCCCCCATTTGGGTGGGCCAGGTCCTGTGTTGCCCTGCCTCTGGTTACAACAGAGAGGTCCCTGTGCCTGGGGCTGTCTGGCTGCCTCATCTCCATCCCCTTTCAAAGACTCTCCAAAGAGGGAAAAAGGGAGAGCAGATGAGAATGAAAATGAATCTTTCTTCCCTTAAAGAGGCAATCTTGCTCTATTCTTCTGGCACCCCCACAATTCTGATGTTGGTATGCTTAAAGCTGTCCCAGAGGCTCCTTACATTATCTTCACATTTTTGGATTCTTTTCTTGCTTTTCCAGTTGAGTGTTTTCTGATTCTTTATATTTCAAATTTTTGACTTGATTCTTGCCCTCCTCTAGACTGCTGTTAGGTCTCTGTATAATATTTTTTTATTTCAATCAGTGTATGTTTAATTTCTAGTTGGTCCTTTTTCATCTCTAGTTGGGTCTTTTCCACATCTGGTGAAAGAAATAGACTTACAAGTGCAGGAAGCACACAGAACCCCATATAAAAGGAATCCAAAGAGGACTACACCAAGACACATCATAATTAAAATACCAAGAGCAAAAGACAAAGAGAGAATATTAAAAGCAGCAAGAGAAAAACAGTTCATTACCTACAAGGGAGCACCCATACGACTGTCAGCTGATTTCTCAACAGAAACGATGCAGGCCAGACAGAAGTGGCAAGAAATATTCAATGTGATGAACAGCAAGAACCTACAGCCAAGAATACTCTATCCAGC
Organism: Lasiurus cinereus; assembly: GCA_011751065.1. Classification (NCBI taxonomy): domain Eukaryota; kingdom Metazoa; phylum Chordata; class Mammalia; order Chiroptera; family Vespertilionidae; genus Lasiurus; species Lasiurus cinereus. The sequence continues at coordinate 278,722 of JAAGEH010000049.1, forward strand.
AAAGCTATCATTCAGAACTGAAGGGCAGATAAAAAAAACTTCACAGATAAGAAAAAGCTAAAGGAGTTCATCAAATCCAAACCAGTATTATATGCAATGCTGAAAGGTACTCTTTCAGAAGAGGAAGAAGAAAAAGGTAAAAGCCAAAAAATTATGAACAACAAATACATATCTATCAACAAGTGAATCTAAAAATTAAGTGAATTAAAAATTTGATCAACAGAATAAACTGATGAATACAATAGAATCAGGAGCACAGAAAGGGAGTGGACTGATAATTCTCAGGGGGAAAGGGGTGAGGGGTGTACAGGGAGAGACTGGACAAAAATCATACACCTATGGATGAGGTCAACAGAGGGAGGTAAGGGTAAAGGGAGGGGTGGGAGCCGGGTGGAGGGGAGCTATGGAGGGGAAAAAAGAGAAACAAATGTAATAATCTGAATAATAAAGATTTAATTAAAAACAAAAGAAAACAAACATACAAAAAAAAAAGAGGCAATCATTTGGGTCAGGGGAGGGCAAGAGTGGAGGAAAATGTTTCTGATGCGCATTCATCCTGAAACACCTGGGTCAGGCAGCCTGGCTCTGTGCATGCAGCAGGATTCATCTCTGAGACCGAGGACATTCCAGACAAGTGGAGCCCTGGGGAGTGTGCATGCACAGGCCAGGGTTCCGAAGCGTGTGCTTGCATGTGTGTGCATGGGCGTGCCTAGAAGTCCTGCCAGCAGCCACAGTCCTGGCTTGGGCCCTGCCCTCCCCACACCCAGACAGATGCCCCTGCCCTTCACCTGCTGCCTCTGACCCCTCGGCCCCCTTCAGAGGTGGCATGGGGTCCCCACTTGTGAGAGGAAGAGGCGCAGGCAGAGGAAAAAGCACTCTCCAGGGTGGCGTCTATGTGGTGGGCAGCCAGGCTTCAGCGCAGAGCTTCCTGTGAGGCTGGTGTGTTTCCTGCCTCAGTCTGTGGGAATAACCTCCACCAGAGCCCTCCGAGGTGGAGCGAGGGCACCTACTGAGGTGGGCGCAGCACAGGTTGGTTTCTCACCCCCTGGCCGACCAGGGCCGCTGTTCCCCTGTGTGCCCTGGGCTGTGTCCTGCCCATAGTTGTGGTTGCCATAGAAGACTGCGTTTTAAATCACCCACTGGAGGAGGGAGGGGTGGGCTGGGGAGCTGTCCCAGAGGCCACCAGGATGCCACGGTGGCCCGCCCTCCCAGGCTGCTGGCGTAGGGAGCATGCAGGGCCAATTTCATGGCTGATAAACTCTGTTCACAAGACTTCACAGACAAATGAGAGCCGACTCTTTTTTTTGCTGCGACATTTATTTCCTCCTCATTGAGAGAGGCCCGGATCCCAGCGCCTCAGTCCTATCCCTGCAGCTGGGGGCATGGGCTCTTCCTGATGAAAGTATGAGCACCTGGTGAAGTGGGCATCCCAGGGAACTGGCCACATGCTGAGCAGAGCGGCTGAGCTCCTTTGGGAGCAGCTGGGCTGTGTGTGGGGCTGGGACAAGGTTCTGTGTCTCTCTCCCTGCTATTGGGAAAGGGCGTGCCTCACTGGGTTTGAAACAGTGGGACTTGGTTTTGTGCATAAATAATCTCGTGGGCATTTCTCCTCAAGGGCATGTCCTGCTCTCACTGGGTTCCCAGGCCGAGCTCCCTCCTGCCCGTCCCTGGAGGCCTTCCCAGTGCCCCAGCTCACGGCTGCCTCCTGTGCCCAGCAGGGAGTCCAGGCCGATTCCCAATGCTGCTTCTCATTGGAGCCCATGGTTTGCCCACTGTAGACACCAGCCACTCCAGTTCTGTCTGCTGGGCAGGACCCTAGCTGGAAGAGAGGATGCGAAGGAGCCCGTGGACTGACTGGTCCAAGTGGGTGCCCGTCCCAGCTGAGTCACAGGACTTCACTGGTATAGGTCATACTCTGCCAGCATGCCTTGGCCGGCTTGGCTTTTCTCCCTCATCACTCTGGAAGGTTCTTGAGAGCAGGTACCATGTACTTTCTCCTGTGCCCTCCCCCAACTGTGAAACATAGGCATACACAAAGAAGACAACATGCCATGCACAGACACACACACAGACACAGAAGACAGAGCACACACACACACACACACACACACACACACACACACACCACATACACACACACATACACACACTATAGAAGCACTAAGAGCTGCCACCATATATACACACACAAGACACACACAATACATATGAGGATGCAACACGGTGCTGCATGTGCATGTCAGATCCACAGGCCAGGCTCTGGGAGCTTGCTGTCTGCTGGGTACACGCAGACATGCTCACTCCTATCCACTCCTAGGCACACAGGTGTGAGAGGGAGAATGTGTAAAAGGGGTTTGGGCAGAAAGCAGGACTAATGACATTCCCCTTCCCTCGGGTCTGGAAACTCAGTTCAAGGCGGCCAACAGGGACTGGAAGAGCTCCCAGCCAGTTCCTTTCTGCGAAGTGTGGTCAGCTGCCTTGCTTGGGGGTCATTGTGATGGTCAGAGAGAGAAAAGATGCCACAGTGTTTGGTTCATAGAAAACAGACTGTTTATTTTCCCTGAACAATGAGTCTTAGCTATTCAGAAAAGGGGTCAATTTTCAAAGAATGAGGCCTTTATTGGTCCCAGGCTGGAAAAGGTTGGCAGGAAAGGAACTCAGAGTCTCACAAATTGGCATTTTAAATATTAAAATTGTACCATTCGTTAACATTCTTCTATTTTATTGGCAAGATACAATCTACTTAAAACATTTTATAAAATACAGAAAAATACTAAGAAGAGTATTTTTAAAAAGCACCCAGGGTCCCACTGCCCAGCCCCTTCACCCACAGAGTCCCTACCCACGCCTCTCCCAGCCCAGGTGTATGCTGGCAGGTAGAAGAAGGGAGGAAGTGAAGTGTCTGCTGTCTCAGGCGGGTTCTGGGAGCAGAAGGGCCCTGCGTCTGAGTGTAGTGGGAGCACTCGTCAGTGAGCCTGAGGGTTGGTTTTACATGTCGCCTTGTCCCTAGGAGTGCCAGGATTAATCATCATTCTGAGTGCCTATAAGCGTGATTCTGAATGAAAGACTAAGCTTTGAGTCCGAAGGCTGAGTAGAGAAGACCGCCCTCCCTGGTATGGGGAGGTTGGAAGGCTTGAACAGAGGCTGAGAGAGGGACCCACATCTCTGCATGTCCTCAAACTGTGACCTTGGACTCAGAGGAGGGCTCACTGTCCGCTCTCCTGATCTCAGGCCTCCCAGCTGCACATCTTGGGGCTTCTGAGCCTCCATAATCCTGTGAGTGAATGCTTATAGAAAATCCTCCATCCATCAGCTATCTATCATCCATCCATCTATTAATCTATCATTTATCTATTTAATTTATCATACATCTGTCTTCCAACTATCATCTCTTTATTTATCATCTATATATACTAATATCTATCATCTCTATCAACTATCATATACAACTATATATCTGTCATCTATCTATCATATCTATCCATCTATCATATATCTATCATCTCTCTCTCTCTCTTTCTCTCTCTCTTTCTTTCTTTCTCTCTCTCTCTCTCTCTCTCTCTCTCATCTATTATCTATCTATCAGCTCTATCTATCATCTATCTATCCACCCACTATTGTGCTGGGTGCTAGGAAGAGTGCATATATAAGGCAGTCACCTTTAACACTCTGTTTACCATCTGAGCCCTGTCTTGGTGTCTGACTGTGCTTGACTAGACTAATGGTGCTGTCAGTTATGAGAAGAACTAACTATAATGTGGGCTTTCTTATTCTCCCACTCCACACTGGGCAGTCCACCCTGGGCTCCCGGATCCAGGAGGAAAGTAGTGAGTAGGGAGAAAATACCAGCAACCATTTTCCACCAGGGGCCTGAGTGCCAGATCAGTGTGGGGAGCCTGTCAGTGGATCGGAAGCAGGAAACCATGGTAAATTAAGACCTGTCACTTTGCCAGCATCCACTGCACTTTCCTCATGAAGCTCCACCCCCGAGGCCTCAGTGTGGGTCAGTGTGAGGTTGTGGGTGAGCTCTCCTGGCATTTGTTCATCAAGTTTGTTCAGCAAGTATTTGCGAGAGGACAAGCCTAGGTCTGACATCATTTCAAGGCCTGGAGATAGAACCAGGAAGGCAGAGCTCAGTGAGCCCCACAGTTGTTAGCAGACGCTGAGGAGACAGGGTGGGTGCTATCCTCCTGGAGATCCAGGCGGGGCTGGTGACAGGCTGGGGAGGATGGTGTGGGCAGGGAGGGTTTGGGAGCTGGGGAGGACTGCTGGTTGCACAGGGGACAGGTTTAATTGGTGGGGTTGGGGGAGGGAAGACTGCTGGATGGACAGGAGGAACAGGTTTATGGGGGGAGGACTGCTGGATGGACAGGGGGGTCAGGGTTATCAGGGGGAGCACTAGGAGGGAAAGAACAGAGTGGGCCTAGGCTAGGGCCCCCAGACCATGGTGATATCTAACCAGAAGGGAGCTTTGCTGGTAAAAAAAAAAAAGGGGGGGGGGGTCCCTCCTCCTATGCCTTCTCTCCTTTGTCCCCTCCCTTATGCCCCTTCTCAGGCCTCAGAAGGTTCTGAAGGTGATGGGTTTGTGGAGGAGAGTCTGCAGGAGCACATGCCTGAAGCCTGGCTGCTCAGGGGGCCTCCACAGTGGGTTGCTGCTGCAGAGGACAGTGATGGGGAAGCAGTCCTGCCAGCTTCCAGCCTCAGGCCTGCAGAGGGCACTGTGGTGGTGGTGGGCAAGAAAGCAGGCAGCCCAGACCTCCTTGGGGGCCAGGGCAGATGAGGTCCCTGGGAGCTACCAGGTTGGTACACTTTTGCCTGGTATAGGTGTTACTGTGGAGAGAGATGCTACCCATGCTTATTCCTTGGAAGGAATGACTTTGAGGGATGTAACACAAGTGCTGACCAGTAGAGGGGCCAAAATGCAAAGCCAGCTTGTAAGAAGAAAGCTGACCCCTGGAGGCAGATGTAAACTGGATGGTGTAGCCCAGGAGCAGCTATGGAGTTACCCTGCCATAGGCCACAACAGTAAGCTCTGGACACAGCACTGAACCACCTGTGGGAGGACAGGTTTATCGGGAGAGGGCTGCTGGACAGACAAGCAGGAAAGGGCACCAGAGTGTCCACAGGGGAGGGGCCCAAAGCAGGAGGACACTAGGCTGGTTCCTGTTCCAGCTGGAGCCAGGCAGCAAGTGGGACAGAAACGCACCTGCTTGGAGAACGAGAAGGCAAGCTTGAGGCCCCCACAGATGGGGGAAAGTGAGGGGAGACATCTCAGAGGAGAGAGGCTGAGAGAGTTCAAATGTTGTGGGTGAACTTCCCACATCCCTGCTGATCCCAGACCAGGCTCAGAGTCCAGCAAAGCTAAAGGAGCAGGACAGAAGTTCGTGGTCATCTCCCACATGGAGATGGCGTTCTCAGCACATGCCACCCACATGGTCTGCTTGCTGGGAAAGTCAGTGTCACGGGAGAAAGTGGGTACAGAGGAGGAGAAACTTCACAGAGAAGCCAGGGAGGGGCCTGGGCATGCAGGGCAGGGGTAGGGAGGGGTGATGAGTGGCTGTTACTGCTCTCAGGTCAGCGTATGCACTGGGAGCACAGGCATGTGGCCTTAGGGACACAAGGGCTCTCTGAGCTTATCTATAGCAGACAGTTCTCAACTCCATTAAAACACCATTGGAAACCACTGCATCCCCACTTCAACCCGTGCCCCAGAAGTATTCCAGTGACCTTTTAGGGGGACTCTTGTAGGCAGTGTGGGGGCAGGAGCAAATGGAAATGCTAGAGTCTGGTGGGCCTAGTCCAGTCGCAGATGCCTCGTGCTTAAAATGGAGAACTCCCCGGCCTCAGGACTCCTTTGTCCCAGGCCTAGGGCATGAGAGGAGCGCGGCGGGCAACTGTGGTGCGAGGAAGCAATGCCGGTGGCCCTGCTTGTGCTGCTGCTGACTCCTGTGTGGCCCTCCCCTTTGGGCACTCTGGGGCCCACCTTGATGGTGGGAATCCACTCTTGGGACCTCCTTGGGATTGGTGTGGTCCCATTCTGAGCGCCTGACCTGGGGGGCCCCAGGCCTCCCACTTGCCAGCCAGCCTGTATGCTTCATCTCAGACCATGGTCCTGGGGGCCGCCCCAGGCACTGCCTCTCTTGGTGAAAGGAGTCAAGCAGGCACAGCGGGCCCTTTCCTACTTGTTCACAAATTCCAGAAGAGAGAATTAATGGGAAAATTAGGGCAAGCAGCAGGGCTGCCGCTCAGCAGAGATGAAATGGTCCTATGGCACAGGCGGGAAAAGAAAAGGAGCTCCCGGCCTCCTTGCCTGCTTGGTCAGCAGAGACACTCCAGAGCTCGCAGGGAATGACTCTTCTGGAGTCAGACGTGGCTCCTGTCTGTTGGAGCCCTTTTAATTGGCTTGCAGGCTCCTTAGAATCAATAGGCTGTGGGCAGGGAGGCAGCAGGTGGTGCTGTTACACTGGAGGCTGACAAAGCCACCCTGTGCGGCTGCTTGCTGATTAGCATCAAAGTCCACGCACACAGCTGCCCGAACAACTGTGGCTCAGGAGAACCCAGCCTAGAGGTGTGAGGCTGGCAGGAGGGATGGTTGGTGTTAGTGGCCCACTTCCTCTCCTAGTTCTCCTCCCCAGCTCCCAGGACGGAGGTAGCAAAGCTGGCAGCTCAGAAGCCACAGGCTGGACTGGTAGGCTTGGATCCAGGCCCCGGCTTCCCCTCCTCCCCACTCCTCATCCTGTCAGCTTCAGGCCAAGTGGGTGAGGCTAGAGGGGCCTTGCACCTGGGTGCTTCTGTGTGAGTCAGGTCACCAGCAAGTGGCTCTCTTCCTTTGTTTGTCCTGAGCACCTACTGTGCATGGGGCACCCTGCAGATGCTAGGGACATGTCTGCCCGCAGGCTTGTCTGGTGATCTCTGTGTAAGGCCTAGAAGGATAGGCAGATACCAGTAGTGAGATCTAGGAAGAACTGAAGCAGCTGGACCCCCAAGGATGAAGGGTGCAGCTCGGGAGAGTTCCAGGAGATGTTCCCGCAGAGGAACAGGCAGGCACATAACTGTTGAGACGGAGGAAGACTGGGGTGATGGAGACAGAGAAGGTGTGCAGGACTGCATGTGCTGCACAAGGCCTTGTGACAGGAAGCTCAGCCTGATATTTTATTCTATTCTAAATGACATGTTTGAAAATAGTCACCAAAAGCCATTAATTGACGGTTTCACTGCTCATTTACCCACTTTGTGCATGCATTCATTTTACGGTCTGTCCATTCAATTGTTCACTTGCTCACCATCACTCACCTATTATTTATGCCTCCTGAGATTGATCGATACCATTCCCTTCTCTGTTGCCTTTTATTAACCAGTTCACACAAAGGGCTGGGCTAAGGCCTGAGAACGGCGCAGCGGCCGGACTGGACACCAGAGGGCGCGAGTGGCTCGCGCATCCCTGGTGCTGCGGGTTCTGGGGGCTGGGCTGGAGAGAAAATACAGCGGGTCCAAATTTTAGTTCTTCCCCTCATGCTGCACGGATGGGGAAACCGAGGCATGGACAATGGGCTGGCTTGCTCAGGATCACCTAGCGAGAAGAGGAAGGAAGTGAGGCCATGGGGTGAAGGGATGTCACCTTAGGGTGAGGACCACCGGAGCTGGTGTGGCTGGTTTCCCAGGAGACCAGGGCGCCAGCAAGCCAGACCCTAATTCCCCTGGCTGCTACAGTGGGAGCCTCTGGGAAGGGTCAGGAGTCAGGGTCTCTCTCGGCCTGCCCCCCGCCCCTCCCTCCTCGCAGACCCTGAGTCTGGCGGCGCTCGGGGCAGCCCTGGGTGGGTTGATGGCCTCCCCCGGTACTCCCCCAGGCTTCCTCCCCAGCGAGCTGTGCTCCGCACTTCAAGGCGGAGGGGCCGAGAACCAGAGAAGCTGGTGATTCACCAAGGCCACACAGCAAGGAAGCAGCAAGTGGCCCAACCTACAGAACTGGGAGGGGAGGCTGGAGAGGGGCGCTGCGTTCTGAAGGGTTACCGCCAAAGGTTACCGCTCTCCTGGGCTGGCTCCAGGCGGCAGAACTCAGCGGGAGCCGGTGGAAGCGGGAGCAGAGACCGGGGGCCACCTTTCCAACCACCGCCCCCTGGGCCTGAGCCAGGCCAGGTTTTGGGGGCCCTGCGATTGGGAGTAGTGAGGACTGTTTGAGTCTTCATGCAGGCTGCCTGCTTGGGGGACAGCTCGTGGCATGTGGGGCTGACAAAGGCTTTGACAGGGCTAGGAGGGCCCCCTTCCCCTGCTGGCATGCAGGACAGACGCACTGCCCTTGCTAGTCTTGCTGGCTCTGTCCAGATCCAGTGAAATAGGGGTGAAAAGACGGGGGTGAGGCGCTTCACACCACTACACTTGTCTCTGGGAGACTCATATCAGGGTTGGGATGCCGCTGGGCTTTGGGGTTCAGGGCCCATGCTCCTGGGGGTGCTATTGAGTTCAGGGGCCCGGGGGCGGAGGGTGGACCCAGCCACCATCTCTCTTTCCCAACCCCGTCTTCTCTGGGCTTCACCTTCATTTTTTAAAAAAATATATTTTATTGATTTTTTACAGAGAGGAAGGGAGAGGGATAGAGAGCTAGAAACATCAATGAGAGAGAAACATCGATCAGCTGCCTTCTGTACACCCCCTACTGGGGATGTGCCTGCAACCAAAGTATATGCCCTTGACCGGAATCGAACCTGGGACTTTTCAGTCCGCAGGCCGACACTCTATACACTGAGCCACACGGGTCAGGGCTGGGCTTCACCTTCTCTGTGAGACCTGCTCCGTCCTCTGCCCCGTAGGGTCTCTTCTCCACCTGCACTCTACCCTTCTCCTGCCTCCATGGTCATCTGTGATTTGTCCTCATTAAGGCCGCCCTCACACTTGCTGCCGCCTGTATGGGTAAACTCCAAGTCAGGGAAACTGTGTCCTTCCACCCCTGCCCGGCAGGACCCAGGGGTTTACAAAGAACATCTTCTTCAAGCCTGGGACATCTGAGGGGTGGGGTCACTGTCAACCCCTCCCCTGCGATTTGGACCCAGTGGTCCTGGATGTAGAGCTCTTGGTTCTGTCTGGACCCCAGGCTCTGAGCACAGAATCTTGTGCTGTCTTTTGCTGCTAACAAGTTTGTCTTGTTTCCAGGGATAAGCTCAAGGATCTTAGAATTTTTATTGCCTTGCAGAGTCAGAGCCGGCATTACTGTGTTCACCTTTGCCTCCCCTGCCCAGGCAACCCTCTGGCTCCTTCTTCCCATGCGATAAGCTCCTCTGATGCCTCAGATTTTAATGTCTAGCCTGCCGATGCAGGCGAGTGCCCCCCTATTCGCTAAGGGTTGTTTGGTTATAGCTCAAAGCCATTGTTCATCAGAAGGAAACCTGGACTCTGACTACTGGCCATGGTGCCCTCCTGTCTGAGCTCAGTCCCCCGAGGCCCTGCACACCACCACTGCCCTCCAGTTGTCCAGTCACTGCTGCTTTTGGACACCTGAGGCCTGCACCTGCCTCCAGATCTACCCTCCATGTTCTCTGTGGTGTCATCTTTCACGCTGATGACCTGCCTAGTCCATGCCAGCCTGGGGCCTCTCCTCCCCTCTGGGACGTCTCTGGAGGACAGGTCAGCCATGCCACCCAGAACCTGGCCATTTCCAAGAACCTTCCTCCTCACAGCCCCACCCTCAGCTCTGCCCACTCGCTGTCCTTCACCACTTTGAGACATCCAGTTTCTCTGCAGGTCCTCTGGGCAGCAGCCCTTTCTGCCTTCTTTCCTTCCTGACCCAGCTTCAAGTCTGTGGTGTATCCTTCAGTGCTCACTTCCCCATATGGGAGCTCCCTCACCTTTGCAAGATAAAGCCCACTCCTGGGTGAACCCTCCCTTCCCTCTGCTTTCTCCTCACTGCCCTGCCTGCATGCCATGCACTGATGGAAAGAAGCATAGGTGGCACAGGTCATTCACAGTCCATGGACTCAGGTGGCCCATGCCAGGCCCGGAAGGATGGTTGGCAGTGCTGGTTCCCACCTAACCACCACGGCTGGCACTCCAACAGTACCTCCATCAGGGAACACATTCTCAATTTGCATTCTCCCATCCTGATGCAGGATAGGCAAAACAGAAGATGGTAGCAGAAGGTCACAGATTTGTCACAGATTTGCTAGGAAATCACCCATTCAACCAGCTCTGTTTGCCAGGAAGACTTGATGGTCCCAGGGTGATAAGAGGAAGAAAACCAGAGCTAGAGGCATTCATGAGGACACAGACAGATGGTCCATCAGTTAGAGGCTCCCAGAGGCAAAGGGACCAAGATTCCTAGCCACTGCTCTAGGAGGACCATGGAGGAAAAGAGAGATAGGAAGGAGTGTGGATGAGATTGTGTTAGGAAAGGACGATCAGAGAGGAGCCCAGAGCATGAGGGTGTCAGGCAGTTAACCACCCAATAACTGCAGATGAAAACCATGTTCCCAGATTCCCAGCAGGTGGAGTGGGATCTGCACAGATGTCATTACATAGCGTTTCTAAGGAAGTGTTTGCTTCTCCCTCCTTGCTGCTGCCCTCTGCAATATGGATCTGATGTCTGAACTCGTGCAAGCATCATGGCCATTTGGTTACCAGAGGAGCCATGTGCCAAGGAGAACAGGGCAGGAAGGTAGATGGGCCACCAGGCAGCTTTGGGAAGCCCTTCGGGGCCTTACTCTGTGAGAGCGCTGGTCCTCTGTGCTGTTGAAGCCACTGGAGTGGGTGATTTTAGTAGCAATAGAGGGCATGGCTCAGGGCAGTGAGAAGAACTCAGGCCCGTGTAACATGTGGTCATTAAGAGGCTGTGGAACCTTGTGAAAGGAGAGGGGTGTGCAGGATAGAGTGCAGTGGCCTAAAGGGGAACAGGTGGTCAGGTGGTGAGGACGTGTTGGGGAGCCCGTAAGGGTTGACCATGTTTCATGCACCAGGAGGGAGGTGAAGCATGATGAGGAAGGTGTGCACCTCTTTGTTGCCCACACAAGCATAGTGTACATGGGACCACGTGTTGACGCAGGCAGGGGCTCTCCTGAGCAGGTGTGGGAAAGTGCTCAGCAGCGGGCCAGGGCTAGGACTCTAGGAGAGCTGTGCCAGGGCCCCTGCTAGACAACCCCTGTTCCATCTTGTACCTTCTCCCAGGCCCTGGGTTGGGGTCACCTGAGCGCCTCCTACTTTGTTATTTAACTACGCTGTATCTTGGTCTCCTAGTACCGTGGTTGGCAAACCACAGCTCTCGAGCCACATGCAGTTCTTTGGCCCCTTGAGTGTGGCTCTTCCACAAAATATCACGGCCTGGGCGTGTCTATTTTGAAGAAGTGGCATTAGAAGAAGTTTAAGTTTAAAAAATTTGGCTCTCAAAAGAAATTTCAATTGTTGTACTGTTGATACTTTGCTCTGTTGACTAATGAGTTTGCCAACCACTGTCCTAGTATGTGACCAGGATGTGCCTTCTTACTACAAACAGGTACAGTGAGGTAGTTCAAGGTGATACTGATGAAACACTCCTCTCCATGCCCGAGCCTCCTCCTTCCTTGCATTTATGTATTAGAACTGCTGTGCCTCCCAGTCTTTATAGAGTGGCTTTATGTAGAAAGTGTCTTGAGGGGTCTAGTAGTGCAGTCTCTTTGTTCACCTGAACTGAATGCTCTAGAAATGCCCCTTGTGTGCATTATTTGGGCTCTCCTATTATAATTGGGACTTGATTGTTGATGTCCCATTTGTGGGAGGGATCTGCCCTCCAACTTTCTGCCAGTGAGTTCAATCCCAATGTCATTCTGCTAGCTGCTATACATGGGTTTTGGGTTTACTATTTGTGGAGCTTGCTGGATTTTGCTTTGATGTTGTTGAATCTAGTCCCTTGGTATGTCTATTCTGGGCCTCTTGGGAGCTTCTCTTGTGCAGGTGAATGTGACTCACTGTCCCTTTCTGGCCTTGGGAAACCTGATTGAGGTCTGAGAGGTTGAAGCCCATAGTAGTTCAGTTTTCGAAGACTCCTTATCCCAGAGGCTGTGTTTGCCTTGAGTCTCATGCCTTGATTGTATTTGTTCTGAGCTTTACTCTCTCCCCCCACTGAGCTGGCCCTATAAGTGTCAGCTACATGTGCTTGGGGTCCAGATTGCTTTTGCCTTACTGCATTGTCAGGTGTGGTGTCTGCAGCAGGAATCCAAACATTGTTTCTGACTAATTTGGTCAGGCAAAGACTCAGAGCCTCTAGAGACCTACCTCTGCCTGAAAGCTGATTGGATTCAGTCTTGAGCAGCCTCAGGCAATTGTCCACAGGTGGGGTGAGATGTTTTCCAACAGTGTGGGGCAATTTTTTCTGTTTGGAGGCTAATTGTTATTCTCAATCTCTTAATAGACCTCAGAAATCTAAAGTGTAGGGCAAGGGGTTTTCTAATAGGATGGGCCAACTGTCTTTTCCCCAAGAAACTCTCTGGATTCTTTTTGCTTTTCCAGTTGAATGTTTTCTGCTTCTTTGTATTTCAAATCTTTGACTTGATTCTCGCATTCCTCTAGTCTGCTGTTAGATCTTTGTATAATATTTTTTATTTTAGTCAGAGTTGGTCCTTTTTCATCTCCTCTTGGGTCTTGCTAAATTTATCAATCTTTTCTAGAATATTCTTGAAAAACCTTATAACTGTGGTTTTGAATTCTATATCCAGTCATTTGTTTTCCTCCATTTCCTTTGTTTGTGATCTATTTTTTTTTTTGTCTCTGCATTTTTGCTGTTTTCCTGAGTTGGTAGAATAGCTTTGTGTGCTAGGTGTCCTATATGGCCCAGTAGCTCTGCCTCCCCAGTTACCTGAGGTGGACTCTCTTGGTGCACCCCTTTGTGGACTGTGTGTACAGCCTTGCTGTATTTTAGTCTTGATTATTGTTGGTATCACTGGGGGAATTGACCTCCAAGCCAACTGGTTGTGAAGATCAGCTGTGTCTATGCTGGGAGAACTTCAGTGCTGGAGTCAGCCTTATAAGACTTGCAAAATTGCAAAAGCTTCTGTGTTCAGCTTGGATGGGGTGGAGTCTCAGGGCTGAGACTCCATTAAGAGACTGAGCAGACAGCCTTGGCTTTCTGTCAACCCTGCCCTACGTGGCCCCTGGGTCACAGTGTCCCTTGGTAATAGCTGCAGTCCTCTCTATGTGCATTCATGCACTTGTACTCGTGCACCTCCAGACCTCTGCCTTTCACAGCTCCTCTGAGTTTCCATGCACTCTGGGGGCCCATATGAGCTTGGGTTCCCAGGGTCTTGCCTGCAACTGGGGTTCAATGCAGTCAGAAGTGGAGTTCAGTGCAGTTGGGTGGTTTGGTTTTCCTCATGCTAGAGAAAGTCAGTGGCACATCAGTAGTCAGTCCTCTCTGTTTGCCCTGGCATGCATGCCTCCAGACCCCTGTCTTTCCCAGCTCCCCTGAGTTTCCGTGCACTCCTCTTTTTTTGACAAACCAGACTCCCCCCCCTATGAGTCTTGCCCAGAACTGGGGTTCAGTGCAGTTGGAACTGGGGTTCAGTGCAGTCAAGAGTTTCTGTCTCCTTTCCTCTAGACTCTAGAGTCTAGAGGAAGCCAGCCAGGCACTCAGCCACCAGTCCTCTCCATGCACGTGTTTCCATACCTCAGCTTTTTGCAGCTCCTCTGAGTCTCCATGAGCCCCTCTCTTTCCTCCTAGTTGTAGAATTTCCACTCAGCCAGCTTTCCTGTGGTTCTGGATGATGTCCGTTCAGTCTTTTAGTTGTAGTTTTGAAATTGTTGTGCAAGGCAGCAGTTTAGGTGTTCACCTATGCCACCATCTTGGTTTCTCCTCAGTCTACTCATATTTTTGCAGATGACAAAATCTCATTCTTTTTTATGGCTGAATCATATTTCATTGTATATATGCACCATTTCTTCTTTATCCATTCATCTATTAATAGACACTTATGTTACTTCCAGATTTTTGCTATTGTAAATAATGCTGCAATAAACATATGGCTGTTTACTGTTAATTTTTGATTTACTGTCTGGATTTCTTTGCATAATTACACAGAAGTGGAGTTGCTAGACACTTCTTTGACTCTTGTTATATAGACTTTGTTTTAAAGTCTATTTTGTTGATATTAATATTGCTCCCCCAGCTATTGTTTGTTTCCATTGTCATGAAATATATTTTTCCATCCCTTTACTTTGTATGTTTCTTTCTATCTGAAGTGAGTCTTTTGTAGACAGCATATATTAGGGTTGTTTAGTTATCTATCTGTCTTGATTGGAACATTTAATCTGTTTACATTTAAAATAATTGTTTACAATTATCTTTATTGCCATTTTATTTATATTCTTATTTTTTTTCTTTTTCTTAAAGAAGACCCTTTTACATTTCTTGTAACACTGAAATGTAATGAAATCCTTTAGCTTTTTTTCTTATCTGGGAAGCTTTATATCTGTTCTTTAACTATAAATGACTAGAGGCTCAATTCATGAAGATTCATGCAAGAATGGGCCTTCCTTCCCCTAGCTGCTGACACAATCTTCACTCTGTCCAGAGCCACCTTTTCTCTCCAGCCGAGAACTGCCTTTCTGCTCTGGCCTGGAGCTGCCTTTCCACCTTCCCACACTGCCCAGAGGCCCGGAGCGGCTGGGGTGGTGCAGAATGCTTATGTCGTTGCCATGGCCGCTTGGTGCCTGCATATGCAAATTAACCTGCCATATTTGCTAATTTGCATAGTCATTCTTGATTGGCTGGTGGGCATTGGGAAGGTATGGTCAGTTAGCATGTTGGTCTTTTATTAGTGTTGATTGGCTTATTGGGTAAAGTAGTCTTGGTTGTACATCCTTGCTTTTCATCACTTTGAATATTATTGCCACTCCCTCTGGTCTGAAAAGTATCTGTTGATAAATCAGCTGACAGTCTATGGAAGCTCCCTTGTAGGTAACTAACTGCTTTTAAGATTCTCTCTTTATCTTTCACCTTTGGCATTTTAATTATGATATATCTTGGTGTGGGCCTCTTTGGGTTCATCTTTTTTGGGACTCTGTGTTATTTCCTTTATCAGGTTAAGGAAGCTTCCCATAATTATTTTTTTTCTCATAGGTTTTCAATTCCTTGCACTCTCTCTTCTCCTTATGGCAACCCCATGATGCAAATGTTGCTATGCTTGAAATTGTCCCAGAGGCTCCTTATAGAATCTTCATTTTTTTGGAAAAAACAATTTTTTTTTCTCTTCTGATTGTTTTTTTTCTGCTTCTTTATCTTCCAAATCTCTGATATGTTTCTCTGTTTCATTTATTTGACTGTTTATTACTTGTAATGTATTCTTCATTTCAGTTATTATATTCTTTATTTCTCACAGATTTTTGTTGTTGTTGTTTTCTAACTCCATTTTTATGTTTTACATCTCTTTGTTGATGTTCTCACTAAGTTCATTGAACATCCTTTTAACCAGTGTTTTGAACTCTTCATTTAGTAGCTTGCTTGTCTCTATTTGGTTTAGTTCTTTTTCTGGAGTTTTGTTCTATTCTTTGATTTAGGACATGATTCTTTGTCTCTTCATTTTGGTCACTTCCTTGTGTTTGTTTCTATGTATTAGGTAGAGCAGCTATATCTCCAAGGTTAGTAGTGGGGCCTTATGTAGTAGGAGTCCTACACAGCCCATTGGCACACCCTCTCTAATCAGCCGAGCTGGGCACTCCAGGTGTGGCCTCCCTTTTGTGGGATGTGTACATCTTTTTGTAGTTGAGCCTTGATTGTTGTTGGTACCTCAATGGGAGAGATCTACCCTTCTCATTGGCTGTATGGACTGGCTGTGACCACCATGGAGAATGAGTTGTGCAGGTGCCTACCTCACAGAGCAGGACTTACTTCAGTGGGGCTTGGGACCTTCTGAGTCTGGATTTTGAGTGTATCCCCTGTGGAGGAGATTGAGTGGTGCTCCAATGTGGTCTGAAGCTGTCCACTAGGTGCAATGTCTCTGAGGCCTTTCTGGAGTTGCAGGTTAAGATAAGCTTCCACTTGTGCCCTGCCTGGGACAACCCAGCATAAGCTATAAATGACCTGCATATTGTTGCTGCTTGTGATGGACTTGGAGCTGCCCAGAAGAGGCCAAGCTACCTCTAGTGTCAGGCCTAGGGCCACTTATCAAGAGGTATAGAGCATGCTAAGGCCATATCCTGATGTTTGAGAGATTTTAGGAAAGTCTGAAGCATGAGCCAAGACCTACCATTCGTCTGGAAAAGACTTAGATTGGGCCAGCAAGTTGGGTGGGGTGTGGTCTCAGAGAATCATCAGGAAGGTATGAAATTGTTTGTCAGAGTGATGGAGACTCAGATATGATGCATGTCTGCCAGCTCTGTAAGGGGAGGGTTTGGAAAAGAAACAATGGCCTCTGCCAACACTTCTGTCTGGGAGAAAGCATCCCTCCCCCCACTTTTGTCTCAAGGCCAGCCTGCTCAGTTCCTCCTGTATGTTTCTGCTGCCCCAGTACTGAGCTCAGGGAATGAGGCTGAGTAAGTCTGTATGTGTGCTCTGTAAGAAGAACTCCCTGAGACTCCAGAAGTCTGTGTGTTACTCATTCATTTTCCCCACTGGTTTTCATAGCCAGAAGTTATGGGTACTTCTCTTTCTGGCCCTGGATACCAGAGCTTGGGGCCTGGTGTGGGGCTAGGACCCCTTGTTTCTTAGGGAGAACTCAGCAGCAGAGAATATTGCTCTGAATTTTTATCTGACACATGCAGGTGTAGGACCAAACCATTCTGTGTCTCTGCCCCTCCTACTAGTCTCAATGTGGCTTCTGTAAATCCTTACTTATAGGATTTTAGAACCACCTGAAGTCTGTTGGAGAGAGTACAGGTTGGGCTGAGTAGCCCCCCCCACCCCTGCCATGCACAAATTTCATGCACCAGGCCTCTAGTCTCTAATAATAAAAGCATAAATGCTAATTAGAACTGACATCCTTCTGGACAACCTTTCAGAGACCTTCCAGATGAAGCCAAGGCTGCAAGGAAAGCCCTGGTCCTGAGTGTCAGAGGAAAGTTGGTGCCAGCAGCCAGGGGAAGGAAGGCCTACTCTTGCATGAATTTCATGCATTGGGCCTCTAGTATTGATATAGATATAGATAATTTTACCTTTCTAGGTTATTGATTTTAAGGATTTCTGAAGAATTTCTTCATTCTTTTAACTGTAATAATTAACCAAAAATAAAATATTTTTTTAAAAATATATTTTATTGATTTTTCACAGAGAGAAAGGGAGAGGGATAGAGAGTTAGAAACATCGATGAGAGAGAGATGATCAGCTGCCTCCTGCACACCCCACACTGGGAATGTGCCCACAACCAAGGTACATGCCCTTGCCGGAATCGAACCTGGGATCCTTCAGTCCACAGGCTGACGCTCTATCCACTGAGCCATACCGGTTTCGGCCAAAAATAAAATATTTTAACATTATCAGCTTTATATAAAGATTTCTTTAACTAAAATATGCCTTTTGAAATCTATAGATATCTTTCCTCAGTTTCAGAGATGTTTTCAGTTATTATCTATTCCACATTATAATTGCTTTGTGCATTTTCCCTCATTCTTTCTTCTGTCTTTTTATTTTTTATCTGTGTTCACTATCCAGTTACTTAACCTAGTTTCCTCATAATAAAGTGAAAATGATCTGCCTATGTCACAGGGCAGTTTCCAGGATTAACAGAGTTAATATATGTAAAGCTCTTAAAACGCTACCCAACTGCCCTTGCCAGTTTGGCTCAGTGCATAGAGTATTGGCCTGTGGATGGAAGGGTCCCTGGTTCAATTCCAATCAAGTGCACATGCCTGGATTTCGGGCTCTGTTCCCAGTAAGGGGTGTGCGGGACAGCCAATCAATGATTCTCTCTCATTATTGATGTTCCTATTACTCTCACCCTCTCTCTTCCTCTCTGAAATCAATAAAAATTTATTTAAAAAAATACACAACAGTACTCAACCCAGAGCAGCCATAAACATATGGGTAATAGTGATTTTTATTTTTATGGATTTTTATTGTTATTATTAGTTATAGTGAGTTGGTTAATTTCAAGAATTCTAGATCCAGACTGCCACATACTAGCTGAGTAGGCTGGGTAAGATATTAACTTCTCTGCCTCATTTTCCTCCTTTGTGAGATGGAGATAATGATTCTGACTCCTAAGGTTATTATGAAGATTAATAGCTGGTATTAGTAAAGTGCTCAGAACAGTGCTGACACATAGTAAGTGCTGTACATGTTGTTAAAGAAATACCTTCTCAAGACTTTCCTGAAGATAAGCAATTGTTCTCAGTAGTTTCTACTCTGTTTCTTGCTGTTTCCAAAGTGTTATTAGTTCTCTAATATTGTTGTTTTGTTATTCCTTTGCTTCCATATGCCTCTAATCTCTTTTTCATTTTCTATGTTTTATCATTCAGTCTGAGTTCTCTTTAGGCTCTTTTAGGCTGCTCTTTCATTTAAAGCAGTTGTGGGGCATTTACTATCACTTGCTTGAATTATGTTTTCTTTTGGCTGGGCTCATGCCTGTTCTCATGTGTGTGTGTGCGCCTTTTCTTGTGAAGGGTGTATGTGTGTGTGTGTGTGTGTGTGTGTGTGTGTGTATGTGTGTGTGTATGTATGTATGTATGTAATGCACATGTCTGTGTGCTTGTGTGATGGAATTGTTTCATCTTGGCTTCTGCTGAGCAGTGTGCCCAGGGCCCCCTGCCTACTCTGGTCAGCATTGTGCTGCCCTGCCTTCATTATTCCTGTCCCTGTGCTGCCCCTCAGAGCTTCCTGGTATTTGGAGATTTATTGGTTTTTGTAGCCCGGGGCATGATGGGAGTGCAGTCTCTCCAAGGACACCTGGCCAGGGCTCTGCTCAGACTGCTGGTGTTTGCTATGGAGTGAGTGCACATTCCTGTGAGATGGCTCCTGATCATCCTGCCCTTCCAGCAGGTGTCTACTTCCCTCAGGGACTGTCCATCCCACTTCACCCTTTTCTCCTAAGCATCAGTACCTCATCCACTTCTCCTCAGCTGGGGAAAAGCCCTCAGCCCCAGCTCCAACCTTCTTCATTCTGGGTGGGAGGGTGTAGGGGAGAAGCCTCAGGGCCCTGCAGCCTCACTGGTGTGTTCTCAGTGTGGGGCCAGGGTGGTATCCCCTCTTCTGCCACTGGCCTCAGTTTCCCATCTGGGGCAGGCAGTGTAGTAGGTTATGTCCCACTCCTCCTTTGGTTGCTGTTGGCAAAACTTGGGACTTGAATTGATGCTTTCATTAGGATTGCTTATGTGTGTAGAGGTCCTGTGCAGGGCAGTTCTGTGATGCAGTCTCTCTCTATCAGCCAGATCAACTGGAAACTCAACTGCCTTTTGATTAATTTTTCTCCTTTTTTGTCACAGCCTCCTAGCATCTTTAAAAAGACCATTACATTATCAAACCTATGGAGCAAGCCAGAAAAGTGCCTCTGAACTTGAATAAGGGCTTTAAAATGTGGCTAATACATGCTCTTCTGTACTTCCCCCACCCCCACCCCAACTGAACAAAGCAGAGTGGTGGCCTGATACTGGGTTGATTCCAAAGCACTCCTGTGATTGCAGAGAAACATAAATCCTCCAACTGTCTCACAGTCTTGAGGACAGCAGGGTCAGGCTGGCTAATTTTAACTGTATTCAGTTAGCATGTCTTGAAGCCCATAAATCTAAATGCCAATAAATTAATATATCATGCTGAGGGCCGCCAGCCACAGCATTAATCCATTTTGTGGGGAGTGCACACAGAACTCAGCAAACTCCTGGAACTCAAGCATTTCAGCTGCACTGTATTAATCTGGCATTAAAGGGATCCAAGGGTACTTTGCTGAGTATAAATCCAGGCCCCTGTGTCCTTGGCTTCTGCACAGCTATCCTCTCCTCAAAACCTCCGAGATGGGTGCTAAATCTTTCAAATCCGGAGCCCGGTCTGGTTTCAGGCAGAGGTGGTTGCTTGGGGCAGGAATGGCATAGTCAGGCTGAACTGATATGCCTGTGGTCATGGCCATTTATGGCAAGAAGCATTTTAAAAATCGATCTTTTACATTCAAGCTGAGCAAGGCTTGCGTTTGATCAGGGCTGGTTCAGGGTAAGCCAGGGGAGGTTCCCAACCACTTCCATTTGATAATGAATTCTGCTATGCACACCCAGCCTAACGGGTTGGTGGGCCAGACAACACCTAGTCTGATGTGTGGCTAAGGCTGCATGGTAGCTCGGTAGCCCATGGTTAAGCATTCCATTTCTATGAAGACTCAGTAGCAAGCCAAATAGTATCTCAAAAGTAGGGTAGTTATGTGTAGATGACAACAGGCTTTGCTTCAAAATCTTAAGGTTCTGTGTTGGGAATTCACCTATAGACCCTGCCAAAAGCTCCAAACAGCATCCCCATCTGTCACTGACACGCCAGGCACCATTGGACCTGCTGGGTGATGAGGCCCAAGTGGCAGAGCAGCTGGCACAGCAGCCTGCACTTGTGGCAGAGCCTTCTTTGTTCAGAGATCCACTGAAAATTAGCAGTTTTGGGGTCACTCAGTAAATGAACTGGATTAACACACCCTGATGAGTATGTTGTCTCCAAAATTCAAGGTGGCCTCATGACGAGTGATGCCTCCTCTTTGGTAGGGGGAGTAGCAGAGCAGCAATGTGTCCCTCACGTTAGCAGGGTTGGCTCACAACACCCTATGTTACTGAGTCACTCCAATTCTTACTGAAGTGGAAGGGACTTGTGTGGGACTTCTCACTCCCTAACACATACATGTTTTACCAATGTGACTAGAGTCATTGCTATTTCATGACCACTGGGTCATGTCATACATGTAATGGGCCAGTGTGTCCCATGGAATAGGAAGGTGATCAAGATCCCTGTGGACTGCACTAGAGCATAAGATTGGGGAGCTGACATACCCTTGAGATAGGACAGTGATGTTGTCTTGTTGGATTTGCGGCTGAAAGCAAACTGCCTCTGGTGGTCTTTGTTAACAGGGATGGAGAAAAGGCCTGGGCCAGATCAATAGCTGCACATCAAGCACCACAAGGGGTGTTAATTTGCTCAATAAATGAAATCCCATCTGGTACAGAGACTACAATTATCACTTGGTTAGCTTGTGGCAATCTGCTGCTGTTCACCAAGACCCATCCACCCTCTGCACAGGCTGCATAGGAGAGCTAAATGGGGTTACGGTGAGAATCACTATGCTTGTACCCTTCAAGTCAGTAGTGGCACTAACTTCTACAATACCCCAGGAATGTGGCATTTTCCTAAGTAAAGTAACTTCTAGTGACTTCCTTTTGGCCTTTTCCACCATAGTAACTCTCGCTCCACAGGCCAGAGCAGCAATGTGGGGATGCTGTCACTTTCTGAATGTGCTTATTCCAAGTATGCATTGTAGAACCAGGAAGATGAAGAGGGGACCCATTGTGAGGTGGACCTGAGCTAAAACTCTATGAGTCACCTGGTCCCTGTAAGCCTCTATGCTGATTGGTGAGCCACAGTGACATTTTGGGCCTCTGAGAATTAGTGTCAGATCAGGGCCAGTATCCAGTAATCCCCCAAAAGTCTGATTATTTCACTCTCCCCAGTTCACAGTTACTTTGGCCATAGGTTTCTCTGAGGGAGACATGGAGGAAAATAAATAGCATAAATTTGGCGCAGAAAAGTGAAGTCCTTCCTTAAGAAGATCCAGCCTCCTTTTCATTCAAGGTGTTCTGGCTCTGTCACTTGGCTTGTCTGAGAATTGGTTGATTGTGTTGCTGGTGAAAATGGGTTCTTGTATTGTGAGAAAGGAATTTCAAAGGGCACATGTGTGGGAGAAGTTTAAGCACAGTGGCCAGATTTATTGGGGTGGAAAGAAATAATATGCTCTCTGGGTTGTAGAGTGGGCAGGTTCTAGCAGCAATTGCTCCAAGATCCCTGGTAACCCCTCAGATATTTTCTAGGTTTTCTGGAAGGAGCAGATTTTCTTTCAAAGAATCAACTGACTGGCTGGTTGTTCCCGGGCTTATGGTGGGCCCACCTTCCATCCAATCCCTTTCTTGGACCTTCTGGGGTTCTGTGCCCTTATCCAATCGGTTGTCTTTCCAGGTTTTCCTGGGCTAGATGCCACCCCTTTATGTCACTATTTTGGTTCCTACTGCACAAGCCTCCAAGTGTTGCCTCCTCATCTGGCTTCTACTGTGCATGTGTCTGGCAAAAAAATTTCCATACCTTTTTATTGATCCTTCCTATGATTCTGCTGCTGGCTCGTGTCCCTAGGGAGATGGAAAGCCCATCCTTCCTGTCCGCTCAGGGATGCTGGTGAGCAAGTCCCTCAGGCGGAGGACAGCGGTCCCCTGGAGAGCCTGCGAATGCTGCACCTTCTGAGTGAGCGAGGCTTACTGTCTAGCCAGCTCCCTAGGTGTATGAGGCGTAATGCCTGATTCCTCTTGCTCCCTCCTGTTACTAATAACTCGCTGATCATGCTGACATGGTGAGCACTTGTTCCCTGGAAGTGTGACTTTGACCTCTGTCACTGAAATTGTCTGAAAGATGCAGGTGCCACCTCTTGGACTGGCCCGACCAGCTGAGCAATGTGGACATTCCAGTGTGCCACAGAGGTTTCATGTTGAGATGTAAGAGGCACATTCCCTAAATCCGCTAACCCTTCTCTATTCTGCTGATCCAGTCAGCGATGCTAGAGCATGGCACACCCTGTATGACTTTTGTTGTTTTTGACAGCCTTTGATATCTGTCAGCACAATTCCCCATCAATTGTTCTAATTTATAAGGCATTTCACACTACAGGAGGCTGGCAGGAGCACAGGGCCTGAGGGGAGGCCAGTGCAGAGGCTTACAAGCTGTCTGTGTTCATGTGGAAGTTGGGGATGGGCCGCTCTCCTAGGTGGGGCATGGGGTCAGCACCGGGCAGGAACTTGGATAAACACAAAAAGTTGGTACTTCTGTGTTTTACCACTTGTCCCAGCTCCCAGTTTTGCTATGTACACCTGGAAATACCTGCATAGAGCAGTTAATTATTCAACAGGATAAGGCAGGTAGATAGAGGTGGCAGAGTCCACCTTTTCCCAGTATGCGGTGGGAGCAGAGACGCCACAGTGGCAAGCAGCATACTAGTAAACTTAGCACAGAAACAAGAATATTTACAATGCAAATGATTTTTTTATCCTCACCTGAGGATATTTTTTCCATTGCTGTTTTTTTTTGGGAGGGAGCATGAAAGGGAGGTATGAAAAGAAGAGAGAGAGAGAGAGAGAGAGAGAGAGAGAGAGAGAGAGAGAGAGAAAGAGAGAGAGAGAGAACCAGGGAGAGAGAGAGGAAAGAGAGGGAAATGAAGAGGGAGAAAGATTAATGTAAGACACATTGATTGGTTGACTCCCCACATGAGCCCTGACCAGGGCAGGAGATCAAATCTATAACCCAGGTATGTGCCCTTGAGTAGGACTCAAACCCTTGACTCTTCAGTGCTCTAACCATTGAGGCCACAGGCCATGGCCAAACAAATTATTTTTTTATTTTTATTTTATTTTACTTTATTAATTTTGTATACATATCTCCCCATTGCTCCCTTCCCTCCCAGGCATACCCCAACCCCCCAGTGTCTATATTCATTGGTTATGCTTATATGCATGCATACAAGTCCTTTGATTTATCTCTTATCGATCTCACCTAACTTTATTCTTCCTGCTGTAATTTCACAGTCTGTTTGAAGCTTTACTGTCTCTGTGTCTTTCCTTTTGTTCATCAGTTTATAATGTTCTTTATTATCCACAAATGAGTGAGATCATGTGATGCTTCTCTTTCATTGACTGGCTTATTTCACTAAGCATAACGCTCACCAGGTTGCTGCAAATGGTAAGAATTCCTTCTTTTTAATGGCAGCATAGAATTTCATTGTGTAGATGTACCACAGTTTTCTGATCCACTCATCTGCTGACGACACCTAGGCTGTTTGCAAATCATAGCTATTGTAAATTGTGCTGCTATGAACATAGGGGTGCACAAATCCTTTCTGATTGGTGTTTGTAATTTCTTAGGATAAATTCCTAAGAGTGGGATTATAGGGTCAAATGGGAGATCCATTTTTAGGTTTTTGAGGAAACTCCATACTGTTCTCCATAGTGGCTGCACCAGTCTGCATTCGAATCAACAGTGCACAAGGGTTCCTTTTTCTCCACATCCTCGCCAACACTTGTCCTTTGTTGATTTGTTGATGATTGCCATTCTGACAGGTGTAAGATGGTATCACATTGTCATTTTGATTTGCATCTCTCGGATGATTAATGACTTTGAACATGTTTTCATCTGTCTCTTGGCCTTTCTTCTGTCGTCTTTCAAAAAGGTTCTATTTAGGTCGGTTGCCCATTTTTTTTTTATTGGATCGTTTATCTTCCTTTTATTAAGTTGTATAAGTTGGCTGTAGATTTTGGAGATTAAATCTTTATCAGTGATAACATTTGAAAATATGTTTTCCCATACAGTGATCTTTCTTGTTGTTTTGTTGATGGTTTCTTTTGCTGTGCAAAAGCTTTTTATTTTGATGTAATCCCATTTGTTTATTTTTTCGTTAGCTTCCATTGTCTTTAGAGCAGTATCAGTGAAGAAGTTCTTTCGGCATATAACTGAGATTGTGCTGCCTGTGGATTCCTCTAGTATTTTTATGGTTTCCCTTTAATGTTTAAGTCCTGTATCCATTTTGAGTTTATTTTTCTTTTGGTGTCAGTTGGTGGTCCAGTTTCATTTTTTTGCATGTATCTGTCCAATTTTCCCAACACCATTTATTGAAGAGGCTATCTTGGCTCCATTGAATGTTCATGCCTCCTTTGTCAAATATTAGTTGAGAATAGTGGTTTGGGTGGATATCTGGGTTCTCTATTCTATTCCATTGGTCTATATGTCTGTTCTTGTGCCAGTACCAGGCTGTTTTGAGAACAGTTGCTTTGTAGTATAGCTTGAAATCTGATATTGAGATCCCACCTACTTTATTCTTCTTTCTCAGAATTGCTGTAGCTATTCATGGTCTTTTTTTTGTTCCAGATGAATCTATGAAGAATTCTTTCTAGGTCTGTGAAATATGTCGTTGGTATTTTAATGCGTAGTGCATTGAATCTGTAGATTGCTTTGGGTAGTATGGACATTTTAATGATGTTGATTCTCCCAATCCATGAGCATTGTATGCTCTTCCATCTATTAACATCTTCTTCTATCTCTTTTTTCAATGTCCTGTAGTTTTTTGCATATAGGTCTTTTACCTCTTTAGGTAGGTTTATTCCTAGGTATCATAATATTTTTGATGCGATGTTAAATGGAATTGCTTTTTTAGTTTCTCTTTCTGTAATTTCACTATTAGTGTATAGAAATGCCACAGACTTCTTAGCATTAATTTTGTATACTGCTACATTGCTGAATTCATTAAGTCAATTAGTTTTGGAATTGAGTCCTTTGGGTTTTTATGTACAATATCATGTCATCTGCAAATAAGGACCACTTTAGTTCTTTTTTCCCAATTTGTTTGCTTTTTATTTCTTCTTCTTGTCTAATTGCAATGGCTAATACTTCCACTACTAGGTCGAACAGGAGAAGTGACAGTGGGCATCCCTGTCCTGTGCCTGTTCTTAGGGAAAATGGTTTTAGTTTTTGCCCATTGAGTATGATGTTAGCTGTAGGTTTATCATATATGGCTTTTATGATGTTGAGGTATGCTCCTTCTATTCCCACTTTGCTGAGAGATTTTATCAAGAAAGATGTTGGATTTTGTCAAATGCTTTTTCTGCATCAATTGATATAACTATGTGATTTTTATCTCTCAATTTGTTTATGTGATGTATCACATTTATTGATTTGTGGACATTGTACCATCCCTGCATTCCTGGGATGAATCCTGCTTGGCCATGGTGTATGATCTTTCTGATGTACTGCTGGATCCGATTTGCTATAATTTTGTTGAGGATTTTGGCATCTATGTTCATGAGAGATATTGGCCTATAATTCTCTTTCCTTGTGTTGTCTTTATCTGGTTTTAATATTAGGGTGATGCTGGCTTCATAGAAGGTGTTTGGAAGTGTTCCTTCTTCTTGAATGTTTTTTAATGGTCTGAGGAGGATAGGTTTTAATTTTTCCTTGAATGTTTGGTAAAACTCTCCTGTGTAGCCATCTGGTCCTGGGCTTTTATTTGCTGGAAGCTTTTTGATGACTGCTTCAATTTCTTCCAGAGTTATTGGCCTATTGAGATGTTTAGATTCTTCCTGGTTGAGTTTTGGAAGGTTCTATTTTTCTAGGAATTATATTCAAGGTGTTAATAATTACCAATAAGGTGACCACCAATGAAAGACAAATTAGGGGTAAATAGAGAAAGAAGAAGAGGAAAATGAGGAAAAAATAAAAGAAGGAAATGCCAAAATCAAATTGGGAGAGCGAGAAAAAAAATAATAAATGAAAAAATAAAATAAAATAAGAAAATAAAAAGGAGAAGAAGGAGAAGAAAAGAGGAAGAAGAAAAAGTCAGAGAGAAAAGAAAGCGTATAAGAGAGAAAAGAGGAACAAAATATAGATGTCAGGAGAAAACTCCAATAGAACAGTCACTAATCCCAATAAAGGCCAGCAACCAGTACCTAGAGATTAATACAAACTGCAAATCACAACTGGTATAGAGGGAGGTGAGAGAAAAGAGAGGTAAAAGACAAAGCAAGCAAAAAGCTAAATAAAACAGGTAGAATAAACTAAAACAATCTCACAAAAAATATTTAAAAAATCGATAAAATCACTTTTCAGACAAATAGCAACAAAAAGACATAGAGAAAAAACAACTTTTTGGCTAGTGAAGACAAGAAGAGAGAGGTTTGTCTGGACTTGTAGTTGGGGATTTGAAATTAGTTATATAAATGGGGTGAAATTTTAACCAGGTAAAAAGAAAGAATAGGGAGAATTTAAAGTTGGAAAAGGGAAAGAGTAACAAGACAAAAAAATGGGGAAAGTTAGGAGGAAAGTGTTGGCATAAAGATAGAGTTGAGTTGGAGTAAAATTATGCAAAAGGAAAGATGAAAATAGAATGTAGAACTCTAATCCCAAAATAAAATAAAGAGAAAACAAAATGACACTTGTTTTTTTCCAAAAAGGTAAAGTACTAGTAGTAATTAATAATACTTGTTGAAAACAAAAATGTAATAATTAAAAAGGTAAAACCAATTGAGGGGAAAAGAAAAAAAATAGTCTTTTAATTAAAATATGTAAAAATGAAAAATTAAAAAAAGGAAAAAGAAAAATAGAAAAAGAAAATAGAATGGTCATTCACTTCCACTATTATTCTCCTTGGCACTCCTGTTTCCCAGTAGGGAAGGTATTGCAGTTCCCTGTGTTCCCCTGTTGGTGTTTTAATCTCTTTATTCTTTTGTGGTTATGCGAGTGTCAATTTGTGTGTCATCCACTGGGTGGCAATGTTTCAGAATTGATTTCTGATACAAAGCATAGGACCTCTCTAGGCTGTGCTCAGATCCTGCTACTCTGTGGTTCTCAAAGCCAATTTGTGGGTATTTTCAGCCGCAACACTGTAATAACTCCCAGGCTGTCCCTCTGCCCCAGAAAAAAATGAGTCGTTTTCCAGAGCTCCCCTCTGTCAACAGCTCACAGAGTTTGCCTCCACACTTAGGGATCACACCCTGCCCACCTCCACGGACCTCTCCAGAGGCAGCTTTCCCGCAGCCCATTTCCCACAGTGTGTGTGTCTCTGTTCTGCGGGGGTAGGAGACCTCACCCTATCCCAGGCGAAATCTGACCTTTCTGTGTGCCGTGTGGATCTCTGAATCTGCTGCCAGTGTGTCTGTGCTGTTTGGAGAGCCATGTTCTGGGTCCGCGGCTGTTTGATGGGTGCCTTTGCCAGCTGCAGCTTTCAGACCTCCGCAGACATCCACCTCCCTCTTATCCCAGGTGAAATCTGACCTTTCCATGTGCTCTGTGTATCTCTGTTTCCGCCGCATGTCTGCGCCGATTTGAGAGTGGAGTTCTGGGTCCCCGGGTCCCTGGCTGCTCTATGGGTGCCCCAGCTGCAGGCTTCAGACCGCCGCAGACATCCACCTCCCTCTGCAAGATGGCGCGGTCTCCACGTTTGTCCTGGTGGCTCAGGCAGACAAAATCCCCGTGGCAGTGGGGCTGCCTGGCCAGGAGAGCCCAGTCCAGCAGTCCCCCGCCTTCTCCTGGAGGGTAACTGACTCTTAACTTGCCAACAAACACTCCCAGTGCGACTTTCAGTTGCTCTCTCTCCCTCTGCCCAGCGACAAAGCTCCAGACGCATCTGTCTACTCCACCGTCATTTTCTCCCACATTATGGTTTTCCAAACAAATTATTTTTAACCAGTCATATTAATCAGAAGCAAAAAATCAGGGTATGTTTCTCCTACTGCTTTTGTTAGCTTACTGATTTATTAATCTATCTGTTTTTATTAGGGGCAGATAATGTACACATTTATGTTTTTTAAAGATTTAGTGATTTATTATTATTTTTAAGATTATATGTTGCATGTCACTTCACAAAATGTGATTTCATGTTGTGTTTGGCAAGAATTTAAATTTATAAAATAAATTTTTAATAAAGTTATTAATATTTATTTAAAAAGTTATGTCAAATTTGCAGGCATCATATTTAGGGGCATTGTAATAGCCTTATTTCTGAGTTTAAAAAGGCAGAGAACTTGTTGCTGGGATTATTTCAGTAAAGAGACATATTAGAATATTGAGGGTGGGGTCTGTTTTGAAACCCTGTCTTCCACCCCACTCTTTCCCCTGCCCTTGGCCACATCCCCCAGGAGACTCAGGGCAGAAGTGGTGATATGACTGAGACAGCAGGAGCAGACAAAGAGAGCCTAAGTGGGGCAGTGACCTGAGGGACCGCTTGGGCTGTCTAAGTCCTTCTCTCTGAATCCCCGCCATTAAAATAAATATCTTAGTCTTCCTGTTGACTTCAAACTCCTATTCATGCTGCTGGCTCTCTGTCCAAGGCCTTTAGCAAGCAGATCTTCTCAGTTAGAAGGTCTTTTCTCAAACATCTACTTCTGTCTTACCAGCATCTCCTGCATTGTATTCACATCATTTTGTTTACATGCTCTATTTCTCCAGATAGACTACAAGCTCTCTGACTAGAATTCATGATTGGTTTGTCCTTGTATCACTCATATGATTATCACTACTAAATAGACGACTTACACACTAAGTGGCCAGATTTTTATGACCACCCTATCAGTACTTCATTGGGCCACCTTTTGCCTTCAACACTGCAGCGATTCTTCTTAGCATTGACTCCACAAGATGTTGAAAGGTGATGTGAGAAACTGACACCATGCCTGATGAATAGCACCGTCCAGTTCTGTGAGATTTGATGGTTGAGGAACCAGCTGCCTGATGGCTCTTTTAACTTTGTCCCACAAATGCTCAATTGGATTGAGATCTGGTGATTGTGGAGGCCACTTAAGCAAGGTAAAGTCTCCCTCGTGTTCTTTTTTTAAAAAAAATAATAAATCTTTATTGTTCAGATTGTTACAATTGTTCCTCTTTCTCCCCCTCCCCATAGTTCCCTGCCTCCTGGCTCCCACCTCACCCTCTGTCCTTACTTCCCCCTGCATTATCCTCATCCATAGGTGTATGATTTTTGTCCAGTCTCTCCCTACATCCCCCTCATCTCTTTCCACCTGAGAATTATCAGTCTACTCTCTTTCCATGCCCCTGATTCTATTATATTCACCAGTTTATTCTGTTCATCAGATATTCAATTCACTTGATTTTTAGATTCACTTGTTGATAGATATGTATTTGTTGTTCATAATTTTTACCTTTACTGTTTTCTTCTTCCTCTTCTTAAAACATACTTTTCAGCATTTCATATAATACTGGTTTGGTGCTGATGAACTCCTTTAGTTTTTTCTTATCTGTGAAGCTCTTTATCTGCCCATTAATTCTGAATGATAGCTTTATTGGGTAGAGTAATCTTGGTTGTAGTTTTTTTTAAAAAAATATTTTATTGATTTTTTACAGAGAGGAAAGAGAGGAATAGAAAGTCAGAAACATCGATGAGAAGGAGATATTGCTCATCTGCCTCTTGCACGCCCCCCAACTAGGATGTGACCTCAACCAAGGTACATGCCCTTGACCGGAATCGAACCTGGGACCCTTCAGTCCACAGCCCAACGCTCTATCCACTGAGCCAAACTGGTTTTGGCTGGTTGTAGGTTCTTGCTATTCATCACGTTGAATATTTCTTGCCATTCTCATCTGGTCTGCATAGTTTCTGTTGAAAAATCAGCTGACAGTCGAATGGGTGCTTCTCTGTAGGTAATTAACTGTTTGTCTTTTGCTGCTTTTAATATTCTCTCTTTGTCTTTTGCTCTTGGCATTTTAATTATGATGTGTCTTGGTGTGGTCCTCTTTGGATTCCTTTTGTTTGGGGTTCTGTGTGCTTCCTGGACTTGTAAGTCTATTTCTTTCACCAGGTGGGGGAAGTTTTCAATCATTATTTCTTCAAATAGGTTTTCAGTATCTTGCTCTCTCTCTTCTTCTGAGACCCCCATAATTCTGATGTTAGTATGCTTGAAGTTGTCCCAGAGGCTCCTTACACTATCTTCACATTTTTGGATTCTGTTTTCTTTCTTTTCTTTTCTTTTCTTTTTTTAAATATATATTCTTATTGTTTAAAATATTACAAATAGTAGTACATATGTCTCCTTTTTATCCCCTGTTGACCTCCCCCCCTGGCCTTCCCCACCCCATAGTACATGCCATCACCTGTCCCCCTCCCCCCCTGCCCCAAATGTCCTGTATCCATTGGCTATGCTTACATATATGCATACAAGTCCTTCAGTTGATCTCTTACAGGTCCCCCTTCCCAACCCCCTTCCCCTACCCCCTGCAACCTCTCCTGCCTTCCCACTGTAGTATGACAGTCTGTTCATTGCTTCTTTGCTTCCATATCTGTTTCCACCCCACCCCCCCATTCTTTTTTTAAAAAACATCTTGCCTCTGTAGGCTAGAAATAAACTTATAAGAACAAAACATGTTTGAATCCCAATTTCAATGTCTAATAGTTATGAGTCCCAGTTTCAATATCAAACAGTTTCTTATGTGTACACATCAACAATGGTATCTGGATGGTGAGCAAATGGTGGCAATGCAGGTCCAACTCTCTCTGGTTTGGTCCTAGGCATCCTATAGCGACACACTGCTGCTGACTGCTCTCATGGCAAGGCATTGTCAATATCTTCCATCTCTGGACTGTTTCTCCTCTTGTCTTCATGGCTGGAGCAGACCTGTCAGTTCCTCTTTGTTGCAGGAGTCCACTTGGTCTTGGAGTTGTTTTCTGAAAGTATATAAACATATTCTCGACCAAAAGTTAATAAAGGAATCTTTTCTATAAAATTGGCTTGGGGTCCTTTTTATTTTTGCCCACCCAATTTTTCTTTGGCTTATTTTGACACCATGTGTGTTTTTCATGGGTGTCTTGATATTAGTATTACAAATGAAAATTAATTTTCTAAAGTAAAAATTTTCTAGATGTAATTTACTTACCTGATATTTTTCCTTATATGGTATTATGTTCTTTCCCCCCTTTTTGATTAATGGAGACTTTTGTAAAAATTTTTAATGCAATCTTGATAACTTTAAATTTTAATTTTTTTGCACACAAATATGCCTGTTTTATGTTCATTGCATGTTAAGCAATTTTATCATGAGATGAACTACCAATAGAAATTTTAGTTAATACTTTAGAAACAGCTTTTTGTCCAGTACAATTAAATTTTCTTGGGAATTTACTTATTTCAATTCACCAATTTAAATTAATCTGGAAGCTTGATTACTCTTTTACTGTCAAATTTAATACTCTACCAACAATTTTAGATTACCCTGTAAATATTAGTGGAAAAGTTTATTCGCATTTTTGAGTAGGCACTGAGCATTCCTAGTGCTAGGCTGAATTTAGATACAGGGCAGTTACTGTTGGTAAGTTTCTGTCTGTTACCTGGGTTCTGATCTGTGCTGAGTGTGGGAAGTGAAGTAGTCATGGGGGCAGGAGACCTCCCTCAGAAGGGGTGAGGGTTCAGACCCCTGCAAGGTTGCGGGGAGATGAGGGTCTGTGCCCACCTCTGTTGACCCCCAAGTTCTCTACTGATGCTGCTCTGTGACTGTGCCTATCTTAGGTTAGTTCCCTGAGGAATCTTACCCATCTCTGGCTAACCAATCATCCTCAGGGGCCAAGCAGGGTGTTGTGAGGTTCAGTTCTGTCTCCTTGGTAGCCTATGCTCCCTTGGCCTCCACACTCAGCACCTGCCTTGGGATCCCCTCACCTGCTGGTGGGGCCCAGGCACTGATCACATATCTCAGGGAATTCAGGTTCCTTCTCCAGGGAGGGCCCAGCTCACACCTTTTGGTGAGAGACAGATCCATTATACCAGCCACCTCGAGGCTTCAACCTCAGCGTGAATAGAAAGCTCAGGCAATAGCTGAGGGCAATTGGATTGTGAGAAGAGTGTTCCTCTTGGCAAAAGAGGTAAGAGGGGCCAGTATAGAATTCTCAAGTGCCTTCCCAGTGCCTCAGTTCCTTCTGAAAGGGATTAAATCCTTTCATGTCCTTTTTTAAATTGCTGCTAAACATTTAAAGAATTAGTTTGTAATTTTGTTTGGAATAATTGTACAATATGCTGTTGTGAAATATCAAAAAATTAAATGACATTGTAGAATAATATCATGTAAGGCTATTCTTTGCTCTAGGCATGACAGTTCAATTTCAAACTGGCTGTCAATTTCTTTTTGTAACTTTATATAAACTTTTTCAGGGAGGCAAAACACACAGATTACTTATTTAGCTCAAGAGACCAAATATATTGAGTTTCAATTACAATCCTTACAACATTTGAAGGAAACTTCTCTTTATTTCCTTCCAAAATGATTTTCATGCTACAGAGTTTTATTTAAAAATCTTTGTCACATGAAACAATTTCTCTGAAGGTTATGGTGACCACTGTATGGATTAGATTTAATGTTTTATTATAATAATTAAAAATTTTTTTTACATGTGTCCTTATTCTCCCATTATCCCCTCCCTGCTCCCTCTCATGCCCCACACCCTCCGTTGTCTGTGCCCAATGATTATACTCATATGTATGTATGAAGGTGCCTCTGTTGATCTCTCCCCCTTACTTCCACCAACCCCCACCTTCCCTGAGGTTTGATGTTTTGATCAACATTTATCATTCTCTAGCTCTGATCTTGATCATCAGTCTATGCCATTCATTATATTCCACAGATGAGTGAGATAATGTGATATTTATTTTTCTCTGCCTGGCTTATTTCAATAAGCATAATGCTTTCTATCTCCATTCATGTTGTTGCAAATGGTAAGAGCTCCTTCTATTTTTACCGCAGCATAGTATTCCATTGTGTAGGTGTACCACAGTTTTTAAATCCACTCATCTGCTGATGGGCATTTAGGCTGTTTCCAAATCTTAACTATGGTGAATTGTGCTGCTATGAAAATAGGGGTGCATATGTCCTTTCCTATAAGTGGGATAACAGAGTCAAATGGGAGTTTCATTTTTAGTTTTTTGAGGAAACTCCATACTGTTCTCAACAGTGGCTGCACCAGTCTTCATTCCCACCAACAGTACACGAGGGTTCCTTTTTCTCCACATTCTCTCCAACACTTGTCATTTGTTGATGATTGCCATTCTGACAGGTGTGAGATGGTATTGAACTGTCGTTTTGATTTGCATCTCTCATATAATTAGTGACTTGGAGCATGTTTTCATGTGTCTCTTGGCCTTCCTTCTGTCTTCTTTTGAAAAGATTCTATTTAGGTCCACTGCCCATTTTTATTGGATCATTTATCTCCCTTTTATTAAGATGTATAAGTTGCCTGTAGATGTTGGAGATTAAACCTTTATCAGTGATAACATTTACAAATATATTCTCCCATACAGTGGGCTTCTTTGTTGTTTTGTTGATGTTTTCTTTTGCTGTGCAAAAGCTTTTTATTTTGATGTAGTCCCATTAGTTTATTTTCTCTTTAGCTTCCTTTGCCCTAGGAGCAGTACGTATCAGTGAAGAAGTTCTTTTAGCATACGTCTGACATTTTGCTGCCTGTGGATCCCTCTAGTGTATTTTTGGTTTCCTGTCTTACATTTAATTCCCTTATCCATCTTGAATTTATTTTTGTGTATTGTGTAACTTGGTGGTTTAGTTTCACTTTTTTGCATGTATCTGCCCAATTTTCCCAATACTATTTATTGAAGAGACTATCTTGACTCCATTGCATATTCATGCCTCCTTTGTCAAATATTAATTGGGCATAGTGGTTTGGGTTGATTTCTGGGTTCTCTATCCTATTCCACTGATCTATGTGTCTGTTCTTGTGCCAGTACCAGGCAGTTCTGAGAACACTGGTTTTGTAATACAGCTTGAAATATGGTATTGAGATCCCACATACTTTGTTCTTCTTTCTCAGGATTGCTTTAGCTATTCGGGGTCTTTTTTTATTTCAGATGCATTTTTGGGAAGTTTGTTCTAGGTCTGTGAAGTATGAGTTTGGTATTTTAGTGGGGATTGCATTGAATTTATAAATTGCTTTGGGTAGAATGGACATTTTGATTATATTGATTCTACCAATCCATGAACATGGCATGTCCTTCCTTCTGTTTATGTCTTCCTCTATCTCTTTTTTCAGTGTCGTGTAGTTTTCTGCATATAGGTCTTTTACCTCCTTAGGTAAGTTTATTCCTAGGTATTTTAATTTTCTTGGTGTGATGGTAAGTGGGACTGCTTTTTTAGTCTCTCCTTTTGTAAGTTCATTATTGGTATGTAGAAATGCCATAGATTTCTTGGTGTTAATTTTGTATACTGCTACATTGCTGGATTCATTTATCACGTCTAATAACTTTTTGATGGAGTCTTTAGGGTTTTCTATGTACAGAATCATGTCATCTGCAAATAAGGACAGTTTTACTTCTTCTTTTCCTAGTTGGATGCCTTTTATTTCTTTTTCTTGTCTGATTGCAATGGCTAGTACTTTCAGCACCATGTTGAGTAGAAGTGGTGAGAGTGGGCATCCCTATCTTGTTTCTGTTTTTAGGGGAAATGGTTTTAGTTTTTGCCCATTGAGAGAGGAACCTGCAGGGCTGCACAGCACTAGGGACAGGAGGCACAGCTGAAAGCACTGCCTCTAACTCAGACCTATACCACCGTGTCAGAGGTGTAGCCAGTGAAGTGCTTGGCCTCTCTGATTCCATCTTGCTCTCACCCGCTGTGCTCTTGCATACAGACAGGCTGAGCATTAGAGGAATTCTGCTTGAGACTTTCCAGAAACAACTCCTTGCCAGAAGGTGCCTCTCCAGAGAAGCTGGGAGAAATATGTACAAAAATAATAATTGTTTAGCAAAGACTTATAGGAGTCTGGGGACCAGACTCCAATCAATTGGGGTCAAGGGTCAAGGAAGATTTTACAGATTTTCTTAACCCCTGCTGTTGTCCTGACATCTGAGGGCCTCACTTACACTTTGCCCCTCCCATTTCTCCTTCCCTTGACATGAAAGAAGATGGAACTCTGTACGTAGGGAGATGGACTCCCATCTTGTAGGCTAGTGCTTTCTAGATCAATAACTTTCCTCACTCCAAATGCTGTCATTTGCGTGTTGGCCTTTTGGAGCATCAGGCATGTGGACTCTGCCTGATAACATGACTACACCTGTCCTCTGACCTTGGTCTCTGTGTGCCACTGTTCACTGAGAGGAGCCAGAAACCCTTGGAGAAATGTGCTGCTGGTTGGGATGGCTTGGACAAGGGAAATGCGAGATGAGCCTGGGATATCTTGTGCTGGAGGGAGAGTGTGAAGAACAATGGGGGCATGTTGGGGGAGAAGAGGCAGCTGGTGCCACCTGGTCACATCTACAACAATTTCAGCACCAACACAGAGAACAGCAGCAATCGAGTATCGGGCATGAAAAAAATAAGAATCTGCAAGTCCCTACTGATAATAAACCATTAAAGGGGAGAAGAAGAGAATAGCGACTAGAGTAGAATATCAGCTCATAAAGGTAGGAGTGATAGAGTTGGCCGGCCACCACTCCCACTCTGGGGGCTACCTGACGCAGGAAAGAAGCAGCAGTGGAAGCTGAAGAGATGGGTAAAGGTGTGGTACGACTGCCATTTACATACTTTCTAAACATCTCCCACTAATTACTTACTAATTACAAAGAAAAACAGCAACATTGGACAAACCCAAATGAGAATGGTTTGGGGAGGGGGGAGAAGGGAGGCGGAATCTTTGCACAGTTAAAAAGTGCCAATATAATAAAATACAAAGAAAAACATCATTTCATATTAAAGGACGCTAAAGACATGAGAATTCTTCACCAGCGCAAAATAGTTAGCAAGAAGAATATTAAGAAATTAGTGAAATTGTATTAAAGCCTGTAGCATAGAAGTACCATTGCAATAATGTTAAATTCCTTGATTGTCATCATCATATTTTGGGTAAGTGGATGCTACTGTTTTTAAGATTTCCATGCTAAAGTATTTAGAGACAAAGGTACGTGTCAGCAACGTACTCTCAAGTATCTAAATAGCTGAGAGATGGAGAAAGAGTGATAAAGTAAAATAGGAAAAAATATTAACAATTGGCATATAGAAATTCTTTGTAATATTTTTTCAAATTTTCTGTAAATCTGAAATTATCTTTTATAATAATAAAAGCATAATATGCTAATTAGATCAGACATCCTTCTGGACAACCTTCTGGAAGAAGCCAGGGCTTCAAGGGAAGCCAGGGTCCTGGGTGTCAGAGGGAAGCCAGGGAAGGAAGGCCTGCTCTTGCACGAATTTTGTGTATTGGACCTCTAGTTTACAGAATAAAAACACCAGCCTTTGCTGTCAGATTCCCAGTATCTAAATCCCAAGCACAGCCACTTACTAGCTATGTGTCTGTGGACAAGTTACTTAACCTCTCTGGGTCTCAACTTCCCCATTTGTAACATGTAGATAGTAACAGCACTGTCCTCAGGTTGCAACGATATTACAGAGTTCATACATGGTAAAGCACTTAAGAGTGCCTGGTACATGGTACACACTGGCCAGGTGCTGGCTACCTGATTGGGGTCAGAAATGAATACTTCTCCTGCGTTTTAAGTTTTTCTGGCTGGACTAAAATCTCATTAACACGAGACAGCTTAACAGGAGGAAATGCCCAAAGTTACTACATATGTACACACGGGGTTCCCTGAGGAAAGGAGACCCCAGCACACACTGGTTATGAGGCTCACGTGCCATTCTGGACTAAGGAGAGGGAGGCTGGGCTGGGACTTCAAAGGGAAAGCAGGCAATGCCAGGCATGTGAGAAAGAGTCAACATGTGGCAAACAATCCACTGGCTGCCAGGAACATGGGCCCTGGAGGGGATGGTGTTGCTGGGTTTCCCTATCTGCACACTTGGTTCACATGTGCAGAGGGGAGTATGCGCAGCATTGCTTCCTTCCTGAAGCAGGTTCTTCTACCTGAATACCTTTAGGCAGGTGGTGGAGGGGGGTCAATGATTTTTTTGGAGTCTTCTGGTCCTTAATCAATAGCTTACATTTGGGTTGGCAAAGCTCTGGAACTCCTCACTACTTTCAGGTGCTGCTTTCCTGGGGGTCATCTTCCTCATCACATGTGGGGATGGGCTATGAGGGAGGTCTGCCCACCCAGACCAGGCGCCTGGCCTTCCCCCATGCAGGCTGCCCTCCTCCCACTCCCCTGTACTTCCCCTGGGTCCTGCTTCTAAGAGTGGGCTTTTCCTGGGCAGGGCCAAAAAAGAACGTGTCCCAACCAGTAGAAAAATTGCCCATTTACTTGAAGACCTTGTTTCTTAAACTTAATTTGTCCCAGAAGATTGTTTGAAAACCGAATCATTTATTCCCATTATAAACAATGTAAATTGAATTAATCTGTTCCAGACCTCCAAATGTTCCCCATTTTAACCTTGCTTGTATACAGGACATGTCTATTGTACAGTTAATCTATAAATAAACACGTTAAAAACAAAAATGACATGAAATGTAAACGAAAATTTAACAAAAAAGAAAGGGAATGTACAGTAAAAAATGAAAATTTTACAATAATTATAAGCAGCAACAAAAGCAAAAAATCATGAAAATATTCACAGCACAGTATCCTGAAATGGTAACAGTGGTGAACTGACTCAGGTTCGAGATTCTCCTTTGTTTGTCACTGGGAGACATGTGACTGTCACACAGGTATCAGTATGAAAGGTATCAGGTTGAGAAGCAAAGTGTTTGAGGTGCAAGACTTTTGAGAAATGAGGCTCCACTGTATTTCTTAAGGGTCAGGTGATTGACACTCAGGGCCCAGCAATTAAGCCAAGGGAACAAACCCTTGTTGAATATCAAGCTGCCTGCTCCTCCAGTCTTACCTAGGAGGAAACTGAGGCTTGGGTTCATTAAGTGGTCTGCCCACAGCCATCCATTAGTAAGGCAACCCCAAAGTCTATGGTCTTTCTGTGTGGTGTAGGTAGTTAGCTAATGATTAACAAAGAGGAGGAGCAAACAGATGTAGACTTTATTAAGGATAATTAACTGGGGAGCATGAGCCTGCTTGTTTCCCCAGCAGCTGCAGCTCTCCATGGGACACACTCCAGAGTCCCATCGGCCCATTCCCTGCAGACCCCGGGAAGGGAAGGAACAATAAAGGGGCAGAGAGGCACATGCACAGTAGGAGCCAAGATGGTGACACAGCGGCCTGGTGTCTAGCCTTGGAAGAAGGATTCGATTGGATATGAGACACAACCCTGGATGATGTAGGAAGTAGACTGGTGGATTGAACACATCAGAAAGCCATTTAAGCCTGAAAAAGTGCCTGCTAGGGCTGAAGCCTGAGGCAATGTAATCAGCTTAACAGTGGACTTGCTTCTCTCTCTCTGAGCAACAGGCCTGGCCCTGGTCACCATCCATGTTCATCAGGCATCCTCTCTGTAGCAGCCATGTGGCCCAAGCAATCCCCTGGGCCTGAGACAGTGCCAGCCCAGAGCTGACTTGCCAGCCAGAGGGGACAGGAGCATGAACTGAACCAGGTGCCAAGTATCTGGACACTTGCCCTGTTTCTGGGCCTGATGAAGAAGGTTGGACTTTTCCCATAGCGGTGGGAGGACAATGGACATTGGGAACTCAGGGGAACTCCTTTGTCTTTGAGTCTAGCACCACAAGTAAATCTTATCACCAGCCCTTACTCTTCCTTGTGGCTCTCTAGGAATGCTTTCCTGGCCACTCCACTTCCCTGGCAACATTTTCACATGGATTAGTAGACATGAGCTTGGGAGTTGGGAGGGGTGGAGAGAAGGTACACACATCTTCCTCCGCCACATCTGAGCCCAGCAGGAGGCCCAGGAGGTGGGCGGAGCTTAGCTAGCCATGAGGAAGATGCTCTCACACATAGAACTTTCCACATCAGTGACCTTCCCTCCCTAGAATTACCTGCGCAGTGGCTGGCCGGACAGGTGTCAGGGATCTACAAGGAACAGCATCCACAGAAGCCCCTGAGTTGGAGAGGTGGCATGCCCATCCTTTATATTTTTGTGAGAGTTCGCTTATTAGGCTGCATGTACTGCTGGCTTTTCTCCTGTGTCTATCCTTTTCATCTCCACGCTCTGCTCCATGTGGAGCACCTGCCCCACAGTGAGGGTTAGTCTCCTGCTTTTTGGCCCTCTCCTTCCCCATCTTTCTCCAGCCTGCAGCTGCTGTGATTGCTCTTGAAAGTGAAATTACGCATGTCCCTCTGCCTTCCCCACACAGCCTCCTTGCATGGCTTTTGTCACTCCAGCCCTGACTACAGGATCCTTTGGCCTCATCCCCTGCCTTCGCTCATCCTGGATCACCTGCCATGTTCTTTATTCTTCCATGCTGACCAGCGGGACAGCTGGTCTGTTGCCATCTCCCACAGGGACTGTGTACATGCTGGTCCTCCGTCTAGAGCAGTGTTCACCAGCCAGTGGTCCGCGGACCACTGGTGGTCTGTGAGGTCCGAAAGGTTGGCGACTGCTAGTCTAGAGAACTCTCCACCACCTGCTCCCCTTCCACTTCTCTTAGTTAACTCCTACTTAACCTTCAGCCCAGGTGCCACTTTCTAGGGAAACTCTTCTTGATGCCCCAGCCCCATTCTGTTTTGATCACACACTGTTTATATGACAGTTTCTCTCTCCGCACATCTGTTCTCCTTCAGGTGTGAGCTCTGTGAAAGCAGGCACCAAGTGTACTTTGCTCACTGCCATCTCCAGATGCCAAAGCTTAGTTCCCACCTACACCTACCACAGAATTACCTCCAGATCCTGACAATGGAGATGTGGCGCAACAGCGGGCCAGTTGCCCCTGCTGGCAGGAAGGCTGTCCAGGTGCCTCGGAAAGGCCTGCCCCAGGCAGTGACGGCGAGGCCAGTGGGACAGCTCTTCCCCTGGGTGCCTCATTCCCTGGAGATGGTTCTCACCTCTCTTCAGTGGAGGGTTTGTGACCTGTTGGGGGTGAAGTCTCCGAAGAGAGGAGTGGGCTCAGGGGCCAAGCAGGTGCTCCGGACTTGGCACCTCTCAAGTAGGTCAGGCCCTAGAAGCAGTGCTTGCTGACCCCTGAGGGGATTTCACTGTCCCCTGGTGTCCTGTGTGTGTAACCACGGTGTCCTTCACGTGCTTAGCCTGTAGTTCATTCCTTCCTGAGCACCATGCATGTGGAGGAGGGAAGAGCCGTGTTAATTGAGACAATTACTCTGTAGGTAACGTTAATTTGGGTGAAAGTTCTTGTTTCCTTGTAAGAATAAAATGATCCTTTACCTTTTCTGAAGCTGGTTTGATCCGAAGCTATAGAAGAAACCAGAGATCTTGCTAACTTGTCCCTGTAACTGCCAGCTGACACGGGCGTCTGGCTGAAAGAATACGGTCTCATCAGCTACAAGTGCTAAGGTCCCAGGTTTGCGCTGACTCTGCTGTTCTAAACCAACTCAATGTTGAATGCCTGTCTAGTTCATTTTATCTGCATGGCCCCAGTGGTTTATTTCTGATTACAATCTAGTCCCAGCCCTTTTTATTAAAGGGGCTTTCCAACAGAGCAGAATGCATGGGTAGATTAAGTAATAAATGCAGAGCAGTGCTTCTCAGTGCTGTTAGACCCAACTCCTTTGTGGGACATGTTTTGTAACACTCCTTAAGGTACTGGAATAGAATTCAAAGAGAATGACTCACCTGTACACATGGTTTTGTAAAAAGTCAGTAAAGCTCTCACCATAATAACTGTAGCCAAAAGGAGAAATAAAAGGAAAACAATCTATAGTAAAGTGTTACCTATTAGAATATGCAAATGTCAGGCCCTACTCTATTAGAAAATATAATGAAGTTATCAGATGTTGCACCTACTTAAAATGAATATCTGTGAATGGAGAGAAAGGATTTTGTTAAAGATTTTTCTCAGTGTTTGATGTTTTGAAGTAAGGTCTATAGAATACTTATTCATGAGAGGCATAAATGCAGATGTAACCAGATGTTTGTGCTGAAGATGACTAGAACACCTCGAAGGGCATTGCCATTGTGACAGGATTTTTCTGGAAGAAGAGCAATTTCACTTGATTCACAGGACTTTGCATTTACATGTTCAGTATACATATATGACACTGGGTAATATACTTCGTGTTCATATGTAAAGTGACATGAAGTTCAAATAGAAACAGGTCTGTCACCTATATAGATGTCCAGCAGCATGTTCAGAAGTGGGATGGAACCTGTCCATGTGCTACAGAAGGGCCCCCCATCCTTTCGACCCCCCAATTTCTAATGCACTTCCTCTGTGGGGAAGAGTGGCTGGCAGCGTGGCTCAAGGAAGCGGAACCTGGCAGGGTTTCTGTCTCATTGCCACCTCCCCGCTTGTGCCTGTCATGGTAATGATAACACTCAGAGTGCTCAGTGCCCCTGGCCACTGTGGTCCTGCTGACATCATTAACTCCCTCAGGTTGGTGCCATTATTCCCACTTTAAAGATGGAGACACTGAACCCCGCCCCGCTCTGTGATGTAACCCCTCCCCCTAGTCCTATGAGTGGTGGAGCCCCCCCTCAAGTGCTGAGAGTGGTGGAGCCCCACCCCTGAGTGCTATGAGTGGTGGAGGCCCCATTCTCCCTCCTCCCTGCCCCCCCTATTGTGAATGGTAACTCCCCTCCCAGGGTCACAGGCTGGTGTTTACCTTGCAGAGGAAACATCTCAGGAGCCCACAGTTCCTGACAAGCTTGTGTCCTTGATAAATTTCATATTCAAAACACCCTAAAATTCAAATATTTTATCTCCATTTGGTTGATCGAACTGAAGCTGAAAAGTTAAGTAACTCTTTCTGGGGCACAGAGGTAGCTAGTGCCAGAGGGAAGACTGTCAGCTCCGTCTTCTTCCAGGATCATTCTTTTAAAAAACATGGACATGTTAATCGCAAGCACGGAAATGTCCACAGTTCTCTTTAAAATAGGGCACAGGCTCTTTTGCACTTATTTGAATTGTGGTACATGCCAGGTCACCCTTGTCTCCTAGCCCTACATTTTGGTTTCTGGTCATTGGAGCTTATCTATCTGTTAAAAGTGAAGCACTGAAGTCCGCCTTGGCCATTGGCTTTCTAAATGCAGCCAGTATGTCTGGGCCGCAAGCCAGGCTTCATGAATGCTGTTAATATTCCTCACGACAGAGCCTTTTTAAATTTTATTTTTCAATTACAGTTCACATTCAATATTATTTTGGATTAGTTTCAGGTGTACAGCATAGTGGTCAGAAAATCATATTCTTTACAAAGTATTCCCCCCAATATTTCCAGTACTCACCTGGTGCCATACAGTTCATACAATGTCACTGACTCTATTCCCTAGGCTGTATTTTACATCCCATGACTTTTTGTAACTGCCTACTTGTATTTCTTTTCTTTTTTTAATATATTTTATTGATTTTTCACAGAGAGGAAGGGAGAAGGATAGAAAGTCAGAAACATCGATGAGAGAGAGACATTGATCAGCCGCCTCCTGCACGCCCCCCACTGGAGATGTGCCCACAAGCAAGGTACATGTCCCCTTTCAGTCTGCAGGCCAACGCTTTATCCACTGAGCCAAACCAATTCGGCTACTTGTATTTCTTAATCCCTTCACCTTTTTACCCAGTCCTCCAACCCCCCTCCCATCTGGCAACCGTCAATCTGATCTCTGTATCTGTGAGTTTATTTCTGTTTTGTTTGTTCATTTATTTTGTTCTTTGGATTCTACATGTAAGGAAAATCATATGTGGTTTGTCTTTTTTTAAAAAATATATTTTATTGATTTTTTATAGAGAGGAAGGGAGAGAGATAGAAAGTCAGAAACATCGATGAGAGAGAGACATCGATCAGCCGCCTCCTGCACGACCCACAGTGGAGATGTGCCCGCAACCAAGGTACATGCCCTTGACCGGAATCGAACCTGGGACCTTTCAGTCTACAAGCCGACACTCTATCCACTGAGCCAAACCAGTCTCGGCTGTGGTTTGTCTTTATCTGACTTACTTGATGTAGCATAATACCCTCTAGGTCCATCTATGTTATTGCAAATTTTAAGATTTTATTCTTATTTGTGGCCAAGTAATACTCCATTGTGTCTGTGTATCACATCTTTATCTGCTCACCTATTAATGGGCACTTGAAAGTGCCTATAGTTAGTTC
The DNA here is from genome assembly GCA_011751065.1 of Lasiurus cinereus. Taxonomy (NCBI): domain Eukaryota; kingdom Metazoa; phylum Chordata; class Mammalia; order Chiroptera; family Vespertilionidae; genus Lasiurus; species Lasiurus cinereus. Next base: position 322,420 of record JAAGEH010000049.1, read on the forward strand.
TAATTTTGGAACTGAGATGGTTAAAATCCTGTTGGACCCTAAATCTTCCATGCTGCTATGATGATAAAAAAAATCTCAGGCAAAAAATGAAAACAGCTGAGTGGTGTCTCCTCCAAAGGAAGATAAACAGGATACACTCATCACCAGTTCCTTTCCTTGAAGGAAAAGTTCTCTAACTTTCATAGAGCGGTTGGTCAGTGGGAGCCTGACCTATTGCCCTGCCTTCTGGAGAGGATGCACTCCCTTCCCAGCAAGCAGGAAGGGTGGGGCCATGGGAAATCCAGACTAAAGGACTCAGAAGCTGCAGGGAGGGGCATCTCTGCACCCCTGGGTGAGGGATGCCTCTATCCCTTGGCAGGGGCCCCGCCATGGTAAGTCTTTAGAAGTCCCTGGTACATCTCCACATGAATTTCCATCTGTGTCTTCTTTAACTTGGCCGTTGCATGCTTTTATGATAGAGATGGACCTGTTCCTCCGGTGGCTCCCCTGGGACAAAGTCCCATTTCTTAATCTGGGGCCCAAGACCCTTGATCATGCCCTAGCCTCCTGCGGGATGACCTAGGCCTTCCTAGCCCTAAGTCCACCACACCCCAGGTGGGACGCCTTTCTGTCCTTGGTGTTCCCCACTGGTCTGTGCCACTTCTCTCACTGCACCTGCACCCTTTTAGGGTGAAGGTGAACTTGGCATGTTTGCCTTTGCCACCAAGATCATCTAGATCCCTTGAGGCAGGGCCTGCTCTAGTCAGTGAGGCTGTCCTGCCCTTGGGTAGGTACTGAATCGCTGTGTGTGTCCTGCAGTTGGGTTATCAGACACACATCTGTCTCTGGATCTGAAAATTCATTATTAAATATTTTTATTTGGGATCAAGCAATTTTAAAGCACAAATCACTCAAAAAGGGTCAGCATGTCAGCTAGCCAATCATTTTCCTCTTTGGTGAGAGTGGGTGGCCAGCTTCCTGGGTGCTTGAGGTGTGGATGAGGTGTGACCCAACTAAAAGCATTTTACCTGCTAACCATCCCACCGAGGGCCAACTGCCCAAGACCTTACTTGGGCCCACTCAGAGTTGCCTCTGCCTCAGCCAGCCCTCACCGGGAACGGGGATGTTGGTATGGGAGTCCAGGTCACTGCTGTCAGGGCCTGGGGTGCTGAGCCTCACTGTTGTTCTGGCACCCCTGAGTCCTGGGGCACCTGCTCTGCTCCCACAAAGAGCTCCCACTGATTCACCTGCGCCTGTGGGAGAAAGCAGGCTCCTCCCACTGGTCTCTTGGTCCTGAGAAGCTATGTGACCTCCAAAAACCCACCAGTCTTTCTGAGCCTGTTTCTACAGGTCTGAAGGGAGAACGAGGTCATCTGCCTGTGAGGGTTATGGAGAGGGTGAAAGGGGAACCAGGTGTGGGGAGCTGGGATTTCACACGGGTATGCCAGTTCCCTTTCCTTCTTTTTCCAGCCTCCATCCTTCCTCTCCCCTCCATCTCCCCTCCTCCTTTCCTCTCCTCTCACTTCCCTCCTCTCTCCCCCAGATTTCTTGGAGCTTGGAGGTATGGTTTGTGCATAGTTATGCATAGGTGCCCCCGGCTCCCCAACATCCATTGCAGGCATGGCCTCTTAAAGTCTTCAGTACACTGAGAGGAGATTTCAAAAACGAGGAAAGTGTGCTTCCTGGTCTGAGAGGAAGGGCACCATTTATTTGCATGCTAGTGTGTATTGCATGCTTGTGTGTGTGTGTGTGTGTGTGTGCACATGCTCCTGTGTGAAAGTGCACATCTCACTAAGTTGCTTTACTGGCTGGTGTGCTGTACTTGCCTCTGCAGCAGCCAAGGCCAGCGCTCTCCTGGTGGCATCTGGACTGATCACCTTGCATATCCCAATCCTGCAGTGTCCATGTCACACTGCATCTGCCACGATGGGGCCTGAGGAGCCAGTGGGCTGGAGCAGGCTGTTCTTCCATAGATTCTCCAGGACAATGGGCAGGCCAGGAGATGAGGACCAGCGCAGGTAAAGGAGAGGAGATAAGGGCACAGAGCCCACTTCTCACAGCAGGTGCTTAGCCAGCAGCCAGTGTAGAGGGAGAGGGGATAGTGACCAGCAGAGGGAAAGGGGAGAGCGACCAGCGCTCCTCTTCCCCACTCATGCACCTGCCAGGGCTCCAGGCTCACCCTCTTCCTAGAGTCTAAAGCAATGTCACAACAGGAAGCAATGTTAGAAGTCGTCGAGTGCTTCTGAGGAACTGGTGATGCACGAATGTGTAGTAGGTATTCTGGGAAGAAATGGGGTCTCTGGCCAAATCCATTTAGGGAAGGTTGCATTTCCTTCTCTGCCTCCACACTTCGGGTCATGGCACACACCGGGCACTGAACATGTGGGCACTAAACATGTGGGAACTGAACGTGGGGGCACTGAACATGTGGGCACTAAAAGTGTGGGCACTGAACCTGTGGGCATCCTTCACTGCTTCCTTCAGCTCAGGATGCCATTTCCCAATCCTGTCTGCACGGGCGCACCCTCTGTGTGGCTGTCTGGCACCTGGCGCCAGTGGTGTTCTATGGGACACAGTTTGGGACATAGAACTAGCTAACCCTTCATTTGACAGCTGAGGCAGTGGAGGGCCAGGTGCTCGAGTGCTTCGGGAGCGGTCACACCTGGGAGCCAGGGCCTTCTCTTCTCTGCCTTGCCCCGACAGCCCTGGCATCAGCAATGTTGGTGATGGCCATTCCCCACTGCGTTAGGACCCATTAGCTGCTGAGGAGAGTGCCTGGGACCCCCAGCTGCACTGGTGCCATCCTCAGGAGCCTGGGCCTTGGAGCTCCCGGTAACCAGGGAGCAGTCTTACGCTGAGCTGCTGGATTCGGGATGACTGCCAAGCTGCTGAGGGTCTCAGAAGAATTCCTGAGAAAGAGGATGGTTAGGATTCATCTTTCTGTCCTGCTACTCATTTTAAGTTATGATTACTATTCAGGAAGCATTTGAAAGTGGTGCAATGAGGCACTTTCATTAACTGTCCACGTTCATGGGCCAGAAAAGAGGAGCCAGGGTGCAAACCCAGGAGCATGTGCAGGGAGGATGTGCTTACTCAGTGCCTACAGCCATGTTTCCTAGGCCCCAGTTTGGAGAACAGGGCGTCAGCCAGGGTGGATTCCTGATTTGTTTCTGAAGTTGGTGCCCCTTGGGAAAGGAATGCTGGCAGGACAGAGCCTGGCCCATTCCTGCCACTCTCCTCCCTCCCCCTCTGTGGTCCAGGACCCAGGCCTGTCTGTGCTGAGGCTGCAGTGCAGCTGGAAGAGGACAGCCCAGCCCCATGCACCTGTACCGGCATGCAGACTCAGACAGGGACATGGTCAGGTGGTGAAAAGCTGCCCTGGGTGGCATCTACTCTTCCCCAAACAGTGATGCTAATGCTGTTTGACTCTGGATGCTCAGGTACATTTTAAATTTATTTCCTGTCACTTAGAGGAGGATCAATGGAAGACAAAGGTGCTTCAGCTCAGTCACCTGCTGCTCCTCCAAATGTCAAGGACTGACATTGGATGCCATTGTCCCAGTCAGCACAGCCTGACTCATTTCTTGCTTCTCCAGCCTCACCCCATTTATACCCAGCAGGGACTTACACAGGCCCTGATGACAATGGCACTGCCCAGAGAACCCCGAATTTCCCCAACAGACTAACGCTGGAGGAGCCTCCCTGCTGGGCTCCTCCTCTCCTCCCAGCACCTAAGCCCAGGGTTCCCAGGCCACACATGTGGCTTGGGCCCAGGGGGTGCTCTGGCAGTCTGCTTGGTGGCACAGGTGGAGATTTGAAGTCTTGGAATAGGAGGAGGTGTGGGGGAGAAGAAGTGTGGTACCCTCAGATAAAGTACTCCTTTCTGCTGCTGTCACCAGCATCCTGGAGCGACGGGTCGCCCTGCAGGGCCACATCAGCGCTCTCAGCAAACTCTGTGCCCTTGTCCTCGTGCGTGCGATATGTGCCTTTGTGTCGGTACATGTAGTGCAGAATGAGCAGGAGCAGGCTGACCAGGAAGACGGCCACGGCGGTGATCACTCCTGCAGAGGACAGACACATAGCTGTCTGAAAGCAGAACAGGAGGTCCTGACACAGGGTCCTGGCAGGACAGAGCCTGGCCCATTCCCGCCACTCTCCTCCCTGCCCCTGTGTGCTCTCCCCTCCTCTGTGCCCACTTGATTGGCTTCCTCTCTCCTCCCTGCACCTGCCCCCTCTGGGCACTTTGCAGACCTGAGGGCATGGTTTGTAATTCGTGTAAAGAAACTCGGTGGGTTTGCCTGAAACGGAGCGGTTCAGGGGATGAGAACTTCCCGTTTTAAACCAGGACTCCTGGGGCTGGGACTTAAAGTACTGGAACCAGGAAGGTGCTGAAACCGTGGAGCTGCCTGCCCCACTGTACACCATGGGTATGGGGGTCAGGGGGTATGGCCGAGGGGATGGACCATGTGAGCTAGGGCCTCTGGGACATTTGGACAAAGTGTAGTTTCACTTCTCCAGGCCCTGACCACTTGCTCTGAGCACCTGGGAGGTGGAATCTGGGAAGAGCCTGCAGGGAGCAGGGGTTGGCCAAGCAAAAGCCCAAAGGGGTAAGATCTTGGGGGACACATACGAGAGTGCAGGCTGTGGACCTCATTTGAAGTCAGAAGAGGAGAGATGAGGTTTGAGGGCTGATCAACAGAGCCAGGTCACAGGGGCCATGCGGTGACAGGTGAGTGGGGCTAATAAGGCCCCAGGGGTGTGTGTTAGGCATTTATTTTGGGGCCACAGAGCAAGCCTCTGCCTGGCCTAGGGGCAGGTTCATTCATGTACCTTGGGGGATGTCAGAGAATATGGGAAGGTGCAAACTGTCCCCAAGTCCTACCTTGAGGAACAATGTCTTAATCGTCCTGCTGCCCATGGGACAGCATTGCTGTGCCTGGTGCTGACAGCACTGTCCAAAGAGCAGGAGGGTCATGGTCAATGGGCAGGATACTAGAACTGAGCAGTTCTGTGTGAGTGTCAGGAGGAAACAGCAAGCTGTACCTCCCAAACTCAGTCCTTCCTAAAACCATTGGGGTCACAACCGTGCCCAGTGGTCCACATTTTTTTAAGGAGGAGGGATGGGGTGTAGACCCAGGACAGGGACGGGAGGGGGCGGGGAATGAGGACACAGAGTTTAGGGAGCCCTGTCCATTCAGAACCCGCCTCCCGAGGAGCTGTGCCCAGCCCCTGATTTCCATGACTCCAGGGCCTTGTGAACACCCTGCCGCCATGCCCTTCTGCCCTGGTCTCTCCCTCGCCATCAGACACCTGTTGGACATTTTCTGATGGGCCAAGCTCTCCATGCAGAGCCATTGGGAGAGGGAGAGTGCTGCCCTGCCTGAACCCTCCGCTGGTTCTCCTGCAGATGCCTTCTCAGACCCTCCTGCCCACAGGGAGGGCCTGGGCCAGCTCACCTGCCATGATGGCTATGTCCATTGTGGTCCACGCCATTCTGGGGCCGGGCTCTGTGAACAGAACAGAGGAGCCCAAGTTGAGAGAGGAAGATCCCCCACACCAGTGGCATCTCAGCCCAGCCCACACCCTCTGCTAAATGCCCTTCTCTGAAGCTCAGCATCTAGCCAAAGGGCTAGGAACCTGTGTGTGTCTCTAGCTACTGCACAGAGGTCTCCTCCCTCTTCCCGACCATGAGCGAGAGGAAGGATTCGTTAAAGCATGGAAATATCAGTGCTAATGTGGAAATCCCATCACAGCAATGACATACATCAAAACGGAGAAACTATGTCATAACAGTCATTTTGCTCAGTTCATTTTAATTCGAGTGCAATGAGGTCATTTGTTTGCTGGGGGCTTTTTGATTATTGATTCAATTTCATTAGCAGCTGTGGATCTGTTCTATTTTGTTTCTTCCTGATTCAGTCTTGGAAGCATGTATATTTTAAAAATGTATCATTTTTTTCCCAAATTGTCTAATTTGATGGCATATAATTGTTCATAGTAATTTCTTATAATCCCTTATAATTATAATCTCTTACAGTCTCTTTCATTCCTTATTTTGTTTATTTGGGTCCTCTCTCTTCATTTCTTGAGTTTTATTGAGGTTTTGTCATTGTGATCCCGGATGGGCTGGGTAAGCAAGCAGCAGAGGCATTTGGCTTGACTCATGTGGGAGACTTTTCTCGGCTCTGTTTAGGGACTGAGTACTCAAACCGATGAACCAGAACACTAGCCCTTGGCAGGCCAGCGGACTGTGGGCTGGAGGGAGCACCAAGTGAGTCTCCAACATGGGCTCCTGCAAGGTTGTGTCCGCCAAGAGGCATGGTGGCAGGAGAGCTGCTCTCTGGGCCCGTGCCCCTGTAGCTGCACAGAGCTGAATTTGCTCCAGCTGTGTGATGTCACTGAGCCTCAGGTGGGGACACTTCAGTATGACCAGAGCTGCCACAGGTCAGGACTGGCACAGGGAGGAAGCTTGGCCATCTGGAAAGGTGGAGAAGGTATGAGATGGTGGTTCCTAAAGTGCAGTCCCCAGAAAAATAGCATTTCCTGGGAGGCCACAGACACGCAAACTTTCAGGCTCCATCCGCTCTACTCTATCAGAAGTGCTGGGCTGAGCTGCCCTCTGTGGAAACAGGCCTTTAGGTGCTTCTGACATGTGCAGGGCTGAGAGGTGCACAGGGATGAGATGTGCTAGTGGAAGAGAAGGCTTCCAGGGATTGCTATCACATTGGCCCTGGAAGGACAAATGGGATCTTGCTGCACAGACAGGAGCATAAACAGGCTAGACAGAGAGCTCAGCGCTCACACCAGTGCTCACCTTTAACTGCTTCTCAGCGTTCTTCCCAATGCTGCCCCTTATCTGTGACACAAAGGCTACAGAGCCTGGGTTTGGATCTCTAGCCTCTGAGATCGCAGTGGGGGGAGGGGAGGGTAAGCACCCTTACTCAGCTGAGCACCTCTTGAAAGCCCAGAGTGAAAGTCCACCTCCTGCTGGGTGGAAGGTAAGTGTGTGCTTGGGATTAGAGTAATACTGAGCTCAGGAACTCGGGCGGGTTCCAGGGCAGCTGTGCGAGGTGCGTTTACAGTGGAGCAGGGTGTCATCTATGGCCAAAAGTGGATCAGGGATCAGACTGAGACACCGTCCAGCCCTGAGATTATACAGGCATGAAAGGCCTCACCTAGACCTTCTGCAGAGACCCACAGAACCCTACATCTCTCCTTGCTGCCCACTAATTCCAACATCACAGGAGCCTCACCACAACCCCACGCCCAGCATTTGGGTTGCACAGGTGCCCACCCAGACAACAGTTGTTGACTGCTACTTAAAAGCTTAGTCCTTTCTGAAGAATTGAAGGTCAGATTGCGCCACATCACTGTGGTGGCAACTTGGGTTTAAATCCTGGCTCAACCAATGTAATAGTGGGAAGTTAGCCAAGTGTTTACTATCAACTGCTTTTAGTTTTTGTGTATGTAAAACAGGGCTAATGGCATCCTGCTTGTCCAAGGCACAAGAAATGAGCAATGCTTTGTATGTAATGTGGACATGAGAACCACATGGTACATGCCCAGAACAGGGGGTGCTCGGTTGTGGGCACTGTGGCTCTGTGTTTTATGAATGCTCCTGGTTGCAACACAAAACCATTACCTAAGCAGCCAGCTGGCAGGTCTGTGAGTCCACACAGAGGATAGACACTATCAAGTTCCCAGCACTGCCCGCTGACCGTGAGACAGCACCTGGTGCCTGGGAGGTCTGGGTTCTCACGTGGCTACAGGGACCAGGGCAGGTCCCAAGGAATGGGTAGTGAGCCTTTGACCTCAGAGGTATGGTCGGTCTCCTTGGCAGGTGCGACTGTGACATATGAGCTTCATTTAGGGCAGTGCTCTAAACCCACTCCTGGGTCATAGACACACACACACACACACACACACACACACACAGAGAGAGAGAGAGAGAGAGAGAGAGAGAGAGAGAGAGAGAGAGAGGTGGGAGGGGGAGATGGAGAGGGAGAGAGGGAGAGGGACACACAGAAAGAAAATAGCTTAGAAAGCATGCTGTCGGGGACTGTTAGGTAGAACTTTGATCTTTCTTGCACACATACCTAGGGACTCAAGTCACTGTGTAAATGATGTTTCCCAGGGTTATGCTCACCTTCATGTTCAGAACATGAACACTATAAGAGGAAATAAATCAAATCCTCAGCCTTACACTGTTTTGTTAAAAGAAAACTCAACTAAGAGATCAAACAAGGAGCAGGCAGGTGGAGAGGAAAGCTGATGTGGATGACACAGCAAAGGGGCTGAGTTGTGCCATACGTTGGCTTCTGAACCCCTGAGGTGGACACCCAACACAGCCTCACCACAAGGCCAGGGCTGGGCCACATGGCCAAGTTCAGAGACCACTGAAGCTTCCTGCAAGCTGGTGGATGAGAAGGAAAGGGAAGGGCTGACCTGCTCCTACATGCACACCTCCCACAAGGTGCAGGGGAAAGTAGAGGCAGGATGTCAGTCATAGAGGCCTCAGGAAATCCCAGGTATGGAACGGATCCTGGAGGTAGAGGAGGAAGATGAGGAGGAGGGGGAGCAGGAGGAGAAAGAGGAGGAGGAGAAGGAGGAGGAGAAGGAGGAAGAGGAGAAGGAAGAGGAAGAGGTGAAGGTAGGAGCAGGAAGAAAAGGAGGAGAAAGAGAAGGAAGAGTAGGAAGAGGAGCAGGAGGAGAAGGAGGAGAAGAAGAAAGAAGAGAAGGAGCAGGAAGAGGAGGAGAAGGAGGAGGAGGAGGAAGAGGAGGAGGAGAAAAAGGAGAAGGAGAAGGAGGAGCAAAAAAGATGAGGAGGAGCAGGAAGAGGAGCAGGAACAGGAGGAGAAGGAGGAGAAGGGGAAAGGAGAAGGAGCAGGAAGAGGAGGAGGAGGAGAAGGAGGATGAGCAGGAGGAAAAAAAGGAGGAGAAGCAGGAAGAGGAGGAGAAGCAGGAGGAGGAGGAGGAGGAGGATTGTTTTGGTTCTCTGTGCATTTCCTGAGAAGGTCGTGGGTGTGGCTACCTTATAAACTCCTCATTTAATCCTACAACAAGCCAGCAGAGGAAGGGTAGTCCTTTCTTTAAGCTACAGATAATGAAATGCTTGCCCAAAGAGCTCAAGCAACTTGTGGAAATCTCACCACTACAAAAGAGCCCAGCCTTGGGTTCAATTCTGGTTCCTAGCACAGTAGCACAGCAGTGGAGCTGGGCACGCTATCCCTGTGTGCAGCCTGCAGTTTGGCTGCAGCCCCATGCCTGCTGGTGCTCCCGTCCCAAGAAGTCCCTGGGTGGTGGCAGGCACACAGGGCTGCCCTCCATGCAGGTGACAAACCTCTCCAGCAGGCAGCCTGGACACAGCAGACAGGATGCACTTTCGCAGCTGGATCCTTCCGGGAGGGGTTGCTGTTTCTCAGATGCTGACAGAGAGCAGTGATTGGGCCTGGCCCCAAGGACACAGGCTCACCCTTCCCTTGTGTTTCTATCCTCACACCCTTCCCCACATCCAATGGCTTTTCCTTGGGCCTCAGGGGTGGTAGAGAAAGTGCCCACTCCCTGTTTCCCAGCCCCTGGGCCTGAGCCAGGGTGAAGGCTCTGGCAGCGAGTGCTTGGAGGTTGAGAGTGAGGAGGGCCTCAGGCAAGGAGGTCTGGGTGTTCTGGGGAGAGGATGACTATTAGCTTTGAAGTCATGGAGGGAAACACAGGGTTGTTGTAGAATTCTTGAGGAGTGCCCGCCATGATGTGGTGTCCAGGAGGGCTGTGCGGTGGCCATCTGTCTGCGAGGCTCTAGGAGGAAGGGTGCCTGCAGCTGTCGATGCCCGGTGGGGTCTGTGTGGTTTGGGAGGAGGACAGCCATGGGGGCCGGGCAGGGAAAAGTCTTCCTGGGCTCACACTGAGTTTCTCATTCCTGCTCTTGATTCTGGCCTTGAAGTTCTTATGAAAGTGAAGTAGAAATCACTTGACATTTGAATTTTATTAGCTGGCTTTTCTTCTTGGTAGAAAAGAGGTCAAGTACATTTTCTTTTCTTGCATGGCTTGCTCTTATCATGCCCGGAAAAGAGGTAGCATTCAAGCTGAAACTGTGAAAATCAGCCTCAGGCTATAATGGTCCCAAAGAAAGAAGCAAATGGTTATTGTCCAGCAGCCACCTCTCCGGCAAGCCAGTGGGAGTGGAGCGAGCAGGGCACATGTGCCCATCTCAGACTCTGGGACACAGAGAGGACTGCCCATTCTCAGGAAGGCAGGAAGGGTAGCTTAGTTATGTGAACAGCTGAACTGCCAGCACTCTCCTCCCTGCGTGATAAGATGCCCAAAGGAACAGACAGAGCTACCTGGGTGTTGTGGGGGTCTGAACCATCCACCTGGGCTCCAGGAGGCCCAGGCTCTGCGATAGTGAGGAGGCTCCTCATTTTGTACATTCTATCTTCAGCTGCTTTCTCCAACACCTTCTCCGCCCCAGCAATGTGTGTCCCAGGTCAGGCAACGGCCCTGCCTTTGGGAGCTTACTGTGACACAGAGACCCAGATATCTGTGGGGAAGCTCAGAGGGGAGTTCTCCAATGTTCTCAGGATAGGAAGGCTTCTCGGAGGAGGAGGTCCCAGGCTGGCCTGCTGAGAGTTGGGGTCAGCAATGCCAACAGCAGAACCGGAAACCGTGTTAAGAGAAGGACATGGAAGAGTCCATGGGGGAGTGGTTGGCAGGGCTCTGGGACACAGAGGGCCTCACTGCCATGTGCCTGGTCACCTCTGCAGGGGCTGGGCTCCAGGCCAAGCTCACTGTGCGCTGGGGAGCTTAACCTATCTGCATCCTCCCGCACAGCCTCCCACCCCTCCCTTCTGTAAAAGCATGTCTCCACTTACCTGGTTTGTTGACTGAATTCACAGGGCCAGGAGAATTTGACTGCTTTGGGCAGAGTGTGCCTTCCAGTCTCAAGGTCAAATACTTGCCCTCATCATCCCTGTGTGTCACTTTGTAACTCACCTTCCCGTTCCGGGGACTGCCAGAGTGCTGTGCAATGTGATGCTGCTCTGACAACATGCAGTGCCCTCCCCCAGCCAAGCCCTGTCTTCCGTGCTGTGCCGTACCAGCAGCAACTGTATGAACAGGAGCTGTGTCTGTCAGGGACCAAAGCCTGGCAGGCTACCACCCACCCATGTCAATATGCAGAGGTCTGCAAGGCGAGGTGGCCAGGAGACATGCCTCTCTACTCTGGGCCAGAGAGCATTCCAGCGTGGGCAGTCAGGGAGGGAAGGCACTCGACACCGAGGACTGTGGGCAGTGCCAGCAAGGGAATCTCTTCCCTGTGCGCACTTGGGGCCCTGCTCAGGAGGTTTTCACATCTAGGCACTTGTTCTTGGGCTGGGGGATGTGGGGAGAACTGGAAAGAAAGGTGAGGATGTGTGCATCACAGCCCGAGTGTTGAGGTCCAGGTTTCTGCATCTGTGTCTCCCTGCTTTTGTCCTGAACACAAGGACCAGACTGCCTCAGTTGAGCCACATGGTCTACTAGGAAGTAAAGGAAGAAATGCTTCATCTCCATTCTTGTGCAGAATATAAAACAGCAGGGCCAGGGCAGTATTTGAAGCTTGTGCTGAACTACGGCTAAGGAAGAACAGATGAACAAATTTGCCTTCACTGAGCACAAGATGCAAGGCCTAAGGACCAAGAATTAAGTGCCCCCGAGCAGTCTCCTCAGGTGGCAGGGGCTTCACCTTACCCAGCTCAAGGCAGATTATGTCTCTGGTGTCATAGGAACTTCTTGGGCAAGTTACCTCAGCTCTAGAGCCCCCTTTTCTCCTGTGCAAACAGAGAAAGAAGCCTCCAGCCTTGCAGGGTCCCCCCTCACCCCCCGCCCGCTAGCCATGAAGGCGCTGTGCTCCAACCTGGGTGGCATCAGACCGGCCTGGGGACATGCCACCACAGGTCCCCGGACACTGCCCCTGGCGCCCAGATTCTGGTCAGCAGGTCAAACACCTTCCCGGAGGATGCTGCTGGTGCAGGAGCTCCTCAGAGACCACTGAGCTGGGAACTGTGACTGGCCATGGACCTCCTGCCTAGTTCAACTGCTATTACCCAGTATCCTTTGCTAGAACTGGGATCCTGGTACCTTCAGCAGTGCCACCAAGAAGTGACAGTCACAGCTGCCCCACCACAACCCTGAGCTCAGTATGCTTCCCCCAGGAGCCAGCTGATGTAGTTGGAGAACATTTGTCACCTCTGCAGACTCCCCTGCCTTGCCCCAGGGTGAGGTGTGCAACAGGATGGGGGTCCTGTGCCAGGGTCTGACAGGTGCACATAGCCTCTGACCTGTGATGAATCAAGGACTGCAGTTGTCACTGCACTATCATCTAACACAGCAGTTGCCAACATTTTGGACCTCATGGACCACCAGTGTTCCGTGGACCACTGGTTGGCGACCGCTGCTCTAAAAGACCCTAACGTTTTCTGCACTGGCACTGTGGCTCACTTGGCTAGAGCATTGTCCTGGGCACCAAAAATCTGCAGGTTTGATCCCCAGTCTGGGCATGTATGGGAGGCAACCAATTGATGTTTCTCTCTCACATCAGTGCTTCTCTCAGACACTCTTCCTTCCACTCTCTCTAAGTGAAGAGATGGAAAAACATCTTTCAGGCAAAAGGAAATGAAAAAAATCTGGGGTAGCAGTACTTATTTCTGACAAAATAGAACTCAAAGTAAAGGCCATAATAAGAGATAAGAAAGGCCCCTTCATAATAATAAAGGGATCCATAGAACAAGAGGATATAACCCTGATAAACATATATGCACCTAATACAGGAGCACCCAGATACATAAAAAGACTCCCAGAAGATATCAAGGGAGAGATCGACAACAATAACAATTATAGTAGGGGACTTTAATACACCACTGACATCACTGGATAAGTCCTCTAGACAAAAAATCAGCAAAGAAAAAGCAATTCTAAATGATTCATTAGATTGATGGACCTAATTGACATCTTCAGAGTATTTCACCTCAAAGCCATTGAATATACGTTATTCTCAAGTGCACATGGGACATGTTAAAAAAATAGACCACATATTGGATCACAAACTAAGTCTCCCCAAATTAAAAAAGATTGAAATAATATCAAGCATTTTCTCAGACCACAATGGCATAAGATTAGAAATGTCTCTGGTGTCATAGGAACTTCTTGGGCAAGTTACCTCAGCTCTAGAGCCCCCTTTCCTACAATAAAAACATTCCAAAAAATTCAAACACTTGGAAGCTGAATAGCATGTTATTAAACAATAATTGGGTTATCACTGAGATCAAAGAAGAAATTAAAAACATCTTGGAGACTAATGACAATAAAAACACAACAATGAAAATACGATGCGACACAATGAAAGTAGTCCTGAGGGGAAAGTTTATAGCTCTACAGGCTTACCTCAAAAAAATAAGAAAAAATGGTAGTAAATCATCTAACTCAACAACTCAAAGAATTAAAAAGAGAGCAATAAGAAAAGCCCACAGTGAGCAGAAGGAAGGAAATAATAAACATCAGAGCAGAAAGGAATGACATAGAGATAAAAAAAATATAAAAGATCAATGAAACCAAGAGCTGGTTCTTTGAAAGGATAAACAAGATTGAGGAACCTCTTGCCAGGATCATGAAGAAGCAAAGAGAGAGGACCTAAATAAAATCAGAAATGAAAGAGAAGAAATAACAACACCCCACAAAAATACAAAGGATTATTTAAAAATACTATGAACAACTCTATTCTAACAAACGAGAAAACCTGGAGGAAATGGACACATTCCTAGAAAATTATAACCTTCTAAAACTTACTCAGGAAGGTTCTACAAATCTCAATAGACTAATAACTATGGAAGAAATTGAAGCAGTCATCAAAAAGCTTCCAGCACACAAAGCCCAGGGCCAGATGGCTTCACAGGGGAGCTTTACCAAACATTCAAGGAAGAACTAAAACCTATCCTCCTCAGACTATTCCAGAAAATTCAAGAAGGAACACTTCCAAACTCCTTCTATGAAGCCAGCATCACTCTAATACCAAAACCAAATAAAGATAACCCAATGAAAGAGAATTACAGACCAATATCCTTAATGAACATAGATGCCAAAATCCTCAACAAAGTTCTAGCAAATCAGATCCAGCAGTACATCAGAAAGATCACACACCATGATTAAGTAGGATTTATCCCAGGGATGCAAGGATGGTACAATATTCACAAATCAATAAACGTGATACATCATATAAACAAATTGAGCTAAAAATCACATAGTCATATCAACTGATGCAGAGAAAGCACTTGACAAAATCCAACACCTATTCTTGATAAAAACTCTCAGCAAAGTGGGAATAGAAGAATCATACCTCAACATAATAAAAGCCATATATGGCAAACCCATAGCAAACATCATACTCAATAGGCAAAAACTAAAACCATTTTCCCTAAGAACAGGAACAAGACAGGGATGCCCACTCTCACCATTCCTGTTCAACATAGTGCTGGAAGTACTAGCCATTGCAATCAGACAAGAAGAAGAAATAAAAGGGATGCAAATTGGAAAAGAAGAAGTAAAACTATCCTTATTTGCAGATGACATGATATTGTACATAGAAAAGCCGAAAGACTCATAAAAAATTATTAGACTTAATAAATGAATTCTGCAATGTACCTGGTTACAAAATTAATGCCAAGAAATCTATGGCATTTCTACCCACCAATAATGCACTTACAGAAATAGAAACTAAAAGAGTAATCCCATTTACTATTGCACCAAAAAAATTAAGATACCTAGAAATAAACTTATCTAAGGAGGTAAAAGACCTATACATGGAAAACTACATGACATTGAAAAAAGAGATAGACGAAGACATAAACTGATGAAAGAACATACCATGTTCATGGATTGGTAGAATCAACATCATCAAAATGTCCACACTACCCAAAGCAATCTATAGATTCAATGCACTTCCCATTAAAATCCCAGCAGCATATTTCACAGACCTAGAACAAACTTTCCAAAAATTCATCTGGAATAAAAAAAGACCCCGAATAGCTAAAGCAATCCTGAGAAAGAAGAACAAAGTAGGTGGGATCTCAATAACAGATATCAAGCTCTATTACAAAGCCACTGTTCTCCAAACTGCCTGGTACTGGCATAAGAACAGACATATAGATCAATGGAATAGGATAGAGAATCCAGAAATCAACCCTAATCACTATGTTCAATTAATATTTGACAAAGGAGGCATGGACATACAATGGAGTTAAGACTGTCACTTCAATAAATGGTGTTGGGAAAATGGAACAGATACATGCAAAAAAATGAAACTTACACCATACACAAAAATAATGTGTATCACAATGGATACAAACCTTAAACATATGATGGGAAACCATAAAAATACTGGAGGAATCTATAGGCAGAAAAATCTCTGACATATGCCAAAGCAATTTCTTCACTGATACTGCTCCTAGGGCAATGTAAACTAAAGAAAAAATAAACAAATGGGACTACATCAAAATAAAAAGCTTTTGCACAGCAAAGGAAAGCATCAATAAAACAACAAGAAAGCCCACTGTATTGGAGAACATATTTGCCAATGATATCAATGGTAAGGGTTTAATCTCCAAACTCATGCAGCTTAACAAAAAGAAGATGTACAACCCAATAAAAAAATGGGAAACTGATCTAAATAGACACTTTTCAAAAGAAGACAGAAGGACAAGAGACATATGGAAACCTGCTCAAAGTCACTGATCATAAGAGATATGCAAATCAAAACAACAATGCAGTACTATCTCACACCTGTCAGAATGGCTATTATCAACAAGTCAACAAATGACAAGTGCTGGTTAGGATTCGAAGAAAAAGGAACCCTCGTGTACTGCTGGTGGGAATGTACACTGGTGCAGCCACTCTGGAGAACAGTATGGAGTTTCCTAAAAAAACTAAAAATGTAACTGTATTGATCCCACTTTGACCCAGTGATCCCACTTCTAGGAATATATCCCAAGGAACTAGAAACATCAATCAGAAAGGATATATGGACCCCTATGTTCATAGCAGCACAATTCACCATAGCTAAGATTTTGAAACATCCTAAGTGCCCATCAACAGATGAATGGATTAAAAAACTGGTACATCTACACAATGGAATACTTGCTGCGGTAAAAAAGAAGGAGTTCTTGCAACAACATGGATGGAGATGGAGAGCGTTATGCTACGAAAAATAAGCCAGGCCAAAAAAGATACATATCACATGATCTCACTCATTTGTAGAATTTAATGAACAACATAAACTGTTGAACAAAAATAGATCCAAGAGAAACATCAATCAGAATGTCAAAGCTCATGGAAGAGGGGGTAAGGGGAAGAGATCAATCAAAGGACTTACATGCATGCATATAAGCCTAATCAATGGACACAGACAACAGGAAGTAGGGGCATAAATAGGAGGTGGGGAGGAAATGGGGGAATAAGGACACATATGGAATACCTTAATCAATAAAAAAATTAAAAAAATAAATATTCATAACACCCCTCCCCCAAAAATAAAATAATACCCTATCTAATAGAGAGGGAATGTGCTAATTGATCCTCATGCCATCACAAAGATGGCAATACCCACCACCAATAAGGAGAGAATATGCTAATCAACTGTTCCACCCTCAAAGATGGCAGCATTCACAGCCAATAAGGAGATAATATGCTAATTGATTGTCATGCTCTTAATGATGGCAGCGCCCACAGCCACAAGATGGTGGTGCCCAGTCCCCTCAGCCCCACCAGGTGGGCCCAGCCTTGCCATACGCCTGCCTCCAGAGTCGCCCAGTCCTGTCAGCCCCCCAGCCACCCAGGGCTGGCCCAAGGCACAGGAAAGCTTCAAATGGAGACTGCTCAGCCAATGCCCGAGGCACAGGCAAGCCTCAGATGTTGGCTGCTCAGCTGCCCAGCGCTAGCCTGAGGTGCTGGCAAGGTTCAGATGGTGGCTGCCTGAGCCAGATAACCAGGACCAGCCTAGGCTTTCATTGCTGGCAGTGGCAGCAGCAGAGGTGTGATGGGGCATCACCTTTCCCTGATCACCAGGTCTCCTCCCGCCCCTGAGAAATCCCGGACTATGAGAGGGGCAGGCTGGGCCCCCTCTGCAGTGCATGAATTTTCAGATCTCTAGTAAAACCATATCCTTGGGTGAAGATTAAAAGACCCTAATACTATTTCCAAGACTTAAACTATGTCACAAGCTATGCTTGCTTACAAGCTTTTCCACTACAAAGACCAAGGTGCTGAATGCAAAAACCAAGATGGCAATGGACATCATGTGCATAAAGAATGAGATTCAAAAGAGCCAAGTGCAACAAGAGAATGCCTAAAAGAATTTAATCTCTCCAGCCACAGTCTACAAATACAGAGGCTCCTCCCAATGGAGGAGAAAGTGCCATGAGAGTCTGAGCTCCCCCTTCTCCACTCCTTGATCAAAGAATGAAGTTTCTGCTCTGCTTTATAGAACTGCCTTCCTTTATTGGGGCAAGTGGCACTGGGCAGGAAGACCTGGATTTGGGTCTCTGAGCCTGGCTCTTTGGGATATGCAGTGGGTTCCGAGGAGTTCTGGATGCCTGCCTGCACCGAGTTCAGTGACACCGGGAGGGAGGACACACTACTACTTTATCTAAGTGCACCTGGGCTCTGAGGCGCAGAAGGGAGGTGCTTTCTGAAAAGGAAGGTGTCTGGGGCACCAGGCAGCAGAGGAAGTGGATGTTTGGAGATATTTTGAGGATCCATTGTAGGGCTGTGTATCCCAAACAGTGTCTGCTTGGTTCCCAGCTCCTGGCTCCCCAGAAAGGGCTGGAGTACTGAAGGCCAGAGACATGCCTATTCCCCTCCCCCTGAACCCCATGCAGATGAAAGGACAGTGAGGGCACCCTGCAAGGCTCAGGGTTGAGTGCCTGACTGCTCACTTGTGCATACTCGGGTGCTGTTGTTGGCCAAGGATGAAATGCCCAGGAGAAGGGGCAAGGGGCAGAGCAACTGAGCTCTGCAGCACCCTAGATTGACCTGGGGAATGCTAGGCTTGCAGACCTGACCTTTATGGCATGACCACTGGGTAGTCTCCTTGGGAGTATGTGTGGGTGTCTAGCATGGTGCCCACAAAGGCCAGCTATCTGAATATTACTTATTATCACTGGTGACATGGCCTCTGTCAAAGTGGGATTCTCAAAAATGAGAACCTCTACTGCTCCTTACACTATTTGCCAAATGTGTCACCCTGAGAACCAAAAGCTCTATTTCTATTAATTGATTTTAGAGAAATAATCTGAAATGGGAAGACCAAGTTCATGCTCAGGAAAGTATATTGCAAGATGGTTTGAAGTAGAAAATAAAAGGAAGAGAAGAATCTAAAGGTCCTCGTTAGGGAACTGGCTATGTGAATTACAATACACCGACACGGTAGGGTGTTATGCAGTTATTGAAGAGATGCATGGGAGTCAGCGACAGGAGAAAGCACTTACAGTATAACTTGAAGGAAAGAAACAAGACCTTGTAAATATAAATTATGTCACTTGTTTTAAAAAGCCTAAGAAAAAGGAATGAAAGGAGTACAGTAAGATGATGAGGTGACTGCTTTTGCGTGGTGGATTGGGTTATGGTGGCATTGTTTTTTTCTAGGGTACAGATTTATGTACATTGAACACCATCTACAATAAATGTGTATCACTTTAAAGAACAAAGAGTGGGAGTGAGTCTTTGGAAATGGATCTCAGAACTGATCTCAGGCTAGAAGTCCTTGCAGGTCCCTCCCCGCTGTACTTGTTGATCCAATCCCGAGTCCCACTGTGTGTCTTGTGACCCTCCACAAACCAGCCCCCAATTCTAGCTCTTTCCAACTATGCTGAGCCATCATGGGCAATGGGGACTGTGGCTGCCTCTTCTCAATGACCCGAATCTTGTGTTCCTACACCTGTGGCGTGACCTGGTAAAGAGGTGCTTCACATAGATATTTTCAATTCCAACCACAACACGCACATGGGGACAGAGCAGGTGCACTTTCTGCCCGAGCTCCTCGCCTGCTTCTCCCAGCTCACCTGAGCGGTGGTCTGACTGCAGTAATTCTCGTCCAGATTCTCATTTCTGTGGGTGGAGCAGAGGGAGACTCTGGCCTCTCAGGGGCAGGTCCCTGGTGCATATTAGAAATCCCAGGGCTGTTTGCCACAGATTGGCTTCTCTGTAGCTTTTTGAGGTCAGTCACCATGGCTTCTCTCTCTGCTGGCTTCTCTGGATCCCAGGATTGAGTATCTTCTACAGACATTTCCCAGACTGTTGAGATGCTCTGGCTAGAATTCTCTGATGGGGAGCCTCAGTTGTTTTGGTTACATTCAAAGGGGAAAGAACCTTCTAAGGGAAATACACTGACTCAATTTTTCTCTTCTTGGCATCTTTCCCATATGTTCATATTTGTTAAAGCTGGTTGTTTTATTTTGTTAATTTGTCTCAGGTAGATTTAACTTTTAGAAGGTCCAAAGGGACCTTGAGTGTAGAGAAACGTTACTTCCTTCCCTACCCATGATTTGCCCTACCCTTTGGAGTCTGTGTCCATGTCCATGTTTATAGAGAAGTGGTTGGGTTTGGCCTCCTGGAGCAGTGATGTCCGGGTTTGCCTTGCAGAGAGCACACTCAGGCTGCCCATAGTCAAACATGGGGGACTGTGCACTGAAACAGGTAGGAGGGTGGATCTCACCGTAAGTGTTTGTACCACAATGAAATAAAACCAAAGAACCAAAGCGCCCCTTGTGCTCAGCCTATCCAGCACGGGGAGGGGGTTGGCCGGTTCTCTCCTCATTCCTCTCTCCTCACCAGCTCTGAGATCAGGCCCCTCTGAGCTGCAGTGGGAAGGGGAAGCCAGAGGAGAGGAACCTCCTTTCCACTTAACTGGTGACTCTGTTGCTCATTGTAGTGGGAATGCTCCCATTGTGCAAGCTCTTTCTGAGGACCCAGGGGCAGCCCACCCGCACGGTCCCCGACCAGGTGTCCTTCAGCTGCTGGTCCCTGCCCAGCCTGGATGGGCCGTCAAGGGGGCTGCTTTGAAGATGGCTCACACCATGGGCCTGGGCCTGCACAGCGGGACTGTGTAGGGTGTGCAGCAGCTGCCTGACAGTTTCCTCACATGTCCAGGAAACCTTCGCCACCTTCTCCCAGGAATTCCCACGCAGCAGGGCTCTCCTTGGGGGTGACAGGAGCGAGTGTGCACTGTGAGGGGAGCCTGGTTCCACGGTACCATCCCTGTTGTCCCTGTGCTCTCCGGGGCCCTTTCACTTGGCCTGAGGTGGAGCGAGGGCCAGACCACTGGAGAGGCAGGAACAATGCAGCACTTCTTCTCCCACAGTTGAGCTGAAGGATGCCCGCGTGGCCACTGTCTAGGACAGTTTTTGGAGCGGGATGGCCTCCCCTGGCCAGTGTGGACTCCACTGAGGACATGCCTAGGGTCTGTTTTGAATGGCAGGGTACTTATTGCTCATTTTCTTCAACTTTGAGTCTTGCACATCAGAGGAGGCCCATTCACTCTCCAGCTTGTTCACACACACACATGTGCACACACGTCCATCCATCCATGGCCTTCCAACTCCTGCAGCCTTAGCCAGCCCTGCCCGGGCTGACGCAGGTGCTTCTCTAAGGCACAGCGCTGGCATGCCTGGCAGGGCTGAGAGCTTCAGGTCCATAACTATGGTGCCCAAGCACAGGTAAAGGCAGGCGTGATGGGAGGATAATTGTGCAAGGAGCAGCTGTGCCTCTCGGGGGGATGTGGAGGCCCAGAAAGTGCACGGGGCCCAGAGATGGGCTGTAGTGCTCTCCCCACACAGGGTGGGAGGAGCCAGTTTCTCTTGCCTAGAGTAGGTCAGTGTTGTTATCCTCTCCTGGGTGACCCCGGGCATATGGTTCCTGAAGCTTACCTAGAGAGAACGTCATCTGCCCAAGGTGACCACAGAGCAGGCCCTCCAGCTGCTGGGCCATTGGGGCAGTCTTTGCTGCTCTCACATTCACAATACCCTGACATCTGGGCCACTCTCTGGCCTCTACTTCCCCTTATTGCCTGAGGCTCTTTCTTTTTGAATCTCCCTTTCCTCGTGTGGATAATGATGGAATTACTACCATTTGGAGGCTCACTTTGTAATTACATGTATTATGCCAATTTCTCAGAAGGATAGTTAGGTGGATGTTGTAATTGCCTGTCACTTTACCGTTGAGGAAGCTAAGGCCCAGATAGGTCGAGTAACTTGCCTGAGGTCACACACAGGTTGTGGGTGGGACTGGAATTGGGTCTGTCTGATTCCAAAGCTCATTCTAGTATCATCCCTTCAACGAAAGTTTACCAGAGACGGCTTGTATCCCATGTTTTAGAGCCTGAAGATCTAACAGTGGAAGTGCGAGGCCCTGCCCTCAGGGGCTTCCATATTTAATTTACTTTGTTCAGTTCCTGAGGATATAAAATAAAATGTGGGATACAGTCAATTTGCAATAACTATTTGGGGGCTTCCATTTCTGGAGAAGCGGCAAGCGACAGGGAGTTAAAATGTGGGCCCACGTGGTAAGGCAGATGCTCACCCAGGCTGTGGTGTTTGAAGAGAAGGGCTGGTGGCTGGAGTGTGCCCGTGCACCACAGGGCCGGGATCCATTCCTGGTCAGGCACACACCTGGCTGTGGATTTGCCCCTGGTTGGGATGCTTATGAGAGGCAACTGGTAGATGATCCTCCCTCATGTCGTCGGTGTTTTTCTCTCCTGCTCCCTCCCTCTCTCTAAGTATAAATAAGAACATACCTTCAGGTGAAGATTGAAAAAAAAAAAAAAAAGAGGGAGAAGGAGAGAAGGGACTTGCTCTTCAGAGGGCCAGGGAGGCCTCTTGGAGGAGGCAGCTTCTGGGCTGTGCTGCAGACTGAACATTTTATGTCCTCCCCAAGTTCACGGGCGGAAATCAGATCCCCAGTGGATTGAAGTTGGTGGCCCTTGGTAGGTGGTTAGGCCATAAGGATGCAGTTCTTATGAGTAGAATGTGGCCTAGAAGCAATTCTGAAGCCCCCCAGCCCTTTCACCCAAGAGGACCTGTGAGATGACCTGCCGAGCACTGGCAGGAGGTCCCTCCCCAGACACCGATGCTGCTAGGCTCTGATCCGGATTTCCCAGCCTCCAAAACTGTGAGAAATGTCTGTACTTTAAGCCGCCCAGACCACAGTGTTTTGTCACCAAAGCTGAGAATGAGCCCAGACCTTCGGGAGAGGAGCTTCTGGGGAGGCGTCAGCCATGGGGAGGCGGGGTGGGTGGGCTTGTGTTCCAGGGGACCAGGGCCATGTGGCTGAGACAGCTGCGAGGGGCAACATGCTTGGAGGGGCTTGAGAGCAAGCGGGCGGGAGGAGTGGTATGGGCACAACGGGGTCAGCTCTTCTCGCTCTGCAGGGATGGAGGCTGGGGGTCCAGCTGCAGCAGCGCGAGCTGTGTGCCTGATGTGCATCCTGCTGGCTGCTGTGCAGAGGACAGTCAGGGTGTGGATGAGAGAGACTATGGCATGGTTCAAACTAGCGGCTGGACAGGGACTGTGATGGTGCTGAAGATGAGGAGTGGTGAGATGTGAGTGGATCTGGAAAGTGGGCCAGTAGGAGTTGCTGGTGGATTAGACGTGAAGTGCACAAAGAGAAGCCTCAAGGTTTTGTCCTGAGCAAGATGGATGGGGTTTCAGTTCACAAAGAGGGGAGCAGATTCGCTGGGAACACGGTGTGGGGGTCACTGTTGGTACAGGACATGTCACCTGGGATCCCATGAAATGCAAGCACAGGCACAGCATGGCCACTGGACACAGGGTTTGAAGCTGGAGGGAGGGGGGAGGCGGGCAGTGGGAGGAGGGAGATGAGGCAGAGGCTTGGCTGGGTCTTCAGCATCTTGATGGACCTCATAGCCTGAGTGGAGAAGAGGCGCGGGGAGGCTGAGAGATGGGCCAGTCACACGGGGTCTGGATAGGAGGAAGGACCAGGGAAAGAGGCAGCGACTGGCTGTGTCAGGGCCAGGCTGAGCACCCCACAGCACTTGGGGGCGGACACAGCTTCTCATTGTCCTGCTGCCCTGTGCCCCAGGGCCTCTGTGCACAAGGGTCCACCTCCTCTCTCCAGTGCATGAACCTTGCCACTGAAGTGGCCCCTCTCTCTGGCATCATTGTTACTTCTTACCCCCCCTCCTCCCCAAGCAGGTGACCCAGACAGCATGCTATTCTCCTAAGTTAAGGAAAGGAAAATCTCCTCCTTCCACATCTCATCTCCCTCCAACTCCTGACCCCTCTCTCTGCTCCCTTTAAGGCAAAACCCCCAGAGGATTCCTGCATCTGCTTTTGTTTCACATCTTCCTGCAGTGAAATGAGCTGACATGATGCCTTCTCGGAATACAGGTGCTTGAGAGAGGGGAGTGGGGAAGACATCAAGCAGAGAAATGGCGATTTGCTGGATGGCGTGTTTGGGTGTATGATAATGGCACTGAGGTGGAACCCGTCAGTGAGTGTGCATGTGCAAGTGTGAGTGGGGTGTGTCTCCACCCATGGTCAGCTGTTTGAGTAAAGGTACACAGGAGGAGAGAGAGATGCATTTATTTATCCAAGCCTGGGCCATGAGGAGAGAAGGAGAAATGATTAAGTGAGTTCACACACACACCCTGGTGAGATCCCAGAAAGCAACAAGCTACATGCTGCAGGTGACAATCTAGGGAGGGGATGCTGACAATAAAAGGAGAGACCCATGAGCTGTGTGGCATGCAGTACAGAGGTCAGCCAGAGCGCAGAGACTGTGGTGGGCACTGCAGTCATGAAGAAGTGGCATGTGAAAAGACCTGGAGGTGGCAACAAAGGGAAGAATGCAGGTGTCTGGGGACGAGTGTTCCAGAAAAAGGAAGCCATGAATGCAAAGGTCCTGGAGGGGCAGCCAATGTGTTTATGGGGCAGCCAGGAGCCAGTGAGTGTGGCAGGCATAGGGGAGAGGTGGCAGAACCATCTCTGGTGCACTGGTCCAACTCAGCCCTGCTCTGGGTAGATGGGAGGATTCTGAGCAAAGGAGGGAGAGGAGCTGGCTGACATATTGACAGATGCTCTGGTCACTGTGCAGAGGAAGAGGACTGGCTGGGGTTGTCCTCGTAAAGCCAGGGAGAGAGTGGAAGGGATGAGAAGTGGCATGTTTTTGTTTTTTTTTTAAAGGGGGAAAGGAGAGAGAAAAACTTCCTATCTAATAAAAGAGAAACATGCAAATTGACCTACACCCACCAGCTACACCCACCAGCCAATCAGGAACAAGTATACAAACTAACCCAACCAAGATGGCATCAGCCACGGAGCTGGAGCAAGCAGGAGGCTTGGGTTTCCCTGGTGATGGAGAAAGCTAAGCTTCCTGCCTGCCCTGGACTGCGCTGGCTTCCATCCAAAGATTATAAAGTTTTAATTATAGAAGATAAATAAATCCCAACAAAAATGGTGGGAGCCACAAAGCTGGAGCAAGCAGAAGGCTGGGGATGCCCCCAGCAATGGAGGAAGCCAAGCTTCCTG
Organism: Lasiurus cinereus; assembly: GCA_011751065.1. Classification (NCBI taxonomy): domain Eukaryota; kingdom Metazoa; phylum Chordata; class Mammalia; order Chiroptera; family Vespertilionidae; genus Lasiurus; species Lasiurus cinereus. The sequence goes on from JAAGEH010000049.1 coordinate 346,959, forward strand.
TTGCCCTGGCTCTGCTCAAGGCTACAAAGTTTTAATTATAGGAGATAAATAAATCCCAGATACCTGCTTCCAGTCTATGCTTGGGTCACCAGGGAGAATGGCTGGCCTGCAAACCAACACAGGCCCCTCGCCTAGGCTGTCCCATGTCCCAAGGGAACCCCACCTCTTATCCAGGACACCTTCAGGGCAAACCAGCCAGCCCCACCCATGCACCAGGCCTCTATCCTATATAATAAAAGAGTAATATGAAAATTGACTGTCACTCCAACATACAAGATGGCTGCCCCCATGTGGTCAAAGTTGGCTGCCCTCATGTGGACACAAGATGGCCACCACAAGATGGCCAGAAGGGAAGGGCAGTTGGAAGGGACCAGGACTGCAAGAGAGGGAAGTTGGAGGCAATCAAGCCTGCAGGGAAGGGCAGTTGGGAGGGGGGATCCAGGCCTACAGGGGAGAGCAGTTGAGGGGGACCAGGTCTGCAGGGGAGGGCAGTTGGGGGAGACCAGGCCTGAAGGATAGGGAAGTTAGGGGTGACCAGGCTGGCAGGGGAGGATAGTTAGGGGGAATCAGGCTGGCAAGGGAGCAGTAGGTATCAATCAGATTGGCAGGGGAGTGGTTAGGGGGTGATCAGGCTAGTAGGCAAAAGCAGTGAGGGGCAATCAGAAAGGCAGGCAGCCAAGTAGTTGGGAACCAGCAGTCCTGGATTGCGAGAGAGATGTTTGACTGCCCTCGAGGAGTCCCAGATTAGAGAGGGTGCATGCTGGGCTGAGGAACACATCCCCTATGCACGAATTTCATGCACCGGGCCTCTAGTCAATGATAAGAGAGAATCACTGATTGGCTGCCTCTTGCACATCCCACACTGGGGATTGGCCCAAAACTCAGGTATATGCCCTGATGGGGAATCGAACCATGACTTCCAGGTTCATAGGTTGACACTCAACCACTGAGCCAAATCGGCTGGGCAGTGGTGAGTTTTGAATATATTTCCCAGGCATTAATAAGAGTTGAGGATATATGAGGAACCATGATGAGGGACTGGGATACGAGGAAGGAAGTGAGGACATGCAAGGTGGGGTCAGTGGGAGTGGCCAAGTCACTATACTTGAGGCATCCGTGGGTGTGGAACTGCAGGAGTGGAGATGTGGTATCCACTAGGGTGTGGGCTAGTAATGCCAGCAGTGCTTAGAGAGGGGATGGATGAAATGGAGGCTGGATGTCACAGGTGATGCCCCATTCCAGTAAGTGACTCGAGGTGCTGGTGGCCGATGCGAAGGGAGGAACTGAGAGAAGTCTCTGTGTACTGACAGCCCAGCATGGTGATGGCAGTGGAATCGAGAGAGACAGAACGGATGGTGATAGGAGGAGAAGGGGGACACAATATGTCCTTTTGGAAGGAGAGAGGAACAGAGTCTGGGAAGTGGCTACTGTCTATTCCATGCCCAGTGGTACTGGTTGGGAGGGTCAGCATGTCCTCAGGGATCCAGGCTCTCACCACCAGCATAGGGTGTGCCAGGGCTGGGGTTGTGATCTGTGGTGGCAATGGGCAGAGGTTTTAGGGAGCCGGGAGGCAGGGTGGGCTGGGGCTGAGCTGAGCTGTTAGGGGAGGCTGTGACTGTCACTCCAACACACTTCTCTCCCACCCCATTCAGTTTACAGAACACGCCACCTGCTTATCACAGGGCTAAAGTCACTGACTTTGAGGCCACTGGTTGCCTGACACATGAGTTGTCTGTCCCTTCCCACTGCTTTGGTATTTTGGGTCAGGGCAACCACTCTGGCCACAGGGCTGTTGGTCCTTCTGCTAAAGACCTAGTACAAGTTCCAGAACCTCAGGACTCTCTCAGCTGTCATTTCAGGCCTCCTCTCAGCTCGTCTGGTGTTTCTCAGGTGTGGGGCAGCTGGAAAGAAGCTCCCGGCAGGCAGTGGCACTTTGGCCTGCCACAGGGCCTCTGGGCCTTTGCAAACTCCTGATCAGCCATTGAGTTCCAGTGAATTACCTCCTCCAAGAAGGCTTCCCTGACTTGTGCAAAGGTTCTTCCCATATTCTTTCAGGAGCAGCAAATTTTTTTCACAAATAATGTAGTCTTTACAGGCCACATATGGTCTCTGCTATATATTCTTCTTTGTTTAACTGCTTGTTTGTCTTATACAACCTTTTAGAAATGTAAAAAACATTCTTAGCTAGTTGACTGTACCAAAACAGGCCAAAGGCTAGATTTAGTCTGCAGGCTGCAGTTTGCTGAGCAAGTTGTTCAAATCACCATTAAAATGCTTTGCACACTGATTTTTGAGCTACTAGAGGACAGTGACTAAATTTTATGCCTCTACACCTGACACAATGATGGAGGCATGAACTAGTGATATGGGATAAAAACCTCTGACATATACCAATTAACTCTTTTACCATTATTCTTTTCTAGACACCTGTATCTCTCAAGTTAAATAAATCACTGCCCCATGACTTTTCAAGTCATCCGTTAGATGGTCATGCCTCAGATGTACACCGAGCTCCCAGTGATGTCAATGGCTCTTGCTCATCAAGCCGCATATACAGCAGGTCTATTTAGAATCCTAAGGACACAGAGGTAAAGCTGACATCATGCGTGTGTTGCATATGTGCATGTATGTGTGTGCACACAAACAAGCTAATACATGTGTGCTCATACATGTAATTCAAGTGCACAGCACTTGACCTTTGTGTAGCCAGGGTCACATTGACATGCCTTCTGTAGTCCCTGCTCTCCAGTGGGATTATGTGGGTTAATCCTGGCCATTTCTCTGGAGGAGGGAATTCACTTAAACAATCATATAATTGCATTTTCAGCACCATTAGGCACCTAATTACATGACTAACTGTCCTCGAACAGACTGCACGTGTAAATAATGATGACTGAATTAGCCATGCTCTGTTATTGGATTTCTAAAAGGCTCATCAATTGGCAAACAGGAGGCGGAAAATGTTTTCTCCTTCCTTTCCAAGTTTGACAGGCAGGCTCTGCAGAGCCCTGTGTCCTGATGCGAAGTCAGCGTGCTGGTGAGGGCAGCAGAGGAGGGTTCGGAGCCCCTGGGGAGCCCAGGGAGGCAGTGAGTGCTCACATCCTAAAGACACAGCATCAGGGCATGCCTGCAAGGCGTGCCCAGGGGAGGCTGTGACCCAGAGACAACAGCACCTCCAATTTAGGAAGGACAGGGAAGGGTCCTGGCAGGAAGCCAGAGAGGGGCCACAGGGATGCTACCATCTCCCACCCGGGGCAGGGGTGCTGCCTGTTCAGGGGACTCCAAGGGGCCCACATCATGGGCAGGTGTGAGAATGACATGGAAGGATGCATAGAGGCACAGCAGCAAGTCAGACGTAACATGTGAGTGCTGACACTGAGAGGTACTACTATGACTTGGTTTTGCTGTTGGAGTCGTGTTTGAAAAGAGTGCTAGAAAAGAGAGAGGGCATTTTGACTTAAATGTTGGGGTTATATTGCCTGAGGGGGTGGTGACAAGCAGGGCAAATGCACATCAACCAGCTACTCTTTATGGAAATCATCTTAGCACATTCTAGGGCATCCTGCCGTGTGACTCAGGGAGCCGGGGCTGTGACACAGACACAGTGCAAGTCCTGGTGCCCCCACCTCCTCCACACACCCCACACCATGCACCACACATACATACCACACACACACACACACACACACACACACACACACACACACATAGACCATACACACCACACACACCACACACATATACACCACACACACATATACATACCACACACACACCATACACATGCATACTACACACCACAACACACATTCCACACACACATACCACATACATACATACCACACACACATACACACCACACACATACACACATGCACTACACATACACTATATGCATATACTCCCCCACATACATACCACACACATGCACACTATACACATACATACCATACACACACACCACAACCACACATATACACTGCACACACATACACACCACACACATATACCCCCATCCTCCACACATACATACCACACATACACACCCCACACATACACAACACACATCTACATAACACACATACACTACACATATACACCACACACACTACACACAACACCTTCACCATATATCACACACATGCACACCACACACATACACTACACACACCAACATCACCACACACCACACACCGCATACATACTTGGCACACACTACCTTTCCTCACACAGGGACTCTAGTGGGAAGGTGCCTGAGGCCAGTCCTGGGATTTGCCAGGCATGGGAAGTGCTTGCTCATTGCTGGGGCAGTTGGGCTTCCTGAGCACCTCCCTCTGCTCTTAGTCTCTTCTGTTCTCTGGGTGTCAACAGAGAAAAGAACATCAGGAAATCACAGATTCACCTCATCTTGCATCACACAAGAGAGCCAGGAAGTGGCCTGATCCTGGCGCCAGGCCCTTGCTGCCCCTGAGCTTGGGGAGGAAAAGCCATTTCTCTTCACTACTTGCCCCAAGATCTCTTGACCCCACCCTTTGTTGTTTTCCTGGACAGCAGCTTCTCTATGATACCCATGTCCCAACATCACCCAGGTACTCTGCTGCTCCATCTCCCCAGCCCCAACTGCTAGCCCCCAGTCCAGGTCTTGTGAGGGGTACTTCCCCCACATTAATATTTCAAAAGCAAAGACACCATAAACACATTCATAACTCTTTCTCTGTCAGTTTGAAATCACCTTGATGTAAATCAACTGCCATCTAAATTAAATGTTTCTTTCATGGAACACAACAAATGCCCTAGAGACTAATCAGAAAGAACCAACAAGCTCAGACTTGTTTCACCTTGGAATTCTGTGGGTCATGTTTGAAGCTGGACAGCTGGTGAGTGTTAGTGACAAGCAGGCTGGTGAACTGGCTCACACCCAAGGTTTCGGGAAGTCCTATACCCAGGAGGCTTTGCCTACCTTCCTCCTCATGATCTCAGCACTTCAAGAGCAAGTCTGAAACGTAACACACCATTTTAGGGGTAGGAGGGTAAGTACAAACACAGTTTTCTATTCTGTCAGACTGGTGTCTAATTTTTTAAGAAGGTCAAATAACAGAGTGAAAACAGAGTGAACAAATAGGCATTTGCCAGCTGTAGGGTTGGTTCCGTTTTGAGTATCAGGATTAAGGTCTGCCAGTTAAACCAGATAGTCTAATAGATTTCAAATAATCTTATTAATTTTAGTATGGATGCATTTATATTAAAACAAATGCAGATTTCTTTTTAATTTTATACCTTTATAGAACTATTTTGAATTGTGTTTTGGGAAATATAAAAACTACAGTTTGAGTTAAAGAGAGAGAGAGAGAAAAAAGAATAATTAAATCCAGTAGCTATATTGAGTTTATTTTCTTCTCTCTCTTTTTTTTCCCTTGTCTTATTACTTCTCCTACAATCACTACCTCATTCAATATCATTAATAAACTTTATTATTTATCTGCTTGGTGAATAATGTGCAATGAAGAGTTAAAGATCAGGCTAGAGAAGCTGGGTCTTTTCCTGTGGGAAGTAAGCAGGTGAGAGATTATAGGGGGAAAAAAGGATTCTCTAGAAATCCTGAAGTAATTCAGCGATGAAGAGAAGGAAGTCTTCTCTCTTCCAAGATTAAAAAAACATTTGAGAGCTACCAAGAATGAGAACCAACAGAACATGGCGTAGTGGACATGGCGAGGGAGGTATAGTGTGCAGTCAGGGACTTGACCATGACTTGAGGTTTAGAGAATTCAAGGTTCTGGCAAGAGTATAATTACAAGTTGATGAAAAATACATCAATGTGATGGAAGTGATAGAAGGGTTATAAATAACGATTTATTATTTTGTATTTAAATATATTCAGTTATTAAATCACTTCCACACTTACATTATTTAAAGTAATTTTCAAATTATTAAAAATTAATATGTTTCAGATTTTCAAATTGATGTAAAAATTGGTTTCCAACCATCGTGGGAGACCTCAGTGAGAGGGATGGAAGGGAGGAGTGAGCAGGGAATCACGCAAGCTTCCCGGAAAGCTTTGTGAGACTAGCGATGCTCCATCCACGCAGGAATTTTTGCCGCTGGTGCCTGCATGGGGCTTGGGGGTGGGCCAGCTACGCAGCAGGAGCCACTTGCTCAAGGCTCTCAGCTCCGGCTGTCCATTCGCATCAGTTGGGGCCCTTTAGGAAACACCCAGGTCCAGGGCCCCTCTTCCTAGTGCTACCAGATAAATTGCAGGAATCCAGTTCTATTTGAGGTGGAGATAAACAACCACACTTTTAAAAATTTATTTATTTCTTAGTGTAAATATGTCCTAAAAATTACACGCCAACTCCACAGACTATTTAGTCCTTTTGTCAACTCACCAGATAGACTGAGAGTTTCCCGGTAGGGACACACCCAGAGGACAGCACTCCCGGTCATGAGCCAAAGCCACAGGCACACCCAGTTTGATTCCCACATTGTTTTCTCACATGTTCCCATCATCTGCTCCACAGGAGCTCCTGTGGGTCACACCCATGTAAATCACATGGACTCCCTCTATTTCACATTCCCTTGGCCTGAAATGCCCACTCCTGGTCTGTCTGATGGATGCACACACATCAACCCACACTGGCTCAGCTCCACGCACAGTGGGTGTTTGTTCTGACCTTCCAGGAGGAGTGACCTCCTTCACTGCAGACAGACTCATTAAACATATCAGGGGGGACTCCTATCATTTTGGGAAAGGCAGTGGCATCTTCCTCCCGATGTACCAGCATTTTGCAGTATGGCCGGTACATAGTAGTCATCAAAAGCTTTCTGAGTGAAAGCTCCCTCAGTTCAGTAAAATGCAGCAGAAAAGTCATACAGACATCTGCAGTCATCACTAGACCAATGCACTTAAGCACCTACTAGGTGCTGGGTGGTCAAAACTACCTCTGGTACTTACCTCCCACACTGCAGTGTGTTACATGTGCTACTCCTGCGACTCTCATGACTCAGCAACGCACTTACTGATTTCAGGGAAGGGATGTGAGAGCCCCCTACTGCTTTTCTCAGATACCAGCTCACCTGAGCAGCCCCTGGCTGGCCTCTTGCCCATCCTCAGTCTGCCCTTTCTCTGGCTTCCGCATTTGCCAGCCTTGGTGCCTGGGATAGTCACATTTCTCGATATTTCAGTTGCAACCCCAGGCCTAGAGATCAGTCTTCTTTTCAGGGCAGACTGCCTGCATGGTGCTGTTTAGGGATTTGATTCAGAGATGCTGCCCTGGCATGCCACTGGCTTTTCCTGCAAGGTCTGGGTCCTTCAGCAGGTCCTCTGAAGGCAAGACTCACTCCCGGCACCATCCTGTGCTCATCTCTGGGTGGCAGCACCTTCTAGGAAAGGCTCCATTCACTGGCCAGGGTGCCCTGTGGCCCTGCCTGCCCTATGGAAAGGTTGTTGTCTTGGAGGTCCTTGGCTGCTATCTGGAGGCCCGTGGCCTCTGTATGCATCTGTATGTATAAGAAGCTGGGCGGAAGGCAGCCAGGTGTTGCTGGCCTCATGCTGGCTGCTTTTCATGGGTCTGCTCCATGCTGGGGCTTCCCTGCACCTTATCACACTGATGATGCTTCTCAGCAAACCTGCTCCAATGGGACAACATGGTCTGTGATGCCTCACATTAGCTGAAATCCCAGACAGCCCTGCCAGCAGTCCTTCCACCCCTGGTTTATACAGGAGAAGAGTCAGGCTCAGAGATAGCATCACTTGCCCAGGACAGAGTGAGGATGCAAACCCGCACCTGAACCCAAGCCCGCTGGTGCCCACTTCGGCCCAGCCCTGCCCTACCTCCCAGGGTGAGGCTGAGCTGGTGATGGCATTCTGGTGGCCAGCGGTGATGTGCCCTCCACCTGTGGTTTCTGGGTGCACTGGGCACAGCTCTGTGAAGCAGGGATGAACAGCCCATTGTACAGAGTGGATAACTAAGGTCAGATAGGCCCATTGTACAAATTAGATAACTAAGCTCAAAGACAGCCCACTAACCCCATCTGTCCTACCATAGGGTAGGAAGTTTACAGTGACCCAAGTCTAAAGGAAAAGAAGTTAACTTTTGAAGGTAGGGTGTGCCTGGTGTGTGTGCTGGAGAGCAGAGGGATCCGTTCTTTGCTCTCCTTCCAATCAGAGCTCCTAGGAAGGAGGGAGGCAGCCAAGGGGCCAGCAAACCTGGTCACACATCAAACAAAACACCTGAAGCCCTTCCATATCCTAGTTGCAACATCCTGCTCATAAAACGCAGTGGGTGCTTCTCAGGGTACCTGAGCGGGAGCAGATCCCACATGGAGTCCTGATACATGGTGGGTTGTGAGGTGGGAGGCTCAGCTCCCCTGCCAAGCTCCCAGCCTGAAGGCCCTGTAGAGATCCCTGTCCCATCAACCCTCCTTGCCAAACCATTGTCTCCAGTGGTTCCCGAAGTTCTATCGCTATGGCTATGAGAAGCCTGCCTTGGTATCCAAGGCAGTGAAGCTCCCTGGTCTCCCGGTCCCTATTCTGAGGGTTGGGCTCCAGGTGCAGGCCTCAGAAATTAGCTGTGAGTGGCTGGGCCCAGGACCACCTTATCAGTACTCGCAGCCTGGGTCCTCTGCAGCTGCCTGATAAGAGGTTTAGCTCTGCCTTCCTCACTCCCGGGCCTTATCAGAGGCAGGCCTGGGGAAAAGCCATTTCCATCCACAGAACGAAGGGGAGAGAAGAAATACAATGCCCTTGCACTCGGACAGCCAAGCTGGGCAGCTGCCTATGAAGCAAAGGGCTGTCCTTAGCCAGTGCTCAGGGCAGGCACCCGTGCATCCCCCCAACATGTGGAGACCCGCCAGTTGGCCTGAAGGGCACAGCTGAGCTGAAAGTGAAGGCTGGCTCTCTAAAGGCGCTGGCATTGGGGTGCCTCTGTGTGTGTGTGTGTGTGTGTGTGTGTGTGTGTGTGTGTCCATACCCACGACTAAGGCATCTCTCAGGCCCTCCTCAGGAGTCCTCCACCATTTCTTCCTTCCCCTCTGCTCCCACCACGAGGCTGGCCCAGGGCCTAGCTCATAGCCCCTCGCTAAAGTTAGCTGAGATGCTGAGGGGCTCCTCTCTCAGGGTCACAAGCCTCTCTCAGGGTCACAAGCCCCGCAGAGATCATGAACAGGGTCGTGGAGGACCCATAATGCAGGAGAAGGATGGAATCCCAGCAACTCCAACAGCTGAATGAGCTCTCTGCCTCCTCCCTTGTATGACTTCATCTCCTAGTTTCTTCTTCCCACCGTCTCCAATGCTACACGGCCTCCTCCTGACTCAGGAACTGTGCACTGGCTATGCTCTCTGCTTCCCATGTCTTCTCTCAGATAGACCTATGTTTGCTCCCTGGCTTCCTTCCGTTTTTTCTAAAACATCACCTCCCTGAATGGAGACTTCTGTGACCGGGCTCTGAAAATGAGACCCCTAGTCCCCACCCCTGAGGCCTCCTCTGTGTCCCTTCCTTGCTTGATTAGCACCATCTAACAAGTGTGCATTATATCCACATCTCCTGTGTCCACCTGTCCATCCCACCAGAATGTGAGCTCCCCTTCGGGACCTTAACCAGGACGGACACGCAGTTGGTGCTCAACAGATGTACATGAACTATGACTTCTGGGCCACAAGCTTGCTGGTGCCAGGGGCAGAGGCAAAAGACAGGGCACAGATGCGGATACACTCAGGGACCACCATTTTATAACTGGTCAAATTGGACACACTTCTTCCCGTGAGTCTCCATCTCCAAACCCGAGAAGATGGGGGAGGACCCAGTGGTTAGGAGCAGTGCCCTGGCCTGACAACGCCACGTGTGGGGGAGGTGTGTGGGTGGGATATCCTTTTGCTTAGACCCTGGGTGAGAGGCCTGCCTTTTTGAAGGTATGGTGAGGAGGCTGACTCTCAGGCTAAAGGCCAGGGAAGCCTGTCCCATGAGTGGCTATTCTTCCCACCCTGCCTGACTGAGGTGAGGGCTCTCTGCTGTCAGCAGTGGGGCTCCAAGTGCTTGTATCATAGAGGGAGTGACAGGAGGGCAAGAGGGAGACTACAAGGAGGACCCTCCCCTTTGGCCACCTGGGAAGATCAAGTCAGAGAAACCAAGGTGCATCATCTGTGTCTGGCCAGACCCACGTGGGCCTCCCTGCCTGCTGCCAGGTCCCTGACCTCGGCTGTGGATCTTTTCCATGGCTTCTTGTCCATCCATGAAGCCATGGTGTTCCCAAATAGAGGTGCAATGGGGCCAGGTGGGCTCAGGCCTAGAAGTGGAACCATGAGAATTCTCTTGTTGGTTTAAGTCTGAAGTTGGCAAACGTTTTTTGTTGTTAATCCTCATTGGAGAGTATTTTTTCCAATGGTTTTTAGGGAGAGTGGAAGGGAGAGGGAAAGACAGAGAGAAACATTGATATGAGAGAGACACATCGATTGGTTTCCTCCTGCATGTGCTCCAACCTAGGTACGTGCCCTTGACCAGAATTAAACCTGTGACCATACAGTCTGTGGGCTGTCACTCTAACCACTGAGCAACTGGCTATGGCAGTCAGCAAATATTTTTCATAAAGGGCACACAGTAAACAGTTTAGGTGTTCTGGGACATAAGTTCTTTGTGACAATTCTGCCTTTATTACATGAAAGCAGTCATAGACACATAAACAATAGGTGCAACTGCGTTCAATAAAACTTTATTTATAAAGGAGATTGTAGGCTGAAGTCAGCCTGTGGGCCTTAGGCCCTCGTGTAGATCTCTGTGTAACTGGGTCTCTCTCTTTTTTCTCAGGCTAACATTTGCTGAGTGCTTGCCTCAGCAAGGCCTGGGCCTTCACCTACACCAGGGGTGGGGAATCTTTTTCCTGCCAAGGCCATTTGGATATTTATAACATCATTCGAAGGCCAGACCAATTATCAACTTAAAAATTAGCCTGCTATAATTGGCCGAACATTTAATTAACTCACCCCTAATACCTTGGCAGGATCAGACCAAATTATTTCAAGGGCCTTATATGGCCCTTGGGCCAGACATTCCCCAGCGGTGACCTAGACTTTCACATTTAAGGGCCAGAAGCTCAGGGCCACTGAGTGGCTTATGTGCACCTTGAACATAGGTCTGTTATACCCGAAACCTGACTTTAGAACACAGGACACTGTCCATATCTGAGCCCACCTGCTTTGGGTTAGAGTCCAGCTGCATCTGGGCCCACTGCAGCCTGAACCCCCATGAAGCTGTGAGGATCCCTCCCAGGGTCATGGAGGCCATCCTGACTGGTTAGTACAGGAGCTGACACAGCAGCTGGCAAGGTGGCCTGGGTGAGTCTGCATCTGACCTAAAGCCTGTGCAAGGTCCAGGCCATCTGTGCTGGTGAGGCCTGTGGCCCCAGCCCTGGGACTTCTCCAGCCAACTCCACTGATGGGTGTGTGGCCCTGTCACAGAAGGACTGCCCAGGAAATCCCAAGCTCCAGGCTGTCAAGTCCCAGAAGAGGACAAGTGGCCAATCCAAGTGGCCACAGCCTGGGTCTGGCCCAGGGAGGCTGGAGGGGATCCGGGTAGCATTTTGGAGCAGTATGGAGCCTGATGGAGGCTGTTGGCTCAGAAAACACACCACAAACTGAAACCAAGGTGAACACCATCCTCTGCTCATTAATCTGTGGGTTCAGCCTCACTGGGAGCTCAAAGAGCCCTGGGGACCCAGAGGCAGGAGGTAGGGCATTGAGAGGTCAGACAGTAACCCTCTGTCCTCCCTGCCAAGGGGCAAGGAGGGCAAGATATGGGGTGGGCGGGGGGAGGGAGACAGTCAAGAGTTGGGGGTAGAGATTAAATGAGGAAATGAGTGGCCCAGGAGCGCCCTGAGTGGGGAGCAGCCTCAAGGGCCCTGGACTCTGAAGGAAACCTCGGATCTCATCTGCCTCTGACTGCAATATCTTAAGGACACGCTTGGACTTTCTCAGGATTTTTGTCTTCTCAGTGAGTGACCAACACCTTTTCACGCAAATGAGTTGCTTTAAAATAACAAGTTCTAAAAAGTCTTTCAGAAGCTCCACTATTCTTTTTATTTCCTTCCAAAATAATTTTCAGGCTCAAGCTCCACTATTCTTAATAGGCAATGGTCTGGGGGTGATCACCAAAGCCTGGTGTGAATGAAAGGAGTTAAAACGCCTATTGAGCCAATGTTCTCTTACTACTCCTGTGAAAGTAAAGTACTCCATGTTGAAACTCCCCATTTCCTGCCCATGTGAAAGATGGGTGTGCAGGGGCTAAGAGATGGCCAAGAGCTCAAGTCACAGCCCTGCCATTCACAACCAAAACCTGTGTCCTGAGACAGAGGCATGGCCTGCAGACCCAGCTCACAGGGACAGCAACAAGGATAGGGTTGGCTGGTGGCCAGGGACTGCCCAGCTCACATTTCCTGGCACCTGTGACAGGCCAGCCCATCCCCGTCCATAGTGGGCACCTGTGCATGCCCACAGTGAACTATTTTTACATCTTTGCCACTTGTTCTACTTAGTCATTCCCTGGTGTTAGGACATTTTCCACAGCAGCCCTGATCGCTGTCTGCTTCTTCAGCACAGAATCTCAGCTCAACAAGAGAAAATTCATCTAGCTAAGGAGAAACTCACCATCATTTAATATTAGCCATCAGTATCAGCTAGCATTAGGTCTCAGTTTATGTTTGGGAGTTACATTATCTGAACTTGTTCTTTAAACACGTGGGTATCTCTTTAGCTCTTTCAGTGAATAATCACAAGACTCGCGCGTTTCGATCTGGAAGCTGAAATCATTTGATAGGAAATTTCCCACCTGGAGGACTGGATGCTTTTGATCCCTGCCATGGTGTACGCCTTGGTGCCCAAGAGCCCAGCAATGATTCAAGGGCAGGGGTCCTGTGGTCTGTTATCTCCTCCTCCACCCCAGGGACAGAGGATGGGGGACACACTGTAACACTCTGTGTGTCCACTGACAGGCCAGGGAGATATATGGTGGATAGTAAGCGTTTGTAAGGAGATGGTTTCATAATAAAATTTTCCATCCAGTGTCTTTTCCAACTTCTCAGATGGCCTCAGGGTTCCTGAAGTTTGGTAAGAGCTTTTCTTAAGGGATTAGCTGGTAAGGATGGACAGCGGGGTGCACATTGTGAGCTGGTTACGGCACACACTTCACCCCAATGAGAGAGCACGAGGTGGCCTCACAGGATGGACATGTCCAGTTCGAAGGGTCCTTGAGGTCCAAGCCCCAGAGCACCATCTCAGGCAGTAAAACAGAGGGAGGGAGCCTTGGGCAGCCATTCCAGAAGGTGCCTGGCAGAAGTTTGCAAACATGGTGCTATGAACCCCCCGTGTCCAGAGGTGACTTAAGGGGAGCCAGGACGGGGACCCTTGGAGTGTGGTCACCAGGCCGATCACTCCCACACAACTGCATCAGAGGGGCTTCTGTTGCCTATATTTTCAGACTTTATCCAAGAATTTATTTTGTACAAATGTCATTTCTGATGAAAATCACTGCATTGGAAATCTGTAGCTCTGTCACTATTTTGCTGTAATGGAGACCCCAGGAGGGAAGCCATTCTTCTGGAGGTCCCTTCATTCCTGAGGGGATGAGCCAGGTGTGGCCACCAGCCCAGAGGACCAAGTGGCTGTGAATGATGTTTGCACCACTTTGCCTCTGATGGATGTTCTTGGTTTTGCTCCCACCCCCATGAGGCTACAGACCCTGTGAAGGCACAGTCTGTGCCTGGGTCTCCTCTTCAGCCTTACTCACAGGAGGCATTCCCTGGATTACACTCAAAGGCACCAGTCTGGATGTAGGGTCGAAGGTGGCCCGCTGTACTGGGCTCCCCAGAAGTGGATGGAGAGCTGCGGGCTCCTGGCTTGTGTCACCTGCTACCCAAGGGGTCACTGGACACTTGGGACTTATGCCATGTGATGGGCTGGGAGGGAAGAGGGGTTTGTATAGGGTCAAATCTGGAAAGTGCCCAAGAATTTAACGCCTGGAACCCGATCATGCTGCAAAATTCTCTGCCAGAGGGAAGGCTGACTGATTAACAGCCTTATTAATAGATCACTGTCTTTGTGAATAGTCTTGGGGTGGGTTCAAGGAGGGAATAAAAGGGAGAGGCAATGCTGAGCCCACCCTAAAATAACCCAAACTACCTCGCTTAACCCCCCAACCTGTGTGCGTGCCCCTGTCTGCCACATGGCTATGGGGTCTGGTTCAGGTGAAATCAGACAGAGGGGCTTTGAGAACGTCAGCGCCGACAGCCGGGCACACTGTGGACATCCCAGACTGAGGTGAAGAGACAGGGTGGTACCTGGGAAATGATGGTATAGAGAGAGGTTGAAAAGCATACTTAAGGCCAATGACACTGTAGGCAGTACTCCCTCCATTGCTTCCGTTACCTCTGGGGGTTGGCAGAGGTGGGGAGGTGTGTGTGTGTCAATATGCCCCATAGAGTTTCCTGCTATGCTCCAGACCAAACTAGACTCCTAAGAGAATGCTGCTCTACCTTGAACCTGAGCTCACAGTCCGTCACTGAGAAATGCAAGGAAGTGGTAAGGATTGTATGGGTGTGCATTCCTGTGTATGTGTGTGTGTGCATGTGTGCATGTGTGTGTACCTGTAGGCATGTATTTGCCCATGTCTGTATGTATGTGCCCACACATGCATGTGTACACACATATGTATGTGTGTGCACATGTGTGAGTGCCTGTGCGCATGTGTGCAAAACATCCATGCCAGTATATGTGTGCATGTGTATGAGTGCCTGTGCACACGTGTGTATGTGCATGTGTCCCTGCCTGTATGTGCATGCACATGTGTGTACGAGTGCATATGTATATGCCTGTGTCTGTGTGCACACACACATGTATGCATGAGTTCCCATGTGTCTATGTGAGTGCTTGTGCACATTCATGTATGTGTCCATACTTGTACATGTGCATGGGTGTGTATCTGTGCACCTGTATGTGTCTGTGCATGTGTGCATGCCTTGTGTGTATGAGTATGTGTCTGTGCCTGTATGTGTGAATGCCTATGCACATGTGTGGGTGTGTGGGGGGCAGAGCGGTACAGGTAACGTAGGGTTAATGTCACAGTTTCTTCTCTTTGCCCTGCATGCATGGGCACATACATACAAGCATGGGCACATACATGCAGTCCCAGCATCCTCAGCATCACTTCATCCTGAACCTCCTAAAAGCTTGATGACTGAGTTTCTGTGGCACAAACAGTGCATCCAAGATCTCATCCAGTCTTGCTTACCTCCTATGCATGCCTGTGTGATAATCACACGCCAAGTTACTTGGCTGAGCTTCACTTTATTTCCCTGTCAGAGAGGGAATGGTAGCTCTTGAATGAAGGCAGGAAACCGACTTGAAAGTGCCAGTGAAGTGTAACATGCCTACAGTCCCAGTCCCCATCTGGGAGATCTGAACAGCAGACAGAGCTTCCAGCCGAGTGGCTCTGTGGAGGTGGTCCCAGAACTGTGGGGCATTTTTCCCTGCTGGGCCTCTGTGGTGATCCTGAGGGGCAGCTACCCACCGCCTGCCACATGTGTGGGGGTTGGCCTCAACTGGCAGGAACTGTAGGCACAGCGACCCCCAATGCCTCTCTGACATTTCAATAGCAGCTGCTAGACCAACAGATGGGGGCTGGTGGAGAACTAGGACAAGTGGCAGAGGTGGGGGAACAATGAAAGGTTATTTCTTCTGAGGTCAGGAGAGTGACCTCAGGGCTGCATGGAGCTGGGCAGAGAGACGGGATCAGCCCTTCCGTCAGAGTGCTGCCATGTTCCAGAGGTGAAGGGACAGCTCAGGGCTGCACAGCACCAATGATGCAGCTAGACCCTGGAAAATTACCTCTTTGGGTGTCAGTGTCAATATTGCCAACTGGCATTTACAGTATCAATCCCTCTCCCATGAGCTTCCGCATGGGTGTGGAGTAGCCCCACACTACTCACCAGCCTGCCGTGGTGCCTGGGCAAGACCCATACCAGGACCCTGCACCCCAATCCAGAGTGACCAGTGCCACTCCAGCAGGCTCTGCACAGCTCCCTAGGTGCCGTCTGTGGGGCCTCTTTTCACTGAGGCCCCATCTCTATCTCTGCCCAGGCCTCTCTCTGAATGGTCTCCACGCCCTCACCTGGGGGTCCCCTGAGTACTCAAAATCACCCTGCTCTGGAAAGCATCTTCCTTCATCCTTCCCCTTGTCTTGTATGCATCTTTCTAAAAGAACATGAATTGCTTCCATGGTAATGACACCAGCAAAGAAAATTTGTTTTGAAACTTTTAATTGATGTGCAGCCTAGTTTCCTACCTTAAAAAGCCAATAGGGTAAGAGAAAGAAAGAGACAGAGATAAAGACAGAGAGATAAAGGGAGGTGGAGATAGGGAGAGATGCAGAGGCACAGCGAGAGTCCTGGGTGTCCTCCAGCATTTACTTTGACTCCGTGTCTCTTTCTAGGGCAGGAGAAGCAGGAACAAGAGCAGCCACCATATCTGGCCAGCCCAGGGGTCACACACACTGGGCTGGCCTGCCAGGGAAGGAGAGTGAGCAGGACTGCTGAGGAAGGACTGTGAGCAGGACTTCTGGGGAAGGAGTGTGAAGGCTACAGGAGGGGCAACCTGCAGAGGCAGTGGAGCCCGGGAGCAGGCAGGGTCCGGTGGGAGAGCAATAGTCTGGGGACCAACAGGCATCTAGCTCTTTGGCCTCAATGGGCCACAAGTGTGACCTTCATCAGTGTGGATGCTTTGCCTTCACCAGTCCCTTCTCTCCCCAATTATTAAAAATTGTTTATTGCCCTAATCCGTTTGGCTCAGTGGATAGAGCATTGGCCTGCGGATTCAAGGGTCCAGCGTTTGATTCCAGTCAAGGGCATGTACCTTGGCTGCGGGCACATTCCCATGGTTGGTTTGGAGGAGGCAGCTGATCGATGTTTCTAACTTTATCCCTCTCCCTTCCTCTCTGTAAAAAATCAATAAAATATATTTTTAAAAAATTTGTTTCTTACAGTGGCATTGGTATAAAAAATGTAATGCTTAGTCCTAAAAGTTCACTTTTTTCTTTTCGAGTTTAAAGGGAACACATATTTTTGTGGGTCTCTAACAACACTGTAGGCCCTAGCAAGGCACCTGGTGTGGGCCCCAGCAAGGTGCCTAGCATGCAGGTGGAGCAGGGCTTTGCCCTACCCTGAAACCTGCCTCTGTGAGCTGCTTCTGGGTTGCAGGACTTGGCTCCCAGCAACCACATCACAGCTCCGGTTTCAGTCATCACGTGCAGAATGGAGATAAAAATGCCTCCCAGGGGGCTGCTCCCGGTGAAGTGAGATAACTTATTTGAAATGAAACTTTGAGTCAGTGAGAGTCACCATCAGAGGAGGAGAGTGGGTCAGGATACTTTACAGAATTTATAAAAAAGGGGGGGGGGAAGAGATTGTGAAATTAAAGGAAATAAAAATGGACTACTCCAGGTTTCCAGCCACAACTAAAATTAATTCACTAAAATGGGAACTTAAAGGGTGACAATTCAAATGACAGGCAGTCCCAGGACCTGGCCACAGGCAGCCTGGCCGCCATGGGGCTCAGGCAAGTGCAGCTGGGGAGGGGAGAGGAAGCTTTTTTGGGAGAGGTCTGCTATGAAGGACCCTGAGAGTTCTCACTGTGAGCCATCAATGACAGCCCCAAGGGGAAGGAAAGCAGTACTGTGAAAGAGACAGAAAGGGGGAGTGCCTGGAGGCGGTGAATGGGAAGGCTCCCCTGTGCAGGTAGGTATAGGGCCCCTGGATGGGAAGGCTCCCTATGTGTGATAACAAGAGAGCTCTCATCACACAGGCCACTGAGTGGCAGGGTCCTTCCCTGATTCCCCTGATTGGGAGGGGATTTAGGTGAATCCAGGAACCAACTGGCTCTCTGTGTAGATCAGGCTTTGTCTACGAGGGTTGGAACTAACTTCCTTCCTTCCTTCCTTCCTTCCTTCCTTCCTTCCTTCCTTCCTTCCTTCCTCCCACTTCCCTCCTTCCTACCCTGCCTCCCTCCCTTCCTCCTTCCTTCTCTCCCTCCCTCCTTTCCTTCCTTCGTCTTTAAAGTCTTCTCTTACCCATAGAGAAGGAGACAGTGAGGCCCCTTTAGAAGGGGCTGGTGCTCAGGTGAGGTGGGGAGCAAGGAGGGCCCGCCCCTGGTATTATGTAAAGGAGACTGAGCTGCTGGGCCTCACGCATTCTCTGGGTTGCTGTGCACTCACTGAACCCCTTCTTTGATAGAAACATGAGAGGCAGGGGGGTTGGAGGCAGCTCTCACGGCTCAGGGGGGAACAGCTTCCCATAGCCATCGCAAGGCGCCTACCCTGGGGGGGCCAAGGCCTGGCCCCGGCTCAGGACCTGGGCAGACTGTACAATCCTTTCACTGGGTGCTGTTCTCTGGGTTCAAATGGGCTGCCAGAGGGAAGGCCTGGGAACAAAAAAACTCGGGCAGTGGGAGGGTGCCAGCACTCATGCCAGGCACTCTCGAGGTTCAGTGAGTTGTAGTGTGTCACAGTGAGGAAGGTGTACTGGGCACTGTGCTGGGGACTTGACCTAGGATGAACCATTCAGTCCTCAGAGTACACCCTGAGGCAGAAATGGTTATTCCCATTTACCCAATGAAGAATAGCTAGAATTTCTGGGGCCCCTTTCCAAACTTAAGAATTTCAATATGGTGACAACAGAGCATTAAACCTGGTGAATGTGGGCCCTCTGAGGGTGGCCCTTTGTGACTGAATGCTCAGGTGGAGCCTGCTGGGGCCCGTCTGCATGTTATAGAATCTGTTCTGGTTTGATTTACTGTGCATCTCAATTTATTATTCATGAACTCTCTAGATATACTGAGTCCTAGACTAGGAACTATCAATTGTCTGGTTTCTAAAAGGCACCTTGGCATGTGGAACAGACACTCCATACATTTCCACATCACTCTCTGAGCACCAGCCTATGCTAGGCGCACTCAGCAGGTGAATCATGGAGACCCTGGGAAGGGCAGAATCCTATAAGGTGGGCACGCCTAGAGTCTGTCTGAACTGAAAACTGTTCCCAGGGCCCTGGTGGGGGTTTCTATGTTGGGAGGGGAAGGGAGGTGAAGTGCATTAACTAGGCCTAAAGTGACAAGCAGCTGTGAGCCAGGCAGGTGGTGCCTGTGTGTGCGGGTCGGGTAGGGGAAGGACCTAGAGAATCAGGTGGGGCTGAAGCAGGCAGTTGTGAGGATGCAGCTCTGGATGCAGGTAGCCTAGACACAAGGAGGGCCATGGAGGAGGCTCGGGGAAACCTGAGCTGGCTGCGCACGGCAGGGTGGAGAGCAGTCTGACCCCATGTGGACCAGGCCTGACCACAACACAGGGAGCCTGGCGGGCAGTGGCGAGCCAAGGCTAGACCACAGGCCTGGATGAAGAGCCATGCTGCCTGGCAGGCTCTGAGTGCCTATGCCATAGTCTCCCTGGGTGTAAAGCTAAGCAGTGATGCCCTGATGGAGAGCCCACATTCACCAGGTTTAATTTTCATTTTGCTCCCATGTGAAGGACAGCAGGGACAGGGACAGCAGGCCCATGTGTACCCTCATGCCCCCTCAGGTTGGCTGCTGTAGCTCTGGTGTCTCTAGCCTGGCGGAGGCCTCCGTTGTTGGGAGCCCTTAGCCCTTAGCCCTGAGCCTCGAGAGAAACAGGTAAGAAAAGGCTGGTGAGACCAGGCTGTGGGGGTGACCTGGGCAAGGGCCGTCACAGGACTTGGCATGTAGGTGCTGCTGTTGTCGTTGTTACATTATCAAAAACAAAACAGCAGCCATCTGCAGCCAGGCGGAGAGTACCAACACCTGCAGGCAGGGTTTGTGCTGATAACAACAGTCAACAACAGCCACAGATACCACAGCTCCTGGGGATGGGGCCAAGCTTTATTCCCTGTTCATCATGTGATTCCTGTGAAGAGGCTGTTATTACTCCCATGTACAGATGAGGAAACGGAGGCTCTGAGGCATTTTGAACCTCTCCAAAGCCAGTGAGGGCTGGAGGTGGGGTCAACCCAGGTGACTCTACAGCCCATGTGGAACCTGGGCCCCTGCTCTACCACCAGCTCGCCATGGGAGGGAGGACAGGTCATTAACTTCTGGGGGCATTTCCCATAAGGGGAAGGAACCTGACAGGCAATGGGCAAAGGCCATAAAGAAGTACTTTCCCTGAAAAAGAAATACACCGTCCTCTAGGGCAACGATTCTCAACCTGTGGGTCTCGACACCTTTGGGGGTCAAACAATACTTTCACAGGGGTCGCCTAAGACCATTGGAAAACACAGATACGATTCATAACAGTTGCAAAATTACAGTTAGGAAGTAGCAGCAAAAATAATTTTATGGTTGGGGGTCACCACAACATGAGGAACTGTATTAAAGGGTCAAGGCATTAGAAAGGTTGAGAAGCACTGCTCAAGGGGCACAAAACCCTGCCCAGCTTCACCTGTCATGGCAACTTTCGTTGGCTACTGATGGTATTTGTAATCACGTGATCTTTGGGAGAGCAATTCTCCATATCTATTACCATTTTAAAGCTACACATTCTTTGTCCCAGAAATTAAATTCTGGGGGGATTTATCCTGAAAGTAGGCAAACACATGCACGTACAACTCTACTTACAAGTAAATGGCAGAACTGTGTCTGGTTAGGAAAAAGTCAAAGACTATACACAAACCCAATATGCATTTGAGGAGGAACTGGTGTAATATTTAACATCTATTCTTAAGAAAAAAACCAAGATGAAGCAGAACACACAAAATAAGTTTCATTTTGTAGAATAAAAAGTAATTGTATACACATGCAGTGGTCCTGGGAGGGTTCTAATAAAGCAATAAAGTGACTGCCTGGAGGTGGGCAGAAGTGTCCTCCTTTTCCCTAGCATTTGCTCTTTATTTATTGTTCAGATTTGTTTTGCTTTTAGCTTGTGCTTGCTGGCCCACGGTGTTTGCTCAGTTTCTAGAAGGTGTTCTGACTGGGGCCTCAGAATGGCATTTGCCATCCAAAGAATCAAAGAGATTTGATTTGCCAACCTTCCCAACTGGTCTGGTAAGGGGCCTCTTCTTGTTCATTGTAGATGGGCTGATATGCTACCACTGCAAACCCGGAATGCTCACTCCCCACACACCTATTTCCTGGGGCTGCTGCAGCCCCAAATAACTGCCCAGACATGGAGCCCTTGGAAAAACCCAGGTGCTGACTGTGCCAATGCCAGGTGACTCCCTACTCCACCGATGCCTGGAGGGGTAGAGCAATGGCTGAGATGGAATTCCCTTTGGCACTAGATGTGATCCTTTCTGCTCTGTTGAGGCAGCACATTCTCCACAGGCTGCCAAACCTGGCCATCTCCTTACTGAGCATTGACCTCTTTCATCCAAGGGCAAGACAATGGAGTTCTGCACATAACTCATTTTCAATACTGTGGCCTTTGAGCTGCAGGGAGCCCACCTGGGTGGGGCAAGCATGGCCTGAAGGGCAGGGGCAGGGGTATGAGGGGATAGTGGGTCCTCTCCATTCTAACCTCCAGTTCTGAAGAATAGTGATGTAAACTGAGACATCCTGCCCGAGTTAGCAGCAAGAAATAGGGCCCCAGAGTTCTCCCACAGCAGAGAGCCTGCCAGAAAACAAGTCCTGAAGGAAATCTGGAATGGTGTGCAAGTAGGGGCTGCAACTCCATCCTTTCCAGAAGGGTGGTGTTTGCAGCCATTGGTCAAGGTCTGAAACCTGAATTCCAGAAAACTGCTGGGGGAGGGGCCAGGCTGAGCTCTGGGGCAGGCTAGCCTGGCCTCTGCAGACAGGGCCTGTCTGCAGGTCTGCACTTCCTCAGCACCTGACCAGAATGATTACAGTTGTTCTGTCCCCTAAATCCTAGGCACCTCCCCATCCCTCCCCCCCGCACCCGCCCCATGAGCTCAGTAGTGTCTTTCTTGATGCACACACACTCTAAGATACATAAACATGCTGACACACGTGAACTAACAGATCCACAGCCTCAACATGAACAAAGATGCCTGACATTTATCTCACATTTTGTATGCTTTGGTCTCTGTGCTGAGCCACTGACACACACTGAATTCTCACAACCCCATGAGGAATATCTTATATTCCCATTTTTTCAGATGATAAAACTGGCTAAGAAGGTGGCTTGCCTTGGGTCTGTCCTTGGCTACTAAGTGGCACACATGATGCCAATACAGGCAGCCAGGCTCCCACTGTGACCCCACTCTGTGTGTGCCCGGACCCAGCTGAGCCAGCCACGTGTACACAGAGGCCCTGGCCACATACCCACTTCGGCTGGCCCCTAAGCCTTCACAGCCATCTTACCATATTAATGTCTGATATGATTACATTATAGATTCAGAATGTTTATTCCCTCAAGTTTCTAATGACTTGGCTAGTTGGGAAATGGTGTGCAAGTAGGGGCTGCAACTCCATCCGTTTTAGAAGGTCTGAAACTTGAATTCCCGAAAACTGCTGGGGGAGGGGCCAGGCTGAGCCCCTCATTCATTCTTTTTATAAATATACGTTTAGTTTTTATTGCACCGCCCAGGGGAGGCGTGGGACAGCCCAGAAATGTTTCTGAAGAGCCAGCCTCCCAGTGAATGGCAGGGTGCATGATTTCCTGTCAGCAACAAAACACGCGGGTTTCTAAAAGAAACAGGCCGTGGGAAATGACAAACCACTGTAGTCATGGTGGAGGCGAGCGCTCCCCTCACCATTTCTCAGTCCCTTCCCAAACCAGACAGGACTTGAGAGCAAGTACAGGGATGGTGGGTTGACCCAGAGGAGTTTTCTCCAAATGAGCCCCATGTTAGGCCTGGCGACATAGCAACAGCTTGTGGATTTCTTTCGGGCTGCTTAACCTCCGCCTCTTCTCCTAGGAGGACACTTATTTATTCTTTTAGGGGAAAGTTCTCGCTAGATACTTCCCAACCAGAACGCAAATAAACCGAGCAGACGAGATGGCCAGGCGTGAGGAAGCACAGTCTGGGCGCCAAGGTCGGGGCTCAAGGCGGGACCCCGCGTGCAGGGGTGTGTGTGGGGGGGAGTGAGGGGGAGAGGAAGGGGCAGGGGCGAGGTGCACATTTCTGGGCGTCAGGATGGAGCGGAGGATGCAGAGCCCAAGCAAGGGTCCGGGAGCTCCGAGACCCGCTCCAGGGTGGGATGGGGGCGGGGGCAGGTCACTCCGGGCGCGGGACAGGGAACTCCTCCGTGAGACCAGGCGCCGAGAGCCTTGGGACTGCGCGGGGTTCGGCCTAAACCCGGCGGACACCTCGTCCACAGAGCCCGGCAGGGAACGACCGTGCTCCATGTCCTGGGCCGCGGCTCGGCCCCTGCGCCCCTCTCCGGCCCGGGCTGGAATTGGGCCGGACCCTGAGGACCCCGCCCGCGGCGGGTACTCACCGGGGTGGTCAGGCGAAGTGGCGTTGAGGCTGCTCATCGGCGAGGCGATGGCCGGGGATGGTGGTCCCGTCGCGGCGCGCAGAGCGGTGCGGAGTCGCGGGGCCTGCACTGAATCCTCCGCAGCCAGAGGAAGCGGCTCTGGGTCGACTCCTCTGCGCGGGCCGAGGGGAGGGGCTCCGGCCCAGATAGGCAGACTTCATTTACTTTTTCTGCAGACTTGGCTGGTGGGGCTTCCACCCTTTTTAAAAAAAAAATGCACTCCCGCCCACTTCTGAACTCTTCCATGCGCCAACTTTCCTGCGCAGGAGTCAGGGTTTTCTAACTGTCTGTGTCCTCTGCACTAGCAGATGCAGGGTTGTGGTTGAGAATTCCCCTGTGGACGGAAACACTCTTCGATGTGACCAGGGCCTGCCGGGCTGTGTTGGGATGGTGACCAAGTAGCGACAGACCTGCGGTGCATTTTGGCTGCTCTGTCCCAGAGGGCGGCCCCTCGCAGCCTAGGCCTTTGGGGCCAGGAGCATTCTTGCCTGCTGGCCCTTTGGGAGCTCTGTCCCAATTCACCGACTAACGTTTGGGAAACATTCTCAGATAAAAAGATGCTGAGCAAAGGCCATGGGCTTTAACTGGATCACTTTCGTCTGGGCTTCCAGGCAGAGTCGAAGTTTGTGGAAAATCCACTTTACTTAGACAAGGAAACACTCCCCTTGGATTTTTAATGGAGTCTCCTCCCTCCCCCCTCAAAGAACGTTGTGTTAAATGTAGCGATATTCTCCAACGCCCAGAGAAAGGAAGGGGCTTACACATGTCACCCTGGTATTAAATCGCAGCCCCAGGAGACATCCTGTACTCCTCCCTTCTGAGCCTCCCTTTGTGTGGGGATTTCCATGTGGTTTACCCAGCAGTCCTCCACCCACTGCTGGGAACCCCCCTTCCCTTCTACAAACCTGGGGGATGGTTCCAACTGTCAGCACAAGGTGTGCGTCCATGGGAGGGACTCTCCTTGTTGAACACAGCAGGCTGCCCCTGGAGGTGTGCCATGCAGATGCTTGCCCAACGCTACCCGAGTGGGCCAGCTCCAGCATCATTGTGAGGACTGACAGTTGGAGTGTGGTCGTAAGTCTCTTTGGTTCTATAACAAAGCACGACAATTGCTGATAAATCTTCCATGCTGGCCATGCCCATGTGTACTTCCAGGGAACTATGTGCAAGAAAACCTGGCCAGGTGTGGGCACCTTGGATTTGTGCATGGAGGTGTCTGTGTTCCTTGTCTATGACATGGAGATAAGAACCCTTCCTTTCCAGAGTTTTATAGTGCCTCTAAATAGCAGTGGGGTAGGAAAGTGGCTTGAAGAAGTCAGCAACAATAATTTTAATAGTTTCACATTTTGCTTTGCATTGCATATAGGTCTGTGTTGGATAATAATATCACTTGGGTCAGAGTTCACAAATTAAACAACTCCAATGATCAGAAATACAGCTGGGGAGCTGGAAGGCAGGCAAAACCCACAGGGTGACCAAGAACAAGTCCCCAGGAGTCACAGCTCACTATGGGAGGTCTTCTCAGAGGCTCACTTACAGCCCACTGGCCTTTGGACAATCAGAAGAAATTTGCTTATTTAATTTCCCAGACTAGGGCAGGTTAAAAACATCAAAACATAACAAGAATTCCTTAAAGAGAGGACGCCAAAAACCAAAATAACTGACCACAGTCTAAAGCTCGACAAACTATAGAGATGAGAGGTAAGAGCCAAGTAACATTCACTATCAGCCAGAGCCTCTGGGCCCCAGCCAGGAATTGGGGTGCGATGGCGCCGGGTAGTCCAGGAGTCAGACAGGCATCAGGGTTCCATGGGGTCTGTATGGGTTTAGCTTCACTGCCCTGGAGCTGGGTACCCTGCAGCATTCTACTTAACTTCTCTGCACCTCCATATTCTTATCTATAAAATCGAGCCCTCTACGAGGTAAGGTTGTGGTAAGTAGCAGTACATCAGGCAGTAGTTAATTAATGGGATAATCCAATGTCTTCCCTGGCACATGGGGATCATGGTATTATACTGTGGGTCCCCTCCTTCACCAGGGACACCCTTGGGTTACAGTAAGGACTTCAGGTCGTGAAAAGAAGGCAAATACCACTGAGAGAGCAGTTGAACTAGTAGGGAAATGTTTGATATATTTTAGGAGATTGAACCAAGGAAGTGTCTAATTTTACAGAAATGAAGACTATTTTAAAAAGGTAAATAATTCTAAGAAAAATTAGATTATATTTATCTGAAATGCATCATTAATGTGTTTCTGTGTTGAGTATTTATTAACGGAGTAATAAGAACTCAGCTATATTTTGTAACAATAAAACAGTTCTTGTCTCATTTAATTCCCATAAATACCTTCAGATAGGGATACTGTCAAGGCCCATTTTTAAAAGTGAGAAGACTGGGTGGCAGCAGTGATAACCTGACGAGGTTGCAAGGAGGGCTGAGACAGTGCTTGTTGCTCTGTGGGGCCACAGGATGATGGGGATGAGAGCCTTGGGGTGAGAGGTGTGGTAGAGCCCAGGGAACTGTATCCTTCTCCCCAGCACTGCCGGCAGGAGCGGTCCAGGGGAGGGGATCTCAGCCTGCCTTATTCCCACCCAAAGGAACTCGCCCGGGGATGCCTCTCTTGGGGGTGGAGGACTCTCCAGGCAGAGGTGGGTTCGCTAAAACTTTTGCGCTTCAAAAAAGTAACAAGTGCTCTCTGTGTAGAAAATTAAGTGGAGAGAAGAAAAACAAACCTCAACAATTGCTCATAATCTCCAGCACAATAAGGGATGTTTATTTCAAGCTGGCGTATGTGTTTGGGACATTCGCTTTATACAAATAAGATTTTCCTGAACATATGTTTTTGAGTGCTGAGCTTTTGCTACCAAACATTATGCCACAACTATTTTCCCACATGGAAGTATAGACATTTTTTAATTTGTTGTAATTACCTAGTTGTTTCCTTTGCCAGTTAAATTGTGCTGTAATAAAGCATGTGGACATAAATATCTGTATTTCATTTTTTTTTTTTTTTTTTTTTTTGCTGTTAGCCTGTGTTCTAACAATGAAATTACTGGGTTAAAGGTTAGGAATGTTTCAAACTTGGGTGCATTCCTGGATTGTGGCTACAGCAATTTATATTCTCAGCAATCAATGATGAGATGTATCAATGCTCACTTCAGAGCCTCTTGCCAGGATTGAACATTAGATTTCAAGTAAAAAATAATTTATGTAGATGACAAACTTTCGAAATTATTTATTTGCACTTTCTTGATTGCTAGCAAGGTTGAATATACTGTCATGCTCATTTATAAACTGCAACTACTTTTAGGTGAATATTTTGTTCCTGTTGTTTTCTCAGTCAGAGGGATGGTTAATGCTTTCTTATTAACTTATTTGAACTCTTTATACACAAAAGGCAACACCACCTTTTCATGTGTATTGCGAATGTATTTTCCTTGGACATTTTTCCTGTTCTTGTGCTTGAGTATAGAGGCATAGTTAGACTTATCCATTGGCAAGTCGGCAGCTTTTAAGTAAACCAAAGTGTAGCCTTAGCTAGTTTGGTTCAGTGAATAGATCATCATCCTGCAGACTGAAGGGTCCTGGATTCAATTCTAGTCAAGAGATCAAAGGCATATGGCCAGGTTGTAGGCTTAATCAACAGTAGGGAGCATGCAGGAGGAAACTAATCAATGATTCTCTCTTATCACTGATGTTTCTCTCTTTCTCCCTTCCTCTCTGAAATCAATAAAAATGTATTTAAAAAAAGAAAACCAAATCCTGGCTATACATATTTTAAGAGGCAAGGAGAGAAGCAACATCCTGTCACAGGCTTTGGGTGCAGAGGGTGTGATGGGGCATAAGGAGGTGGGTCCAGGGAAGCCAAACACAGAGATCTGGGCTAGGGGGTTGGGGCTTGGGCTCTGCAGCCTTGGCCTGGAACCCCTTCCTCCCTGGCAGCACCAGGTCTTCCTGAGGAGAAGCTGTGAGTGAGGAGGGCTGAGGCTGAGAGGCAGCAAGCCTAGTGTTGCGGCCAGGACCGAACTACCTGGCCCCTCTCCTCTGCACATTGCCAAAGGCTGGTGCTCAGTGTGTGGGGCATAGAGGAGAGCCAGAGCTACCCGGGGGTCCTAACTTCTAGAGGCACCTCATCGGGGGGGGGGGTATATCTTTTAGCCTCTAGTTGTCTCTTAGCCCACTGTTTCCCTGAGGAAAGAGAGGCAGCCTGGACCCTGGAAGAACTCTGAGCAGGTGGTCTGGGAAAGTCTGATGTGACCAAAGGCAAAATCACACTCATTGACAGCACTAAAGCTGGCCTGCTATAGACTAGATGGGAAAGCGTCAGACTGGAAAAAAGGAAGAAGGGACGAAGGGAACAAGAAAGGACAAATGTCAGAGGTAGGGCTAGCTTGAATCTCCGGCAGAGAAGAGGAGTTAATCAAAAGAAAGAAACTGCCTGCTGCTCAGCCCAAGTGGTTCTGAACCTCAGGAGACATGTGAAGTTAGCATCCCAGCAGAGGTTGGAATGTACAGACAGCGAGCACCTAGAAGTGAGCATCTTTCAGAATGATCCAGGCCTGCCCTCACTGCCCATCCCAGGGTGCTTATTGCAAAGTCAGGGCATTCTATTGCTGGGGAGATGGGCTTTGTTTTGCTTGTCTGGTTTTCCATTTTTCTCTTCTTCATTTTGTAAAAAAGGAAACTGAGGAACAGAGAGGTAAGAGTACTACTCATGCTCCCCACCTCCTCATTGACAGCTCAAATTTGAGCCCGGGTTGTCCAAACCCAAATCTCTGCCTGTTCTCCTCGCATCCCTCCAGCAGCCTGGTGGCCCTGGAGCCCCTCCCTGGTGCCACGCTCAGCTGGGCCTTAGCTGGAGGCCCTGAGACACAGGAGCAGGCAGGGAGCTGCTGAGTGAGCCCCACCCTGATGTTCCATCAACACGTAGAGAAATGGAAATCTCATTAATTAGCAAAGGCATTGCCAACTTCCAGGCAGGTATGTTTGGATCACAGCCCTTCTCCTTTGAGTACAAGTTGTTGGTGTAAAAACTGAACTAAAATTCGCATTTCAGCTGCTACCAACTGAACTCTGAGTCCCCTACAGGAAGGAGGCCACTTCCTCCTGAGAGCTTTGCTGTGGCTTTTGTCCTCTTTCCCTGAGGAGAGAGGAAGAGGGGTGTGTAGGTCTGTGACCAAGAAGTGGGAGCTGGAACAGTAATTATATTTGCCAGACTTTTCTGTGAGTTACACATATTTTACCTTATTTAGTCCCCAGAACAATTTGAGCAAGGAAAGAGCAGGGGTGGGAGTGTGGCCCACATGACTACTCATTCCTGGCTCACCACTCGCCACTTTGCTAAGGGACTTTGACTCCACATATTCTCAGGTGCAAATGACCTGAGATGTACTCTGTAGGGTGGTGCAGGTGTCTGTGGAGGCTCACTCATTCCTTAAGGTGACAGAGACTAAGTTTTCCCAGCACTCAGAAAAACTGTAAAACTATGCTGTCACACACACACACACACAGACAGATGTAACTGTGCCCACCTACAGATGGGGCTGGCCATGCACATGCCACAGGACCAAGGGTGTGTTCATGTAGTATTCTCATGTATCGGTTCCTTCAAATGTATAGCTCAAGACAATAGATTTAGCCTACTTTGTGCTTTCTGCCTTTCAACAGGCCATTGCAATTATATTTTAAATGGATAGGTAATAAAAGAAAGAACTCACAAAGTGAAGAGGCTCAATATGTGGGATGTTTCAAGAATTCCTGGAGGTTGGATGGGGTGGAGAGCAGGTTAAAGGAAAGAAATAAAGAGATGGAGGCTCCGGCCTAGAGGAAGCCTGGAAAGGCTGGCTGCAGGGTAGCCTTGATGTATGTGTGTGAGAGTGGGTGGAGTTGAGGGGAGAGGAGGAGGGATGATGGAGGGTAGAGAGTGGAAAGGCTAAGTCCCTCAGAGCCACAGGGCTCTGGGCTCAGAGGTGGCAGGTGGGAGGTCGGGGTTGAAAGTGGGGTGAATATAAGGAGGATGCTGAAGACCCATTTGAGGTGGGGACAACTCATCCCCACTTCCTCACTTTTGGATACAAAATGTCAAGCTGGCTACAGAAGTTGCCTCTAGGGAGAAAAATGTGTGGATGTCTCTAAGGTAATGAAGAAACTGCAAGAGAATCAAGGCTGCTGGTGCTGGGCGGAGCCTCTTTCAACAAAGCCCTCCTCTTGCTGGGATCCAGCTGTCAGGAAGCACCTCTACTCTTCCTGAAGCAGAAACATCATCATCTGGAAACACAGGTCCCTCAGCCAGAGTTTCCCCAGGTGAAGGGCTGACCCAGACACAGTGGATTCAGGCGGCAGAAGAGGAAGCTCCTCAGTTTCTTTAGATAATCAGCAGGTGTGCAGAGATGATTGTATATGACCAATAAGTCAGGAGAATGAGAGCATGGAAGAAAAGGGCCAGGGTGGAAAAAAAGGACACACTAACCTAATAAAAGAAACAAACAATTAAGAAGGGAACTTAAAAGAAAAAAAAAAGAACAAGGTAAAATTTTAATATGCTCAGACTTGAGAAAATATTAAAACCATAAAATCAGAGTAGTGTGTTATAAAAAAGAAAATAATAATAAAAATTTCCTGAGACAATATAGTGGCTGAAGTGAAAATTCAATCCAAAGGTTGAAAATTAAGGCTAAAGAAATTACAAAAGCAAAACAAGACAGAGGGGAAAAATGAAGGATGATATAGAAAGGCCAACTACTATGAATTTCTCAAGAGGGAACAGAAAGAAAGAAGGTAGAAAATTATGTACAAATTTTCTGAAGAAGAAAAGAAGAGCAAAGAGGAAAAAGAAACAACAAAGCTGCAGAAGACCACAGGACTGTGGACTGGAAGGGCTGATCTTAAAAACGGTGTTTACATATTATGTAATTTCAGAACAACATAATAAAGTGAATCTTTTTAAAGGCTTTCAGAGCCTGGTGGGTGTCGGGTGGGCGGGTGGAGGAGTACTTTCCACCAGAAGAATAAAGTCAGACAGCCTCAGAGCCCACACCCCTCACTGAATGCTATGAGACAGGAATGGTCCAAGGGGGTGGATGTGACTTTGAACCTCAAATCTTATACTTGGCTAAAAGATCAATGGTCTTAAGAAGATGAAGTTGGAGGATCAAAAGGAAGTTTTCATGATGTTTACAACCTCTAGACTAAAAATTGCAAAACAGTTGTGAGAGATACTGTATGTGTGCGTGGCAAAAATCAGTGGGTAGACTCTGAGGGTATTGCAGTTTATTGTATGTGAGTTGTATATAAAAAATAATAATTAGAGCACGAGGGGAAAATGGCAGCCTATTAAGGAGAGGCTGGAAATATAACTAAATTGGAGAAAATTCACCTGGAATTACCAGCTGAGGAGGAGACTCATATCCAGGAAGGACAGAAAACACCTGGAGACCATAGAAGGGCAAGGTCAGGAGAGGAACTGATCCAGCTTCCAGGGGTCAAGTCACAGGTGGAGAGTGAGGAGGAGCGCTGGGCTATGGGAGGGACTGTTCCTTCAGAAGATCAAGGACCAGAACACAGGCTGGGCTCCACAGCCCAGAGCACCAGAACAGAGACCCTGGCCCACATAACATCCAGCCATGAAAGACTGCTGGCCATGAAGTAGTCTGGAGCCAGCAAACCAGAGCCAGTCAGAGAGAAAGACAGTTTCCTTTCATCTGTTTTTTGTTTGTTTGTTTTTAACCCAGAGGACAGGAGTTTTCATTTGCAAACTAAAATGGCCATTTTTCCTGAGAGGGGCTAGCTGTTCCCCATAGCCAAAGGGCAGGAGAAGGAAAAAACCACTCCCTAGGGGATACAGCCCACCCCACCCTCAGGGGCCTGCATGCCACACCTTGCATTTGAGCTTCTCAGAGGAAACAAAAACAGAGGCCAAGCCTAAGGGTTGAACAGTCTCAGGAACATCAGTGCCTGTATCAGGAGAGGGGCTGTCCACCCCACTGTCCTGGGCACCAGGCTGGTGCTTTCCCCACACGGGGAGCTGATAGGAACTCCAGGTCTCCAGCCAGCCCCACTGGTCCCCATACAGGACTTCTGCCCACTTGCAGAGGAGTAGCTCTGGGACAGGGAACACACCCACCACATTCCCTAAAAGCTAAACAGCACTTCCCCTGCCTAAGGCCCTTTCAGAAACAGACTTTTGGTGATTAAGATTGACAGCTGGCTAGCAGCTGACCCTGAGAGCTCCAGCCCTGGGCTCATGCTGCTAACAAACCTACCTTACAGGGAAGACTGGTGCCTCCTGCTGGCAGCCAAGGCCTGTGGAGACCCACACAAAAGGTGGACCAGGGAATCACTTGAGGGTTCAAGCAGATTGCTGAAAGCCAAAGGAAGGCAGGTCCTGACAATGGTCAGCATGAAAGTTACTTTCAGGAAGCCCAGGAGAGTAGGTCCCAAAGGGAGAAGCCCTGAGGCATGCAACACTTCAAAAGGAACACACCTTCACTTTTCCTTTTTTCTTTTAAAATTTATCTTCTTTATCTGTCTGCTTTATTGATTTGTTACTATGGTAGTCTCTGTTGTTTTGTCCATATATCTGATTTTCTTCTTCCTTTTTTCTACTCATTTTTTTTTCTTTTTTCTGTTTTTCAATACTCATTTTACTTTCCCACACCTCACTTTCTCTCCTGCAGTCTCATCTTTTTTTCCTTTTCTTGTTGTAGGTCTATTTGCTTTCTCCTCTATTTTCTTTTTCAAAATGTCTTTTCCTTTCTTTTCTTTCTTCTTGGTTATAAACCATTTTCTTTTCATCTTTCCCAATTTCTTTATTATTTTCTTTATTTCTGATCTGCACCTACATATTTCAACGCTCCCCCCCCCCCTTTTTGTTTGTGCTTTTGTTTGTCTGTTGGTATTGTTTTGTTTCCACCTCACTTTTTTTTTCTTTCTTTTAACTATCATTCTTGCTCTCTTTTCTCTTTCCTAATTCTCACTTCTCTGGTGATTACTTATGTTGGTGCTCTCATGGTCTTTGTATGCTTTTGTGCTGTTTCTTTTGTTTCATGTTTCATTGTGTGGCATTTTGTCCTGTTCAGTCACCACCTCTACAACAGCTCTCATGATGTGATCGGGGATGAAGCACATAGTGAGACAGCCTGGGAGGAGACTCCATCCACAGAGGGACAATAATATTCAAGATATAACTACAATAGGAGAACCCAAATAACTCAAATAAGGGAGTTTCCTAGAGCACTCAGCTAAGGAAATCTAAGAGGCTGCATCACTGGGTTCCGTAAAACACCTGCTATATAAGCCCATCACACAAAGTCTGGGAGGCATAGCAGTTTGATGAAATACAAATACAAGGGACAGCAAAAAATGAAAAGGCAAATAAACAATGCCAAATGAAATAAAAGGAATTGTCAGAATAGGAAATACATGAGATGAGGGCAAGCAATTTGTCAGATAAAGAATTCAGAGTAATGATAATAAGGTGCTCAAAAATCAGTAAGAACTACAAGCAACTTAATAAGAATCATAAGGGAAGAGAGCTGTACCAACCTGAAAAGCAAGCTTGCAACAACAAAAAAGTATCAATTGGAAATGAGGAATGACATAGCTGAATTAAAGAACACCCTGGAGGGATTCAACAGTACATGAGAAGAAGCTGAAGAACAAATTGGCAAATTAGAAGAAAAGGTAGGAAAAAAACCACACATACCCTTTTAGAACTGGCAAATGGAGAGAGAAAACATAGCAGGAAGAGAGTCTAAGGGAGCTTTGGAACAACATGAATGTTAACAACACTTGCATTATAAGGGGGCCAGAAGGAGCAGAAACTGAGACAGGAATAGAGAATCTGTTTGTAGAAATAATGGCAAAACTTTGTCTAACCTGGTAACAAAAATAGTCACTCAGTTCAGGAATCACAGAGAAGTCCAAAATACCTACACCTAGGCACATAATATTTAAAAAGAAAACAATAAAGACACAGAAGACTGCAAGACATACAGAGAGAAAGTTACTTACAAGGTAACTCCAATTAGCCTGTCTGCTGACTTCCCAATAGAAACACTTCAGGCCACAAGGGAAAGGCATGAAGTATATAAAGTAATGAAAACCAAACCAAGGGACTGAACTGAAGGCTACTCTATCTAGAATGGCTATCATTCAAAATCAAAAGTAAAATAAATTGGTTTGCTGAACAAAAAAAAACAGCTAAAATTCTTTATTATTACCAAAGCTGTACTGCAAGAAAGCCTAAAGGGACTGTTGTAAGAGGAAGAAATAGAGGGAAAGAGAAGGACACAGGAGAAAGGAGGGGTGAGAGATCAACCAAAGGATTTGTATGCATGCATATGAGCATAACACATGGACACAGGCAGTAGGAGGGTGAGGGCATGTGGTAGGGGGGTGGGAATAACTGGGGAGAGGTCAATGGGGCAAAAAGGAGACATGTGTAATACTTTAAACAATAAAGAATTAATAAAAGAACACAGGCATTAAGAATAAGAATGGATAGGAAGAGAAAATGGCCACCAAATAGGCAGCAGGCCAGGCCAGAAAAGCAACTAAATTGGAGATCATCCACCCTGAATAAACACATTAGACACAGGTGAGGAAACAATTTTCAATAAAGGGCAGAGGACACCCAGAGAACATCGCTTGCCAGCCAAACACACGTGGAAACACCACTATGCTCCCGCAGTGGAGTGGTAGGCTCCCAGACGTCTGCAAGGAGTGTGCACCACCACAGTGAGTTTCTGCATCAGGCCTCCTCACCAGCTTGCTGGGACCTAGAATCCTAGAATCTTGCTCCAAGACCTCCACAGTGAATTCAAGCCAGAGGGAACCCTGTGCCTCAACCCATACCCTGGAACCCAGAACAGTGCTGCCAACATGACTTAGAGTCACCCAGTGCCTGTTCCACCCTGAACCCCAGGACCTGCTTCTGGGGGGACCCAGAGCAATCCAGAGCATGCCCCACTCCTGGATAGCACAGACTATGCAACTCAAAGCAACTGGTATCTGCTCTACCCTGGTCCCCTGGACAGTCTTGCTGGGGTTACCTGGAGCAATCCATGCCCACTTTACTTCAGCCTGGAGGGGCAATCCAGGGCTACTCAGTGCATTCCTCACTCAGAGCCACAAAGAAACTGACTGTGTGACCCAGAGCAACCCATGCCCGCTTCCCACTGGACCCCAGGATAGTCCTACCAGGGCCATCCAGAACAACCCAATATGCATCTCACTCTGGGTTACAGGAGAATTTGGACTGAGCTACTCAGGGCAACCTGCCCCTGTTCCACACTGAGGAGGGACAAACTGCAGCAACCCAGTGCATGCCTTACTCTGGGCTACAAGAAAGTGATAACTGTGTGACTCAGAGCCCACACCACCCTGAGCCCAGGATCTTGCTTCCAGGGCAACCTAGAGTAACCCAGTGCACACTCCTCTCAGGCCATAGAGGAACTCTGACTGTGCGACCAGCAACCTGTACTCACTTCTCCCCAGCCCATGGAAGGTCACCCAGAAGTGACCTGGAACAAGTTGGTAGCCCACCCAGGAGCCACAGGACCATGCTGCAAGTGCACTTCCAGAAGGAGCTAAGGTGTCACCCTACCACAAGTACTAGGCAACATAGTGAATTGCATGCCAGAGGGCTCTAGGTTCTCACAGGAAGTTGCACACCAGAGGAACTATGCACAGGTTCCCAACACCTCGAGCATCTAAAGCAGACAACTGAGGGACCAGATCTGTGGGATAAGGATATACAACTCAGAGCAGAGATGATAAAGGCATAATATTCAAGGCAGACCAATCCTCTGGGCTAATGATTTCTGGACCATTCTGGACCATTGCCCTGATAGAACCTTCCATCTCTCAAACTCCAAGCAGGGTGCCCAGGGCCAGAAAAAGACAGCAAAAGTGCATAGACAAAAAAAAAAAATAAACCCTCCCGCTCCCACCCACAGCCACCCCCGACCCAAAAAAAAAAAAAAGAAAAAAAAAAAAAAGAAAAGGAGGAATCACCAGAAAAAAAAAAAAACTAAATGAAACAGAGGCATGCAATATGTGAGAAAAAAAATTCAGAGTAAGGGTCATACAGTTCATAAATCTGATGGATTAGAAAATAAAAAACTTATGTAAGAATCAAGAGGAAATAAAAAGTAATATTGCTATAAAAAAACACAATTGAAGGTTTCAACAATAGACTAGAAGAAGCAGTGGACTGAATTAGTGAGTTAGAAGATAGGGCAGAAAAACACATCCAATCTGAATAGCAATTGAAGAAAAAAAATTAGAAAGTAGGACAGCCTAAGGGAGCTTTGGGATAGCATGAAAAGAAGTAACATACATATAATAGGGGTCTCAGAAGGATAAGAAGAGGAGCAAGGATTATAAAACTTATTTGAAGAAATAATGACAGAAAACTTCCCTGATTTGGGGAAGAAAATGTCACACAAACACAGAGCCCCAAACAAAATTAACCCAAAAAGACCCACACCAAGACCATCATAATTACAATGGCAAACATTAATGACAAAGAGTGAATCTTAAAGGCTACAAGATAGAGTTACCTACAAAGGATCTCCAATTAGATTGTCAAATGATTTCTCAATAGAAACACATCACACTGGAAGAGAATGGAACAAAGTATACAAAGTGATGCAAAGCAAATGACTAAATCCAAGAATACATTATCCT
Source organism: Lasiurus cinereus (assembly GCA_011751065.1). Classification (NCBI taxonomy): domain Eukaryota; kingdom Metazoa; phylum Chordata; class Mammalia; order Chiroptera; family Vespertilionidae; genus Lasiurus; species Lasiurus cinereus. Next base: position 383,121 of record JAAGEH010000049.1, read on the forward strand.
ACAAGGCTATCATTCAAAATTGAAGAGAAAATCAAGTGCTTTGCAGACAAAAAAAAAAAAAAGGCTAAAGGAGTTTATCACTACCAAGCCAGCAATGCAAGAAATACTAAAGGGACTGTTGTAAAAAGGAGAAATAGAAAGGGAAGAAGTAACACAGACATAAAGAATAAAAATGACTGTAAACAAGTATCTATCAATAATAACCTTAAACATTAATGGACTAAATGCTTTAATCAAAAGACAGTGTGTGGCTGAATGGACAAGAAGAGATGACCCATATATATGCTGTCTACAAAAGACCCACCTCAGAACAAGGCACTCAAACACTGAACATGAAGGGATGGAAAAAATATTTTTCAAGCAAATAAAAATGGAAAAAAAAAGTTGGGGTAGCAATACTTTCATCTGACAAAATAGACCTCAAAGTGAAGGCCATAACAAGAATAAGGAAGGCCACTTCCTAATACTAAAGGGATTGATACAGCAAGAGGATATAACTCTGGTAAACATATATGTACCCAATGGAGGAGTACCTAAATAGAAAAAAAAAAACTGCTGGAAGATATCAAGGGAGAGATTGACAGCAATAAAATCATAGTAGAGGATTTTAATACCCCATCAAATGACTAACTGGATCAGATAGACTTATTTGACATCTTCAGAACATTTCACCCCAAAGCTACAGAATGTACATTCTTCTCAAGTACACATGGGACATTTTCAAAGATAGACCATGTATTGGGACACAGGTAAAGTCTCTTCAAATTCAAGAAGATTGAAATCATATCAAGCATCTTCTCAGATCACAATGGCTTAATATTAGAAATAAAGTACAATAAAAACAATAAAAAAATTTCAAACACTTTGAGGCCAAATAGCATGTTATTAAACAATGATTAGTTTACCAAAGAGATCAAAGAAGAAATAAAAAGCATCTGGAAACAAATGATAATGACAATGTAACAATCAGTGAAAGCATTTCAGGCCTATTTCAAAAACAAGAAAAAATGGGAATAAATTATGTAACTCTACAACTTAAAGAGTTAGAAACAGAGCAACAAGAAAATCTCAGAGAGCAGAAGGAAAGAAATAATAAAGACCCAGAGTGGAAATAAATGACGAAAAGACAAAAAAACACACCAAAAGATCAAGAAACTGAGAGCTGGTTTTTTGAAAGGGTAAGCAAAATTCATGAACCTCTAGCCAGGCTCACCAAGAGGCAAAGAGAGAAGACCCAAATAAACAAAATCAGAAATGAAAGAGGCAAAATAACAACAGACCCAACAGGAATACAAAGGATTATTAAAAAAAAAAATACTATGAACAACTCTGTTTCAATAAATGGGTCAAGAAACAGACATATTTCTAGAAAAATACAACCTTCCAACACTCAATCAGGAAGAATAAAAAAAATCTGAATAGGCCAATAACTATGGAGGAAATTGAAGCAGTGATAAAAAAAAAATTCCATCAAACAAAAGCCCAGGGCCAGATGGCTACCCAGGGGAGTTTTAGCAAACATTCAATGAAGAACTAACACCTATCCTCTTCAGACTATTCCAAAAATTAACGAGCAAGGAACACTTCCAACTTCTTTATATAAAGCCAGAATTACAGTAATCTTAAAACCAGAAAAGACAGTACAAAAAAAGAGCATTACAGGCCAATCTCTCTGATGAACATAGATGCTAAAATCCTCAACAAAAATTTTAGCAAATTGGATCCAGTATTACATTAAAACTATCATACACCATGATCAAGTGGTATTTATTCTCAGAAAGCAAGGATGGTACAACATCTGCAAATCAATAAATTGAGAGAAAAAATCTTATAATCATATCTCTTGATGCAGAAAAAGCATTTGACAAAATCCAACACCCTTTCCTGATAAAAATTCTCATCAAATTGGAAAAAAAGGGATCACACCCAACATAATAAAAGCCTTATATGACAAACCTATAGCCAACAGCATACTCAATGGGCAAAAACTAAAATAATCCCCCCCAATAACAGGAACAAGACAAGGATGCCACTCTCACAACTCCTGTTCAATATAATACTGGAAGTGATAGTCATACTGATCAGAAAAGAAGAAGAAATTAAAGGCATCCAAATTAGAATGGTAGAAGTAAACCTGTCATTATTTGCAGATGACATGATATTGTACACAGAAAACTCTAAAGACTCCATGAAAAACTACTAGATTTAATAAATGGCAATGTGGCAAGATAGAAAATTAACACCCAAAAGTCTATAGCTTTTTTATATGCCAATAATGAATACAAAGAAAGAGAAAAAAAACAAAAAAACAATTCCATATACTATTGCAACAACAACAAGAAATTAAGATACCTAGGTATAAACTTAACTAAGGAGGTAACAAACCTATACTCGGAAAATGACAGGACATTGATAAAAGAGATAGAGGAAGGCATAAACAAATGGAAGAATACACCGTGTTCATGAATTGATAGTATCAACATTATTAAAATGTCCATACTACCCAAAACAATCTATAGATTTAATGCAATCTCCATTAAAATAGCAATGGCATATTTTACAGACCTAGAACAAATACTCCAAAAATTCATATGGAATTAAAAAAGACTGAGTAGCCACAGCAGTCTTGAGAAAAAGAACAAAGTTGGAGGGATCACAATACCAGATATCAAATTATATTACAAAGCCACTATTCTCAAAACTGCCTGGTACTGGTACAAGAACAGAAATTTAGACCATTGGAACAGAACAGAGAACCTAGAAATCAAAACAAGCCATTATGCTCAATTAATATTTAACAAAGGAGGCAAGAGCATACAATGGAGTTAAGACAGTTTTTTTCAATAAATGGTGTTGGGAAAATTAGACACATTCATGAAAAAATAAAATGAAATTAGACCACCAACTTACACCATACACAGAAATAAACTCAAAATTGGTGAAAGACTTGTAAGATGGAAAACCATAAAAATCTTAGAAGAATCCATAAGCAGAAAAATACCAGCCATATGTCATAACTATATCTTTATCAATACAGTTCCTAGAGCAATGGAAACTAAGGAGAAAATAAACAAATGGGACTATATCAAAATAAAAAGCTTCTTCACAGCAAATTAAACCATCAACAATGCAACAGAGAGCTCATTGCATGGAAGAGCATATTTGCCAATGTTATCCAATATGGGCCTAATCTCCAAAATTTATAAGGAACTCATACATCTTAACAAAAGGATGATAAACAATCCAATAAAAAAATGGGCAAAGGACTTTAATAGACACTTTTTGAAAGTCGACATACAAAAGGCCAAGAGACATATTAAAACATGCTCAAAGTCACTTATCATCCGAGAAATGCCAAACAAAACGACAATGAGATACCATCTCACACCTGTCAGAATGGTATCATTAACAAATCAACAAACAACAAGTGCTGGTAAGGATGCGGAGAAAAAGGAACCCTCTTGCACTGCTGGTGAGAATGCAGATTGGTGTAGGTACTGTGGAAAACACTATGGTGTTACCTCAAAAAACTAAAAATGGAACTCTCATTTGACCAGGTATTCCCACTTCTATTAATATGTCCCAAGAAACCAGAAACACAAATCAGAAAGGACATATACACCCTTATTTTCATAGCAGCACAATTTACAATAGCTAAGATTTGGAAACAGCCTAAGTGCCCATCATCAGAAGAATGAATTAAAAAAAATGGTGGTACAGGGGGAGAAACCAAGATGGCGGCATAGGTGAACACCTAACCTGCTGCCTTGCACAACAATTTCAAAACTACAACTGAAAGACAAAATGGACACCATCTAGAACCACAGGAAAGCTGGCTGAGTGAAAATTCTAAAACTAGAAGCAAAGAGAGGGGCTCACGAAGACTCAGAGGCACTATAAAAAGCTGAGGTATGGAAACATGCTCATGGAGAGGACGGGCAGAGGAGGGTCTGGCTGGCTTCCTCTAGTGGGAGGGAGACAGAAAATCCCAACTGCACTGAACCCCAGCTCCAGGTGAGACTCATATGGGGGAGTCTCGACTGTTGTGAAAAGGAAGGAGTGCACAGAAACTTATGGTAGCCACAAAAGACAGAGCTCTGGGGGTGAGTGAAAGTGTGAAAGTGAGTGTGAAAGTGCACACACAGAGTGCTGACTGCTGGTTGTGCCACTGGTGTTCTCTAGCAGGAGGAAAACAGAACCTCCCAATAGCACTAAAATCCAGGTCCAACTGCACTGAACCCTAGTTTGGGACGAGACCCTGGGGATCCAGACTCATACAAGTCTCTAGAACACACGGAAACAAAGGGGAACTGGAAAGACAGAGGTCAGGAAGCTCATGCGTGCATGCATGGAAGGCAGAGGTCTGAAGGCAAGTGCGCATGTGCAGACACAGCTAATCCTTACAACCAATTGCCTTGGAGGTCAATTTTCCTCAGTGATATCAACAACAATAAAAAATTAACTACAGAATCCAAGATGGCGGCATAGGTAAACACCTACACTGCTGCCTCGCACAACAATTTCAAAACTACAAGTAAAAGACAGAACGGACATCATCCAGAACCACAGGAAAGCTGGCTGAGTGGAAGTTCTACAACTAGAGAGAAAGAGAGGGGCTCACGGAAACCCAGAGGAGCTGCAAAAAGCTGAGGTACGGAGATGCGCGCGAGGAGAGAGCGGGTGCCAGAGTACCTGGCTGGCTTTCTCTGGCAGGAGGGAAACGGAGACTCTCAAAGGCATTGAACCCCTTATCCTACGACACTAAACCCCAGATCCAGCCGAAACTCATACGGGGGGGAGTTTGGACTGTGAAAAGGGAGAAGTGCACAGAAATTTAGGGGAGTTGCAAAAGATCAAAGGCCTGGTGGCGCGCACGGCACTGCGTGCAGGACAGACTGCTGATCGTGCCGCTGGCTTTCGCGAGTGGGCGGGAGACAGACCCTCCCAACTGTGCCACTTCTAACTTCACTAAACCCCTGTTTCGTACGAAACCCTGGAGACCTAGACTTGTGTGGTCCTGGTGCACAGGGGAACTGGAAAGGCAGCGGTTAGAGGCACTGCGGGTGTGCGCACAAGGACCGCTCCAGCCATTACCCAGTCACGTAATACTCAGGGGCCGTGGAGGGCAGGGCCGACTGGAAGGCAAGGTGGTCCCTTAAGTCCTGAGACTCCACCCCTCCCAAGCTCAACAGAGGCTTCTGCGGCTTTGCACGTCTGGTATCATAAAGCTGAATTCAACACAGAAGTTTCCCCGGCATAGTAAAAATGCCCAGACAAGGGAAGGGATTACAAACAAAAGAAATGGAGGAAAAAAAAACGACTGGATATAGAGTTCAAAACCACGCTTATAAGGTTTTTCAAGAATATGCTAGAAAAGTTGGATAAATTTAGTGAGACCCAAGAGGAGATGGAAAAGGTCCAACTAAAGATAAAAAAGACCAACTAGAAATTAAACATACACTGACTGAAATAAAAACTATTATACAGAGTCCTAACAGCAGACTAGAGAAAGGCAAGGATCAAGTCAAAAATTTGAAATATAAAGAAGCAGAAAACATTCAACTGGAAAAGCAAGAAGAGAAAAGAATCCAAAAATGTGAAGATAATGTAAGGAGCCTCTGGGACAGCTTCAAGCGTACCAACATCAGAATTGTGGGGGTGCCAGAAGAGAGAGAGCAAGATACTGAAAACCTATTTAAAGAAATAATGACTGAAAACTTCCCACATCTGGTAAAAGAAATAGATTTACAAGTCCAGGAAGCACACAGAAGCCCAAATAAAAGGAATCCAAAGAGGATCACACCAAGACACATCATAATTAAAATACCAAGAGCAAAAGACAAAGAGAGAATATTAAAAGCAGCAAGAGAAAAACAGTTCATTACCTACAAGGGAGCCACCCATACGACTGTCAGCTGATTTCTCAACAGAAACGATGCAGGCCAGATGGGAGTGGCAAGAAATATTCAACGTGATGAACAGCAAGAACCTACAACCAAGAATAATCTATCCAGCAAAGCTATCATTCAGAATTGAAGGGCAGATAAAGAGCTTCACAGAGAAGAAAAAGCTAAAGGAGTTCATCAAATCCAAACCAGTATTATATGAAATGATGAAAGGTACTCTTTTAGAAGAGGAAGAATAAAGAGGTAAAAGACAAAAAATTATGAACAACAAATACATATCTATCAACAAGTGAATCTAAAAATTAAGTGAATTAAAAATTTGATCAACAGAATAAACTGGTGAATATAATAGAATCAGGAGCCCAGAAAGGGAGTAGACTGATAATTCTAAGGAGGACAAAAATCATAAAGCATCAAACAGACTGAAATTACAGCAGAAAGATTAAAGTTAGGTGAGATAGATAGGTGATCAATCAAAGGACTTGTATGCATGCATATGAGCATAACCAATGATCACAGACACTGGGGGGTTGGGGTATGCCTGGGAGGGAGGGGGGGGCAATGGGGAGATATGTATAAAAAATTAATAAAAATTAATAAAAAAATTAAAAAAAATTAACTACAACAAGGCTGTACACATAGTCCAAAAAAGGGTATACCAAGAATGTCCACCTCAGGTAACTGGGGAGGCAGAGCTACTGGGCCACATAGGACACCTAGCACACAAAGCTACTCTACCAACTCAGGGAAGCAGCAAAATATGCAGAGATAAAAGAACAGATCACAAACGAAAGAAATGGAGGAAAACAAATAACTGGATATAGAGTGCAAAACCATGGTTACAAGGTTTTTCAAGAATTTCCTAGAAAAGATGGGTAAATTTAGCGAGACCCTAGACGAAATGAAAAAGGACCAACTAGAGATGAAAAAGGACCAACTAGAAATAAACATACCCTTACTTAAATAAAAAATATTATACAGAAACATAACAGCAGACTAGAGGATCACAAGAATCAAGTCAAAGATTTGAAATACAAAGAAGCAGAAAACACTCCACTGGAAAAGAAAAAAGAATAAAAAAATCTGAAGGTAGTGTAAGGAGCCTCTGGGACAACTTCAAGCATACCAACATCAGAATTATGGGGGTGCCAGAAGAAGAGAGAGACCAAGATACTGAAAACCTACTTGAAGAAATAATGACTGAAAACTTCCACCACCTGGTGAAAGAAATAGACTTACAAGTCCAGGAAGTGCACAGAACCCCAAACAAAAGGAATCCAAAGAGGACCACACCAAGACACATTATAATTAAAATACCAAGAGCAAAAGACAAAGAGAAAATATTAAAAGCAGCAAGAGAAAAACAGTTAATTACCTACAAGGGAACACCCATACGATTGTCAGCTGATTTCTCAACAGAAACTGTGCAGGCCAGATGGGAGTGGCAAGAAATATTCAATGTGTTGAATAGCAAGAACCTACAACCAAGAATAATCTATCCAGCAAAGCTATCATTCAGAATTGAAGGCCAGATAAAGAGCTTCACAGAGTAGAAAAAACTAAAGGAGTTCATCAACACCAAACCAGTATTATATGAAATCTGAAAGATATTCTTTAAGAAGAGGAAGAAGAAAATGGTAAAGGTAAAAATTATGAAAAACAAATACATATCTATCAACAAGAGAATCTAAAAATCAAGTGAATTGAAAATCTGATGAACAGAATAAACTGGTGAATATAATATAACTAGGGGCATAGAAAAGGAGTGGACTGATAATTCTCAGGGGGAAAGAGGTGAGGGGGGGATGCAGGGAGAGACTGGACAAAAATCATACATTTATGGATGAGGATAATGGGGGGATGTAAGGGCAGAGAGTAGGGTGTGAGCCAGGTGGAGGGGAGATATAGGGGGGGAGAGAAACAATTGTAATAATCTGAACAATGAAGATTTATTAAAATAAAAAAATATATAAAAAATGATGGTACAATGGAATGCTATGCTGCTATAAAAAAAGAAACAATTCTTACTATTGCATCAGTATGGATATAACTGGAAAGCATTATATTAAGGAAAATAAGCCAGTCAGAGAAAGATAAATACCACATGATCTCACTTATTTTTAGAATATAATGAATAACATAAACTGATGGAAAAACAAAATAGATCCAGAGACAGAGAAGCACTGAACAGACTGTTGAACTTCAGAGAGAAAGGGAAGGGTAAAAGATCAATCAAAGAACTTGTATGCATGCCTAAGCAATGGACACAGACACTAGGATAATGAAGGCATGTGCTTGGGGTTTGGAGTCCCAGGAAGATGTCAATGGGGAAAAAAGGATACATATGTAATACCATATGTACAGTGGTACCTCGAGATACGAGGGCCCTAACATAGGAGATTTTTGAGATACGAGCATCGAGCGAGCGATTTTTGCTTTGAAATATGAGCATCATTTGAAATAGGAGTAATCACGCTGATTGGCCGGCTGCACACGACCCACCAGTTTACCGTGACTCGAACTTCTCATAGTTTCCCACGCCTCAAGGTTATGGAACAAATTAAACTCGTATCTCTAGGTACCACTGTAATACTTTAAACAATAAGGATTTTTTTAAAGAAGAAAATAACACTGGCAATAAATAAGTACCTATCAATAATAACCTTAAATGTAAATGAATTAAGTTCTCCAATAAAAAGACATAGGGTAGTTGAATGGATAAGAAAACATGATCCGTATACATGCGGTCTATAAGAGACACACCTCAGAACAAAGCACAGAATGAAACTGAAGGAATGGAAAATTTTTTTTTTCCAGGCAAATGGAAATGAAAAAAAAAAAAGTGGGGGTAGCAATAATCATATCTGGCAAAATAGACTTCAAAGTGAAGCCCATAACAAGAGATAATGAAAATCACTTCATAATAATAAAGGGATTGAAACAACAAGAGGATATAACTTTGGTTATCCCTTATGCACCCAATACAGGGTCATCCAAATATATTAAAAAAAAACAACAAAAAACTTGTGGTAGATTTTAATGGAGAGATGGACAGCAATACAATCATAGCAGTGAACTTTAACACTCCACTAACACCACTGCATAGATCTTTTGGACAAAACATCAATAAGAAAACAGCAATTCCAAATGACACACCAAATTAAATGGAATTATTTGGCATTTTCAGAATATTTCATCTCAAAACTGTAGAATATACATTTTCCTCAAGTGCACATGAGACATTTTATTTTTTTATTTATTCATTTTTTATTGTGTTACATGTACACGTATCTTCCCATTGCCCCCCTCTCCCTCCCAGGCATACCCCAAACCCCCAGTGTCTATGTTCATTGGTTATGCTTACATGCATAGATACAAGTCTTTTGATTGATCTCTTATCTACCCCATCTCTCCTTAATCTTCCTGCTATAATTTCACTGTCTGTTTGATGCTTTACTGCCTCTGTATCTATCCTTTTGTTCATCAGTTTACAATGTTCTTTATTATCCACAAATGAGTGAGATCGTGTGGTGTTTCTCCTTCATTGACTGGCTTATTTCACTAAGCATAAGGCTTTCCAGTTCCATCCAGGTTGCTGCAAATGGTAAGAGTTCCTTCTTTTTAATAGCAGCATAGAATTCCATTGTGTAGATGTACCACAGTTTTTTAATCCACTCATCTGCTGACGGGCACCTAGGCTGTTTCCAAATTGTAGCTATTGTAAATCGGGCTGCTATGAACATAGGGGTGCATAAATCCTTTCTGATTGGTGTTTGTAATTTCTTAGGATAAATTCCTAAGAGTGGGATTGCTGGGTCAAATGGGAGATCCATTTTTAGTTTTTGGAGAAAACTCCATACTGTTCTCCACAGTGGCTGCACCAGTCTGCATTCCCACCAACAGTGAACAAGGGTTCCTTTTTCTCCGCATCCTCACCAACACTTGTCCTTTGTTGATTTGTTGATGATTTCCATTCTGACCGGTGTAAGATGGTATCACATTGTCGTTTTGATTTGCATCTCTTGGATAATTAGTGACTTTGAACATGTTTTCATGTGTCTCTTGGCCTTTCTTCTGTCGTCTTTCAAAAAGGTTCTATTTAGGTCTGTTGCCCATTTTTTTATTGGATCATTTATCTTCCTTTTATTAAGTTGTATAAGTTGGCTGTAGATGTTGGAGATTAAATCTTTATCAGTGATAACATTTGCAAATATATTCTCTCATACAGTGGTATTTCTTATTGCTTTGTTGATGGTTTCTTTTGCTGTACAAAAGCTTTTAATTTTGATGTAGTCCCATTTGTTTATTTATTTATTTATTTAGCTTCCATTGCCTTTGGAGCTGTATCAATATAAGTTCTTTCAGCATATGTCTGAGATTGTGCTGCCTGTGGATTCCTCTAGTATTTTTATGGTTTCCCTTCCAATGTTTAAGTCCTGTATCCATTTTGAGTTTATTTTTGTATTTGGTGTCAGTTGGTGGTCCAGTTTCATTTTTTTGCATGTATCTGTCCAATTTTCCCAACACCATTTGTTGAAGAGGCTATCTTGACTCCATTGTATGTTCATGCCTCCTTTGTCAAATATTAGTTGAGCATAGTGGTTTGGGTGGATATCTTGGTTCTCTATTCTATTCCATTGGTCTGTATGTCTGTTCTTGTGCCAGTACCAGGCTGTTTTGAGAACAATTGCTTTGTAATATAGCTTGAAATCTGGTATTGAGATCCCACCTACTTTATTCTTCTTTCTCAGAATTGCTGTGGCCATTCATGGTCTTTTTTTTGTTCCAGATGAATCTTTGAAGAATTCTTTGTAGGTCTGTGAAATATGTCGTTGGTATTTTAATGGGTAGTGCATTGTCGAATCTATAGATTGTTTTGGGTAGTATGGACATTTTAATGATGTTGATTCTCCCAATCCATGAGCATTGTATGCTCTTCCATCTGTTAACATCTTCCTCTATCTCTTTTTTCAGTGTTCTGTAGTTTTGTGGATATAGGTCTTTTACCTCTTTAGTTAGGTTTATTCCTAGGTATCTTAATTTTTTTGGTGCGATGGTAAATGGGATTGCTTTTTGAATGTCTCTTTCTGTAATTTTACTATTAGTGTATAGAAATGCCACAGATTTCTTGGCATTAATTTTGTATCCTGCTACATTGCCAAATTCATTTATTAAGTCAATTAGTTTTAGGATGGAGTCCTTCGGATTTTTATGTACAGTATCATGTCATCTGCAAATAACAACAGCTTTACTTCTTCTTTTCCAATTTGGATGCCTTTTATTTATTCTTCTTGTCTAATTGCAATGGCTAATACTTCCAGTACTATGTCGAACAGGAGAGGTGAGAGTGGGCATCCCTTTCTTGTTCCTGCTTTTAGGAGAAATGGTTTTAGTTTTTGTCCTTTGAGTATGATGTTAGCTGTGGGTTTATCATATATGGCTTTTATGATATTGAGGTATGATCCTTTTATTCCCACTTTGCTGATTGTTTTTATCAAGAAAGAGTGTTGGATTTTGTCAAATGCTTTTTCTGCATCAATTGATATGACTATGTGATTTTTATCTCTCAATTTGTTTATGTGATGTATCATGTTTATTGATTTGTGGATATTATACCATCCCTGCATTCCTGGGATGAATCCTACCTGGTCATGGTGTATGATCTTTCTGATGTACTGCTGGATCCAATTTGCTAGAATTTTGTTGAGGATTTTGGCATCTATGTTCATGAGAGATATTTGCCTATAATTTTCTTTCATTGTGTTGTTTTTATCTGCTTTTGGTATTAGGATGATGCTGGCTTCATAGAAGGTGTTTGGAAGTGTTCCTTCTTCTTGAATGTTTTTGAATAGCACATGGGACATTTTAAAGATCAGATGTTAGAATAAAAAGAAGTCTCTCCAAGTTCAAGAAGATTGAAATCATATCAATCATCTTATTGAATCTAATGGCATGAAATTAGAAATCAACTACAATAAAAACACTCAAAAACATTCAAACACATGAAGGCTAAATGGTAAGTGATTAAAAAATGAATGGGTTAACAATGAAATCAAGAAATGTATGAAAAGACTTTCTGACAACAAGTGAAAATGAACACACAACAAACAAAAATCTATGGGACACAGTTAAATAAGTTCTGAGTGGGAAGTTCAGAGCATTGAAGAACTATCTCAAAAAAAAAACAAGAAAAAATTTTAAATTGATAGCTCTCTCTATAACTTGCAGAATTAGAAAGAGAACAACAAGAAAAGACCAGAGTAATTAGAATGAAGAAAATAATAAATACCAGGCTGAAAATAAAGGACATAGAGATTAAAAAAAAAAATACAAAAGATCAATATAAATCAAGAGCTGGTTCTTTGAAAAGATAAAAAAAGATTGATGAACCTCTAGCCAGACACATTAAGAAAGAAAGAGAGAGGAACCAAATAAACAAAATCAGGAACAAAAGGGGTGAAATAAAAACTGACCCACAGAAATACAATGGGTTGTAAAAAAAAAAAAGTACTATGGATGAGTATATATTCCAATACACTGGACAACCTGGATAAAATGGACATATTCCTAGAAAAATACATTTTTCCAAAACTGAATCAGGAAGAACCAGAAAACCCGAATAGGCCAATACTGATAAAATTAGAGCAATAATAATAAAAATATTAATAATAATAATAAACTCCTATCAAACAAAAGCCCCCATTTAGATGCCTTCTCAGGTGAGTTTTACCAAACATTCAATGCAGAACTAATACCTATTCTCTTCAAACTATTTCAATAAATCAAAGAGCATGTTCTGTTTAAAGGCCAGCATTATCCTAATTTCAAAACCAGATAAAGGACATTGCAAAGAAAGAGAATTACAGGCCAGTATCCCTGATGAGCGTAGGTGCTAAAATTCTCAATAAAATATTAGCAAATCAGATCCAACAACACATTAAGAAGATCATATACCATGACCAAGTGAGCTTTATTCTGGGGATGCAAACCTGGTACAATATTCACAAATCAATAAATGTGATACATCACATAAATAGATTGGAAGACCAAAAGCACATGATCATATCAATAGATGCAAAAAAAGCATTTGACCAAATTCAACACCCTTTTTTGATAAAAACTCTCAATAAGTAGGAATATAGGCATCATATATCCACATAATTAAAGTCATATATGACAAACCTACAGCCAACATCCTACTCAAAAGGCAAAACTAAAACCATTTCCCCTAAGAACAGTAACAAGATTGAGATGTCAGCTTTCACCACTATTATTCATCATAGAAATGGAAGTTCTAGCCATAGCAATCAGACAAGAAGGAAAAAGAAAAGGCATCTAAATTGAAAAGGAGAAAGTAAAATTGTCATTATTGACAGATGACATAGTATTAAACTTAGAAAACCCTAAAGACCCAAGCAAAAATACAAACAACAAAACAACAACAAAAAAAACCTGTACTAGATTTTATAAATTAATTTGGCAATTTAACAGGTTACAAAACTAACACTCAGAAATCTTTGGCATATTTATACACCAATAATAAACTCTCAAAAATATAAACTAATAAAACAATCCCATTTACTATTGCAACAACAAAAAAATTGAGATATTTAGGAATAAACATAACCAAGGAAGAAAAAGACCTGTACTTTAAAAATTACAGGACATTGAAAAAAGAGAGAGGAAGATACAAACAAGTAGAAGAATATATGTTGTTCATGGTTTGACAGAATTAACATAATCAAAATGTCCATACTACCCAAAGTAATATATAGATTCAATTCAATTCCCATTAAAACACCAAAGGCATATTTTACAGATCTAGAAAAACAATACAAAAATTTAGAATGAACCAGAATGACCCTGAATAGCCACAGCAATCTTGAGAAATAATAAAGTTGGAGGAATCACAATACCTGATATCAAGTTTTACTACAAAGCCAACATAATCAAAACATCCTGGCAACAGGCTTATAGATCAACGGGACAAAACAGAAGCCCAGAAATAGACCAAAGGCATTATGCTCAATTAATTAATATTTTAAAAAGGAGGCAAGCATGGAGAAAAGGAAACCCTAGTACAAGCATGGAGTAAAAGAAATCCTTGGAATGAAGATTGGAGCAGCTACTGTGGAAAACAGTATGGAATTTCCTCAAAAAATTAAAAATGGAACTGTATATAACCCAGTGATCCCACTTTTAGGAATAAATCCTAAGGAACCAGAAACAACAATCAGAAAGAATATATGCACCCCATATATTCATACCAGTACAATTTACAACAGTCAAGATTTGGAAACAACCTAAGTGCCCATTAGCAGATGAGTAGATATACAAGCTATAGTGCATTTATACAATGGAATACTAACGGTGACAAAAAAGAAGGAATTCTTACCTTTTGAAACAGCATGGGTGAACTTGGCGGTATATTATGCTAAGCAAAATAAGAAGTCAAGAAAAGGTAAGTATCATATGGGTTTACTCATATGTCAAATCTAATGAACAAAATAGAGTGATGAAAAAAATAGATCCAGAGACATAGAATCAGGAACAGACTGATGAATTTCAGAGGGAAGGTGGGAGTGCAGGATGTAGGAGGGAAGGAATATATATGCATATATTCATAGCCCATGGACATAGACATGAGGTGGTAATGGCCTAGGAGGGGTAGGTGCTGAGTAGAAGGGGGTCAAAAAAAAAAAAAAACCACAAACAAAGAGGACATCTGTAATACTTTAAAAAAAACACACACCACACAAAACACTTTTATTGGTGAAAGTATTACGTATGCTCCTTCTTTATCTTCATTGACCCCAGGGCTTCGCCACACTATAGTCCTTGTCCCTAAGATATATACTACTACACACACAAGTTCTCTGGTTGATCTTCTTCCATCCACCTACTTACCCCCACTCCCTCTTACCTCTGAGATTCTGCATTCTAGTTTATGGTTCTATGTCTTGGGATCTATTTTTTCTGTAACTTTATTTGGTTCATTAAATTCCACATATGAGCGAGCTTATGTGATACTTGTATTTCTTTGACTGGCTTATTTCGCTTAGCATAACATTCTCCAGGTCCCTCCATGCTGTCTCAAAGGATAAGAGATCCTTCTTTTTTCACTGTTGTGGCATAGATGTACCACAGTTTTTTTGTTTTTTTTTTTTACCCACTCATCTACTGGTGGGCACTTGGACTATTTTCAAATCTTACCTACTGCAACTTGTGCTGCTATGAACCTGAGGGTGCATATATTCTCTCTGATTGGTGCTTCAGGCTTCTTAGGATATATTCCTAGATGTAGGGTCACTGGGTCAAATGGTAGATTCATTTTCAATTTTTTGAAGAGACTCCATATTGAATTGCACAGTGGCTGTACCAGTCTGGATTCCCACCAGCAGCATATTAGGATTCCCTTTTCTCCACATCCTCACCAGCACTTGTTGCTTGTTAATTTATTGA
This sequence comes from Lasiurus cinereus, assembly GCA_011751065.1. NCBI lineage: Eukaryota > Metazoa > Chordata > Mammalia > Chiroptera > Vespertilionidae > Lasiurus > Lasiurus cinereus. Next base: position 398,489 of record JAAGEH010000049.1, read on the forward strand.
TGGCAGCCTTTCTGGCAGGTGTGGGGTGATATCTCATTGTTGTTTTAATTTGCATGTCTCTGATGACTAGTGATGAGCCTTTTTTCATATGCCTCTTGGTCTTCTTTATGTCCACCTTGGAGGCATGTCTATTTAGGTCCTTTGACCATTTTTTAATGGGATTGTTTCTCTTCCTTTTGTTAAATTGTATGAGTTCCTCATATATTTTGGATATTTACCCTTCTTTATCAGATGTTCTCCCATACAGTGGGTTCTCTTTTCATTTTATTGATGGTTTCTTGTGCTGTGCAGAAGTTTTTTATTTTGATGTAGTCACATTTGTTTATTTTCTCCTTAGTTTCCATTGTCCTAGATGTATTAGTAATATATTGCTACAAGAGATGTCTGAGATTTTGTTGCCAATAGTTTCTTCTAGGATTTTTATGGTTACACATCTTGCATTCTTACATTTAAGACTTTTATCCATTTTGAGTTTATTCTTGTGTATGTTGTAAGATGGTGCTCCAGTTTCATTTTCCTAACACCATTTATTGAAGAGACAGTCTTGACTCCATTTTATATTCTTGTTTTCTTTGTCAAATGTTAATTGAGCATAAAGAATTGGGTCGGTTTTTGGGTTCTCTATCCTGTTTCATTGGTCTATGTGTCTGTTTTTTTTTTTTTTGCCATTACCAGCCAATTTTGAGAACAGTGGCTTTGTAATATAACTTGATATTTGTTATTGTGACCCCTCTGACTTTGTTCTTCTTTCTCAAGATTGCTATTCTTTTTCTTTCTTTCTTTTTTTTTTTTTATTCTATAGAAATGTTTGGAGAATTTGTTCCAGGTCTGTGAAATTTGCTGTTGGTATTTTAATAGGGAGTGCATTGAATCTATAGATTGCTTTGGATAGTATGGATATTTTAATGATGTTGATTATACCAGTGTTTGAACAAAGTATATTCTTTCACTCGTTTATATCTTCATCTATCTCTTTTTTCAATGTTCTGTAGTTTTCCAAGTACAGATCTTTTACATCCTTGGTTACGTTTATTCCTAAGTATCTTAATGGTAAATGCAATGGCAAGAGGTATTATTTGTTTAGAATTTTTGTGCAATGTAAATGGGATTGATTGTTTAGTTTCTCTTTCTGAGAGTTCATTATTGGTATTATTGGTGTGTAAAAATGCCCTAAGTTTCTGGGTGTTAGTTTTAATTTTAAAAATATATATATTTTATTGATTTTTTACAGAGAAGAAGGGAGAGAGATAGAGAGTAAGAAACATCAATGAGAGAGAAACATCAATCAGCTGCCTCCTGCACACCCCCTACCGGGGATGTGCTCACAACCAAGGTACATGCCTTGACTGGAATCAAATCGGGACGCTTCAGTCCGCAGGCTGAGGCTCTATCCACTGAGTCAAATTGGCTCCAGCTGGGTGTTTATTTTATATCCTGCTATGCTGCTGAATTCATTTATTAAATCTAGTAGTTTTTTTTAATAGAATCTTTAGAATTTTATATGTACAATATTATGTCTTCTGCAAATAATGGCAGTTTTACTTCCTCCTTTCTAATTTGGATGCCTTTTATTTTTTCTTCTTATCTGATCACTATGGCTAGCCTTCCAGTACTAGGTGGAACAGGAGTAGTGAAAGTAGGCATCACCATCTTGTTCTGGTTCTTAGGGGAAATGGTTTTAATTTTTATCCTTCGAATATGATGTTGGCTGTAGTTTTGTCATATAAGGCTTTTTTTTTATTATGTTGAGGTATGGTCCCTCTATTTCCACTTTGCTGAGAATTTTATCAAAAAATGGTGTCAGGCCATAACTGGTTTGGCTCAGTGGACAGACTGAAGGATCCCAGGTTGGATTCAAGTCAAGGGCACATAACTAGATGTCCTAGGCTCAATCTCCAGACCTTATCGGGAGAATGAAGGAGGCCACCAATCAATGCATCTCTCTCACATCGATGTTTCTTTCTCTATCTCTCCCTATCTTTTCTACTCTCTCTCTAATAAAATAAAATAAAATAAAATAAAATAAAATAAAATAAAATAAAAGGAAAAATATCCTCTGGTGAGGATTACAGATTAATAAATAAGGGTGTTGGATTCAGTCAAATGCTTTTCTGCATCAGTTGATATGATTATGTGATTTTTGTTTAGTAATCTGTTAATGTGCTGTATCACACTTATTGATTTGCAGATATTGTACCATCCTTGCATCCCTGGAATAAATTGTACTTGGTCATGGTGTATGATCATTTTAATGTATTGCTGGATTGATTTGCTAAAACTCTGTTGAGGATTTTAGCATCTGTGTTCATCAGGGATGCTGACCTACAATACTCTTTATTTGTAGTATCTTTATCTAGTTTTGGAATTAGGACAATGCTGGACTCATAGAAAAAGCTTGGAAGTATTCCTTCCTTTTGAGTTTTTTTAAATGTTTGAGGATAGGTGTTAGTTCTTAGAATGTTTGGAAAAACTACCCTGAGATGCTGTCTGGCTGTTTATTATTTTGTTTGCTGACTGTTTATTATTTTATTTAATTTTAATTTTATTTATTACTCCTTCAATTTCATCAGTAGTTATTACCTATTTAGGTTTTCTGATTCTTCCTGATTGAGTTTTGAAGACTGTATTTTTCTAGGAATATTTCATTTCATCAAGGTTGTCTAGTTTGTTGGTGGACATTTTTAAGAAATAAAATTTTTATTGTTGACTAGAAGCCTAGTGTACAGATTCATGCGTCATTGGGGTCCCTTGGATTGGCCTGCACCTTCTTGCAATCTGGGACCCCTTGGGGGACATTGGATAGCTGGTTTTGGCCCAATCCCTGCAGGCCCGATCCAGACAGGAGGGAGCCCGATCCTATGCATTGAGCATCTATCTTCTGGTGGTTAGTGTGGTCATAGCTACCGCTCAACAGGTCATTTGGTTGTTCGGTTATTTAGGCTTTTATATATGGTAGGTCCTCAGGTTACATCGGAGACCCGCTCCTACAATACAACATAATGAAATTTGTTGCCATAAGTTGGAATCCACCTGCATAAGCACCTACATCATTCACATGGAGCACATACACAGCAGTAATGAAGTGAAACAGTAAAAAAAATAATAATAATTAAAAGAAAGATAATATATTCATTAACACGCTTTATTCTTCCACGCTATATCTTTCCACTTTACTTATGGTAAATAAATAATAAAAATATAAAGCACACGTACATACATTGAAATGTCGGAACTTATTTTTTGAATAAATAAATGGGAGATGGTGATGTAACCACAAAATGATGTACATTGAGTCCAATGTAACCCAGGGACTGCCTGTACATAGAGAGTATTACAGATATCTCTCCTTTTCCCACCTCTTTACCTCTATCTTTCCAGTCTCTACCCACCACCCCATGTCTTCACTTCCCTATTGCCTGTGTCCATGGACTATGCCTACAAGTATTTAAGATTTTTGGTTTATCTCTTCTCATCACCCCAACCCCACATGCAGGTATGTTAGTCTGTTCCATGCCTCCTTACTTCTGTCTTATTTTGTGGGTGAATTCATTCTACTCATTAAATTCTATAAGTAAGTGAGATCATGTGATATTTGTCTTTTTCAGATTAATTTATTTCACTTAGCATAATATTTTCCAGGTCCATCCATGCTGTCTCAAAGGGAAAGAGATCCCTCTTTTTTAAAGCTGAATAGTATTTCAAGGTGTAAGTTTTCCACAGTGTTTTTTATCCATGCTTGTATTACTGGGCACTTGAACTGTTTCCAAATCTTAGCTATTGTAAATAACGCTGCTATGATCATAGGGGTGCATATTTTCTTTCTTTTGTGTTAAAGACTTCTCAGGATATATTCCTAGAAGTAGAAAAACTGGGTCAAATGGCAGTTCCATTTTATATTTTTTGAAGAGATGCTATACTGAATTCCATAGTGTCTGGACCAGGCTGCATTCCCACCAGCAGTGTTCCCTTTTTTCCACATCTTCACCAGTACTTGTTTGTTAATTTATTGATGGCAACCTTTCTGGAAGGTGTGAGGTGTTACCTCATTGTCATTTTAATTTGTATCTCTCTGATAATTAGTGATGGTGAGCATTTTTTCATGTCTCTTCACCACCTCTATGTCCATTTTGGAGAAATGTCTATTCAGGTCTTTTGTCCATTATTTCATTGGATACTTTGTTTTCCTTTTTTTGACTTGTATGAGTACTTTTATATATATTTTTTTTTTTTTTTTTTTTTATATATATATATATATATTTTTTTTTTTTTGGCTATTATCCCCATATCAGATATATCATTGGCAAATATGTTCTCCCATAAAGTGGGTTCCCTTTTCATTTTTTTTGGTGGGTTCTTTTGCTATTCAGAAGCTTTTTATTTAGATGTAGTCCCATTTATTTTCTCCTTCATTTCCTTTGCCCTAGGACAGTGGTCAGCAAACTGCGGCTCACAAGCCACATGCAGCTTGCGGTTTGCTGCTCTGTTGACTAATGAGTTTGCCGACCACTGAATAGGGGCTTAATCACAAGGAACAACAACAGCCTATAATTATTGGAATCAAGAGTCTAGGTCAGTGGTTGGCAAGCTCATTAGTTAACAGAGTGGCAAACTATGGCTCGTGAGCCGCATGTGGCTTGAGAGCCACAGTTTGCCAACCACTGCCCTAGGCGATGTATCCATAAACATATAGCTATGTGAGATGTCTGAGATTTTACTGCCTATATTCTCCTCTAAGATTTTTATGGTTTCATAACTTACATTTAAGTATTTTATCCATTTGAGTTTATTCTTGTGTGTAGTGTAAATTAGTGGTCTAGTTTTATGTATTTGTATGTGTCTGTCCAGTTTCCCCAACACTGTTTATTGAAGAGACTATCTTTACTCTCTTGTATGTTCATGCCTCTTTTGGTATGGGCATTTTAATGATGTTATTTCTACCAATTCATTAACACGCTATATTCTTCCACTTTTTTCAATGTTCTGTAGTTTTCTTGGGTCCTTTACCTCCTTGGTTAAGCTTATTCCTAAGTATCTTAATTTTTTTGTGCAATGGTAAATGGCATTACTTTTTAGTTCTCTTCCTGAGAGTTCATTATTGGTGTATAACAGTGGTCAGCAAACTCAGTCAACAGAGAGGCAAACCGCAGCTCGCCAGCTGCATGTGGCTTGTGAGCAGCGGTTTGCCTACCACTGGTATATAAGAATGCCAGTGATTTCTGGGTGTTGATTTTGTATTCTGCTACATTGCCATATTCATTTATTAAATCTAGTAGTTTTTTTGGTGAAGTCCTTGGCATTTTCTATGTGCAATATAACGTCACTTGTGAATATTTATAGTTTTACAACTTCTTTTCCAATTTGAATGCCTTTTATGTTTTCCTCTTTTCTGGGCTTCCAGTGCTATGTTGAATAAGAGTGGTGAAAGCAGATCACTTGTTTCTGTTCTTAGAGTAAATGATTTTAGTTTTTGCCCATGGAGTATGATGTTGGCTAATACTATGTTGATATATGACCCCTCTATTCCCAGTTTGCCAAGAGTTTTCATCAAAAAGGTATATTTGATTTTGTCAAATGCTTTTTCTGAATCTATTGATATGATCATGTGATTTTTTTAACTTTCAGTGTGAATATTGTACCAGCTTGCATCCCTGGAGTAAATCCCACTTCTTTATGGCATATGATCTTTTTTATTTAATATATTTTCATTGATTTCAAAGAGGAAGGATAGAAAGGAGAGAGAGAAACATAGAAACTTGAATGAGGAGAGAGAATTATTGATCGGCTGCTTCTTGCATGCATCCTACTGGGGATTGAACCCACAACCCAGGCATGTGCCCTTGACTGGAATTGAACAAGGGACCCTTCAGTCTGCAGGCTGACACTGTATCCAATGAGCCAAACCTGCTAGAGCTGATCTTTTTAATGTATTGCTGGATCTGATTTGCTAATATTTTGTTGAGGATTTTAGCACCTATGCTCACCGTGGATATTGGCTTGTAAGTTTCTTTCTTTGTAGTGTCTTTATCTGTTCTTTTTTTTTTGGGGGGGGGCGGGAATTAGGATAATGCTGGCCACAGAAAAACAACTTGGAAGTATTTCATCCTCTTGGATTTTTTGGAATAGTTTGAGGAGGGTAGGTTTTAGTTCTTCTGATATTTGTCAAAACTCCCTTGTGAAGCCTTCTGTGTTAGGGCTTTTGTTTGCTGGAAGTTTTTTGATTACTGGTTATATTTAATCAGAAGTTAGAACTATTTAGATTTTCTGCTTCTTCCTGACTCAATTTTGGAAGATTGTATTTTTCTAGAAATTTATCTATTTCATCCACGTTGCCCAGTATGTTGGCATATTGTTGTTCATAGTATTTGTTTATAATCCTTTGAATTTCTATGGTGTCCATTGTTATTTCACTGCTTTTGTTTCTGATTTTTTTTAAAATTCTCTCTCTTTGTTTCTTAATGAGCCAGTTTAAAGGTGTATCAATCTTATCTTTTCAGAGAACTAGCTCTTGGTTTCATTGACCTTTTGTATTTTTTTTTGTTTCCATGTCATTTATTTCTGCTCTGATATTTATTATTTTCTTCATCCTACTTTGGGCTTTTCTTATTGTTCTCTTTTTAATTCTTTAAATCATAGTTTAGACATTTTATTAGCAATTGTTCTTGTTTCTTGACCTAGGCCTATAGTGCCTATCAGGACTTCCTTCTCAGGACTGCTTTTGCTATGTTCCATAGACTTTGGGTTGTTTTGTGTTCATTTTCCTTTTTTAAAAATATATTTTATTAATTTTTACAGAGAGGAAGGGAGAAGAATAGAGTTAGAAACATCGATGAGAGAGAGACACATCAACCAGCTGCCTCCTGCATGCCCCCTACTGGGGATGTGCCCGCAACCAAGGTACATGCTCTTGGCAGGAATCGAACCTGGGACCCTTCAGTCTGCAGGCCGACGCTCTGTCCACTGAGCCAAACCGGTTTCGGCTGTGTTCATTTTCATTTGTTTCCTGGAAGTTTTTTATTTCTTCCTTGATTTCATTGGTGATCTATTCATTGGTTAATGACATACTATTTAGCCTCTGTGTGTTTGAATGTTTTGGGGTCTTTTTATTATATTTGGTTTCTAGTTTCATGCCATTGTGAACTGAAATGTTTGATATAATTTCTATTTTCTTGAATTTGTAGAGACTTTCCCTAGGATATGGTCTATCTTGGAAAATGTCCCATGTGCACTTGAGAAGAATGAATATTCAGTATCTTTGTGGTGAAATGTTCTGTAAAGGTCTATTAAATCCATTTGATCTAGTGTGTCATTTAGGGTTGCTATTTTCTTTTTTAAAATATGTTTTATTGATTTTTTACGGAGAGGAAAGAAGAGGGATAGTTAGAAACGTCGATGAGAGAGAAACATCCATCAGCTGCCTCCTGCACACCTCCCACAGGAAATGTGCCCCAAACCAAGGTATATGCCCATGACTGGAATCGAACCTGGGACCTTTCAGTCTGCAGGCCGATGCTCCATCCACTGAGCAAAACCAGTTAGGGTGGGTTGCTGTTTTCTTGTTAATTTTTTGTCTAGAAGATCTATTCAGTGATGTCAGTGGTATTTTAAAGTCATCTGCTATGATTGTATTGCTGTCAATCTCTTCCTTTAAGTTCTCCAGAAATGTATGTATTCGTGTGCTCCTATATTCAGTGTGCATATGTTTACCAGAGTTTTATCTTCTTGTTATATCAATACTTGTACTATTGTGAGATGGCCTTCATTGTCTCTTAGTATGGCCTTCATTTTTTTCAGGTATGAGTATTGCCACCCCAGATTTTTGTTTTCATTTTCATTTACATGGAAAAATGTTTTTCCATTCCTTCCCTTTCATTCTGTTTAGATCTTTTGTTTTGAGGTGGGTCTCTTGTTTTCTTATCCATTTAGCTACCCTATATCTTTTGATTGGAGCATTTAATCTATTTTCATTTAAGGTTATAATTAATAGGTACTTATTTATTGCCATTCTTATTCTTTATGCCTGTGTTATTCCCTCTCTTTTTATTTCTTCTTCTTACAACAGTCCCTTTAGCATTTTTTTGCATCAATTGTTTGGTAGTAATAAACTCCTTTAGCCTTTTTATTTTTGTCACCTTCAATTTTAAATGCTATTCTTGTTGGATAGAGTAGTCTTGGATTCAGTACCTTGGAGTTCATTACTTTCTATACTTCATGCCATTCCTTTCTGGAATTCAGTTGATAGTCGAATGGGAGTTCTTTTGTAGGTTACTTTCCATCTCTTTTAAGATTCTTTCTTTGTTTTTAACATTTGCCATTTTAATGATGATGTTTCTTGGTGGGGATACTTTTTGATTCATCTTGATTGGGACTCTCTGTGCTTCCTGGACTTGTGTGGCTTTTTTCTTCACCAAGTCAAGGAAGTTTTCTGTCATTATTTCTTCAAATAGGTTTTCTATTCCTTCCTCAACTTCTCCTTCTGGCACCCTTTTTATGTCGATATCGTTTCCTTTCATGTTGTTCCAAATCTCCCTTAGACTCTTCTACTTTTTTTTTTTAATTTTATTGATTTTTTACAGAGAGAGGAAGGGAGAGAGAAAGTCAGAAACATTGATGAGAGAGAGACATCGATCAGCCACCTCCTGTACACCCACAGTGGAGATGTGCCCGCAAGCAAGGTACATTCCCCCAACCGGAATCAAACCTGGACCTTTCAGTCCGCAAGCCGACGCTCTATCCACTGAGCCAAACCGGTCTCGGCGACTCTTCTGCTTTTTTATTTTTTCCCTGTTGCTGCTCTGATTAGGTGCTTTTTTCTCCTTGAGTTCTAACTTGCTGATTCAGTCCTCAGCTTCTTCTAGTACATTGTTGAATCCTTTCAGATTGTTCTCTATTACAACTGTCTCATTCTTTATTTCCATGTAATTTTTATTCATTTTGGTGTATTTCTTATTCAGCTTCTTAGAATTCTCATTAAGTTGCTTGTTATTCTCACTCCTATGTTTGAGTATCCTAATAACCATTACTTTGAATTCTTTATCTGACAAAGTTATTGCCTTCATTTTGCTTCATTTCTTTTCTGGTGATTCCTTCTTTTCTTTCATTTGGGAGTTGTTTCTTTGTCTTCCCATTTTAGCAGTCTGGTAGTCTGAGGAGTCAGGTGAGATGGGTGGATTCATGGTGGTAGGTCTGTATCTTCAGAGGTGACTGGTGTCACTGGGTCACAGCAATGCACCTGATTTTCTGGCACCAGGTTAGGCACATCTAGTCTCTGCGTTGGGGTGCATCAGGTCACATTTCCTGAGCAGTGTCAGGCAGTGGGGCTATTTGTCCAGGGCTGCTGGGTAATACACAGGTGGGCCATGATGACAGGTCCATGCATCTGGGGGCATCAATTCATAGTGGCAGAGCTAGGTGTACCAAATTAAGGCAGTGGGACCAGTTGTCCAGGGGTACTCATTCAGGGTGCTGCTTTGGGACGGCAGGTCCCTGTATCCAGGAGGGACCTGTGTTAGAGTGATGGGTCGGGTCAGCTGCTCCAAAGTTGAGGAAGGAGGTTCTGGCTGGGTGTTGCTCTGCTGATGCAGAGAGCAGGATTGGTTACCCATTTACTTTGTTCACAGAGGGGTTGGGGCAGACTGAGTACTTGCTGTAGATGAGGCAGGAATACCTGTCTCTCCCATGTGGAGGAGGCAGGGCCAGTCAGTTACTGACTGTGCTCACTGAAGTGTTAGGGCAAGCTGGGCACTCTGCTGCCAAGGAGGTGTCCGGCCAGATGCCCTGTTAGCCAAAATGGGAGAAGGCAGCTTGTCACTTCCCTATGGATAATGCAGGGCCAAACAGGTGCCCTGTTCACCAACATAGCAGGGCAGACCCTGTGCAATGCCAATCAAATCAGCGAGCAGGTTTTCCAAGGAGCACAGTTCAGACTAATTAGGCCAGTATGACTGGTCTGTGTGTCCAGGGACTTTGGGTCTCAGCAGTGGGGCTGTGAGTGTCCCTCAGTGGCCCAGTGTTGCTGGGGCAGGATTGCTCCCCACAGCCTCCTCCCATGGAAGACCGTGCGGCTCCCTCAAAATAATGTGCTCTCCCCTGTAATAGAGAGAAGTGTCTGGCTAAGGAGCACTCTGCAGTGGCAATTCCTTCATCTGGAAGACCCCAATCCCCCTTAAACTCCTGCTTGTGGGGAAGCACCGGACTTGGTTGGAAAGTCTGTAAGGAGGATTCTCTGCAAAGTTGGGGGCCTCTGAGGGGACCTTGCTGAAGGCAGCAGCCCCTACCTTGACTTTTCTAAACAAGTCTAATAGCCTGGTGTTGTGTTAGAATCTCTATGTTTAGTCTTTAAAGACCTGACCCTGTAGAAGCATATACTTTCTCAAAGATGCTTACCCTGCTGATTGTATCTAAAGGTTAATTTGAGTTCAAGCTGTTGTTACAGTAAAAAGCCAATGAGGCAGGCAAATAGGACTGCTTTTATGACTGAAGTAGGAGTTCCTTAGCCCTCTCTTTTACAGAAACCTGTGTTGGAGTAATATGTTCATCCATCACTCAAGGTCTGCTGGTCAGCCCTGGAACCTCCGCCCACAAGCAGATGCCTTCCCACTCTCACACCCATGTACACTCACCCTCACTCCAAACCTGCCTGCTGCCATGTTCTGGATCCTGTAATATTTTCAACAATAAAGATACATTTAAAAAAATAGGAGTGGTTGGTACATAGGAGGAACTCAATAAGTAATGACTCATTTTCTTATATTGTTATCCATCAGGGGTAAACTTCTGAGGATTCACTTGGAATGACTCCCTGTGATAACTTGTGTTATCATCCCACAAATGCTTATTCTTTCCTTCTCCAGCAGGGCACTGCTCTGCGGACAGGACTTGGCTATGAGATTTGTTTTGGCCAGTGGAATGTCAGTGGACATGACCTTATCCCCACCGCAGCAGAGGCTTGGAATGTGTTTGCATGGTTTGGCTTAGCTTCTTGGCCTCCAGCCCTCCACGGTGGGGAGAGCATGCTCCAGGGAGCCACACTGCTGGGAGCTTCATTGGCTCTCACTGTTCCACCTCAAAGATTTGATTGAGTGTTAAAAATTGCTGGCAATGACAGTCTGAAAAATATCATGATCTCATTGAATATGGAAAGAATACTAAATGATAAACATGAAATAGATTTTATTTTCAGATAAGACATTATAGGACAGTGAACAGATACTCTGTATTCATCCCTGAGTTTGTTAGTGTTTGCTTTCTCAGAAAAATGAAATTGTAAGTACAAAAGATCTTTCTGCTTTGAAAGGAGAAAAAGCAGCTCAAGAAAACATTACCATTTTAATTATAGCTTTCTTTGTATTGGTGAAGCTTAAAGAGTAGAAATGAATTTCACAAAACTGAAATCTTAAAGGATGGAAAATAGCTAGATCAGAATATAGAAACTGTTTCAGGGCAGTATACTTTAGACATTCTCTTAGTACAACCCTCTTATCTATATACATAAAACTTTAATATGCGACTAGACCAAATGGCAGAACAACTGACCAACCAAACAACCAGTTACTATGATGTGTGCTGATCACAGTGGGGTGTGTGTGGAACATGGTGGGCATTGGCAGCAGTTGGCAGAGCATGAAACATGGTGGGCATTGGCCACAGTGGGATGGCGAAGCAGGGGAGGTGGGGGGAGAGGGGTATCCATCAGACCAAGGCAAGGCACCAGTCACTGTTATTGGGGAGAGGCTCTGGTGGTTACTGAAAATTATTTGCCCCCACACACTGCAATTCTGCCTGGTGCTCTCAGCTGCTGCCAGTGCTGGTCTCACTTGCACCTGCTGCCAGTACTGGAGCCACTGCTCGCAACCTGCTGCCAGTGCTCGGCACCAGTTCCGATAGATTGACACTGTCAGTGGATGTGAGTAGTGGTTGCTGGCCCCAATTGCCCCGAGGGCTTCTCCACCTCCCCCTGCTCCTGAGGTGTGATTGGGGCAGCAGCCACCACTCGCATCTGCTGACAGCACTGGCTTTGCTCACAGCCACTGCTGGCACTGGCCCCAATCACTCTGTGCCGTCAGCAAGTATGAGTGGAGCCGGCAGGGATGGGGCTGCTGGCAGACAGGGGACTGGGGGCTGTGGCAGGAGGGGCCGGGCAGGGGCACATAGGATGGGCTAAGACCTGCCCCTGTGCACACTTCAGCCTTGCAGACCAGTTTCTTTCAAGGTGCATGAATTTGTGCACTGTGCCTCTAGTCTTCATATGAAGTATTCACTTACCCTCCCATCCACATGCACTTACCTTCATTTATCCATCCATGAATCCAATCTTTCATTTATTCCACAGCCACTCACTAGCTGTCCATTGTGAGCCAGACACTGTACTAGGTATGGAGGATGCAGAGATGAATAAGATATAGAATTGCCTTCAAGAAGAGCAGAGATGTGCACAGGAGAGGAACACTGAACAGAAAGTCTCTGCAGAGTGCTGTAAGTACTGCCTCCATGTTTGGGGAGGGCTCCCTTTCTGGGAAACTGGAGCAGAGTGCACAGTGTTCTTACCCAATGACTCCAAGATACACAGACTAAGTCTAGGTCTTGTAGTTCTCCCTCAGCCCATAGCAGTAGGCACAGTGGAGTGCACACAAAAATGGCAGGTGACTGAAAATAATGTTTTGAAGGAAGAAAAATCTTTCTCCCCCCCCAACTCCCAGCATCCAGGGTTATCAAATTGTAGGAGTTAGGCCTGTCTAGCCCCTGGCTTTATCCACCTGGTTCCATGTTGCAGCTCCTTGACCCACCTGGGCAACACTTTCTGATCTATGCCTGGTCGCCTGTCATTTTTTAAAAAGCTTCTTTTATCTAACGTTTGAGGCAAAAACAAGCACTATTTACCATTTAATCTTTAGTTGTTAACTTCAACTATCATTCAGACTGGGCTATATTTATTGAGTCAATGTTATTTTGAGAATGATTTGAGTTCATACATGTAAAGCACTAAGAACAGTATCAGCAAATAGTAAGTTGTCAACAAATGTTAATGTTATTATTAGCTAATATATCTTTGCTTTTATGAAAATTTTTGAATGACAATCCTACAACGGAATTGCTGAATCAAAGAGTAGATAAATTGGAAATATAGAGATACCTGCCAATTAAAATTTTTATTCCTATTTCCATAGGTAATGAAAGTCTGTTTCACCATCATAGATCAATGATGTATTATTAATTTGTAATTTTAATGCAATATATAAAAAGTAGCATCTTATTGCTATTTTAATTTGCAATTTTCTTGATTAAATGTGGGCCTGAACATCTGCTAGGGTTCTTTTCCCAGCATTAAGAAGTGGTTCAACAATCTAGAGAAAGGCTGTGTGTAGATTCAATAAGGAGTCCAAAGATGAAAGATAGTTTTGAAAGGCATTGGGGGTCATGGGAGCTTCAGTTAAATGAGCTAAAGACTCACCTTGTCTCAGGACTCCTTGCTTTTTATTAACACAATTTGTCCTAAGGTAAGGTAGAGATAAAACACTTTAAAGGGTAGGGTTTACAGAAGCATTGTCAGATTGGGGAATAGCCTACAGCTGTTCAGGTGCTTGGCCAACAGGAGGCAATAACATGTAAATTGAGAAGCCCTGAGCTGTCTGGCAGCAAACAATAATCCTATTCAGATTTTGGGGAAGTGTCTTTCCAGCCATTCCAACAGGTGATTACATATGTGACTCAGCCCTTGTTGAGCTTCCAAGTTTCATCAACCTTTTAATAAAACTCTTGTAATTATAACATGCTGGAATTGACTCCTGGCACATATCTATCAGATCCATTCTTGTATAGCATGTTTGTGGATTTTTTTTTTGAATTGCATGTCTATATTCTTTGCCATGTTCTGTTGTGGTGATTCTTTCTATTCTTATTAATTTGTTAAAACTTTATATATTATTAATCATTGTTACACCTAGACACCCATTGAGTTGTATAGTCAACATTTATGCACTTTATGTTAAGCATTTTAAAAGTAGATAATCAACACAAACAGGACCCTGGAAAATACAGGCATGAACTCTATAATAATATGTTCAAGGAGTTAGCTGGGAAGAAAAGGAGAATTTTATCAGGAAATGAATACAAAGATTCTATGAACATTCTAGAAATAAAATACAATAAAATCATAGCCAAATTCATTAACTGGAAATCAGACAGACAAAAATGAACAGATTGAAGCATGGGGAGAAAAAGATGCAAAATACAGTGACAGAATATGAGACGTTTGGAGCCTGGTGAAAACAAATAACAAAAAGTCATAACAGGACTCTCCAAGGGAGAGGGGACTTCCATTGGGTAGAAGGGATACTGGAAAATCATGCTCAGCAATTTTCCCCAAATGACAAAAGACATCATGTCATAGTGCTATAATAAACCCAAAGCAAAATTAATGCTACAAATAACCTATATCTAAAAACATGATTGGAATCAGGTAAGAAAAAAAGACCAAGAATCCTAAAGGCAGCTAGATAGAGTACGTTTCACTTTTAAAGGAGCAGTGATTACTAAAAACTCACTTTTTTTTTGGCCATGGGATTAAAATGCATTTCCTTCTCCTGTATACATTTTAAATGATAATCAGAAAAATAATGTAAAGCTATTTCTATTTAGGAAAAAGTCCAGATATAGAGGCCACAACTATATTCCAGAGATGTGTCCAGTCTTTGAAATAATTTTCCATTTCATTTCAACATGGAAAATTGTTTGTGGATTAAATTTATAGGCCACATAAAATCAGCCTTAATGTTCTTTATATATATAATCAGCCATGCTATTTGTTAGTTTTAGTTTAGGTAAACTGTCAGCTGCTCTTCAAACTCATAGCCTCTCCCAGGAGATGTGCCAGTGCCGGGAAGATCAAAGGACATCCTATGAGCACTACTAGAATGAGGGTCAAGTGACAAGGACAACTATTTTAGAGGGAAAGAAGCTTACTTGCACATCTATACTAATAAAAGGGTAATATGCTAATTAGACTAGACATCCTTTTGGATGTCTTTCCTGACAAAGCTGCAATGACAGAGGCAGTTACGAGCCATCAGGCAGGCAGTGGAGCAGTTAGGAACTATCAGGCCAGCAGGTGAGCAGTGAGGGGCAATCAGGCTAGTGAGAGAGCAAGCAGTTAGGGGTGATCAGGCTGGTGAGGGAGCAAGCAGTGAGGGGCAATCAGGCTGGCAGGGGAGCAAGCGGTTAGGAGCAATCAGGCCGGCAGGCAGAGATGGTTAGGGGCGATTATGCAGGCAGGCAAGCAGGCAAGTGATTAGGAGCCAGCAGTCCTGGATTGAGACAGGGATGTACAACTGGTTTAGGCCTAAACTGGCAATCGGACTTCCTCCAAAGGGTCATGGTTAAGAGAGGGAGCAGGCCGAGTTGAAAGACCTTCCCACCCCATGCATGGATTTCATGCACTGGGCCTCTAGTGTACATTATACAGTGTAAGATTAGAAAAGTGATTTAAAAAGTTAATAATATTTATTTGTAGAGGAGTTACAGATTTATAGAAAAATTGAGCAGGGAATTTTTTATATACCTTTCCCTACAGGCATACTTCTCCCTGTTACTACCATTTTGCATTAGTGTGGTAATTTGTTCTAACTGATGAATCAGTATACATTATTAACTAAATTCCATAGTTTACATAAAGGTTTGCTCTGTATTGTATAGTCTGAGTGTTGACAAATGAATAATGTTGTGTATGCACCACTGCATGATCATACAAAATAGTCTCACTGATCTAAAAATCCCCTGTGGTCCACCTATTTATTATCCCTGAACTCTGACAAGCATGGATTGTTTTTCCTCTGGAGGCCTGCCTTTTTCACAATGTCATACAGTTGGAATCATACAGTTTGTAGCCTTCTCAGGGAGGCTTTTTTAGCTTAGCAATGGGGACATAAGTTTCAACCATGTCTTTTCATGGCTTGGTAGTTCATTTCTTTTTATTTTGAATAATATTACATCATTTGAATGGACCAGAATTGTTCATTCACCTATTAAAGAATATCTTATTCCAAGTTTTTGGCAATTATGGGTAAAGTTGCTATGAACATTTGTGTCCAGCATTTTCTGTTAGGTCTGATCAAATAACTGAATGGGTATCCCTACTCCAGGAACTATCTTTTCAAGTCATTTCACTATGGACATTCTCTTTTGCTGAGACCACACTTTACTTACTGATACCACATTCCATTATCTCTTCCCTCTGGACCTGCACAAAGAATTCTCCACCCAGAAAAAAAAAGCCCACCCAAAGTCCTTTAAAAACCCCAGACTCCCATCACTGGGGGCTGGATTCATCTAGGATCAGCCACCTGGTGTGCAGATGATCGAATAAATTCATAATCCCTCACAATTTTGGCCTCGGATGTTCCTTCTTCCGTGACCTAACAGTCTGGGTATGGGTTTTTCATATCAAATAGTAAACAAGTAAGAGTGCTTTATTATATGGTAAGACAATGTTTAGTTTTAAAAATCTTTTTTACTTTTCAATTACCATTGATATTCAACAATATTTTATATTTATTTCAAGTGCACAGCATATTGATTAGGCAATTATATAATTTATGAAGTGTTACCCTTAATGATTGTAGTACTCACTAGGCACACTTATACATTGATTTATTTATGATAGCCATTCTGACAGGTGTGAGGTGATATAGCATTGTGGTTTAATTTGTATTTCTTTGATGATTAATGGTGTTAAGCACATTTTAATATGTCTGCTGAGTGTCTGTATGTCCTCTTTGGAGAAATATCTATTCCTGTCTTCTGCCCATTTTAAAAATGGAATTGTTTGTGTGTTTTTTCTGTGTGTAGACTTGTACGAGCTCTTTGAATATTGATTTGAATATTGATCATTTTGAATATTGATCATTTATTGGATGTAACGTTGGTAAATATCTTCTCCCATTTAGTAGTTTGCCCTTTTAATTTGCTGATTGTTTCCTTTGCTGTGTAAAACCATTTTAGTTTGATGTAGTCTCACTTGTTTATTTTTTCTTTTGTTTCCCTTATCCTAGGAAATATATCTGAAAAAATATTACTAAAAGCAATGTCAGAGAGTTTACTGCCTATGTCTTCCTCTACAAGTTTTATGGTATACTGTCTTATGTTTAAGTCTTTTTTTAAAAAATGCAAATTCTTTATTGTTTAAAGTATTACATGAGTCTCCTTTTCTCCCTATTGACCTCTCTCCGGCCACTCCCACCCTCAAGCACATGCCCTCATCCCCCTACTGTCTGTGTCCATTGGTTATGCTCATATGCATGCATACAAGTCCTTTGGTTGACCTCTTATTCCCTAATTACAACCCCCACCCCCCAACCTTCCCTCATAGGTTGGACAGTCTGTTCGGTGCTTAGAACCAGAGATGTTTAAGTCTTTAATCAATTTTCAGTTTATTTTTTTATATTGTATAAAAAGGTGATTTAGTTTCATTTTTTGCATGATTCTGTCCAAATTTCCCAGTGCCATTTATTTAATAGAATGTTTTTATCCCTTTGTATATTCTTACCTTCTTTGTAATACATTAATTGACCATACAGGTGTGGGTTTATTTTTAGGTTCCCTATTCTGTTTCATTGGTCTACTTGCATGTTTTTAATGTCAATATATGCTGCCTGATTCCCATAGCCTTGTAGTATATTTTAATACTAGAGGCCTGGTGCATGAAATTTATGCACAGGGAAGGGGGGAGAGTGTATGTGTCCCTCAGCCCATCCTGAACCCTCTCCAATCCAGGACCACTGGCTCCAAACCGCTTGCCTGTCTGCTTGCCCAATTGCCTCTAATTGCCCTCCCCTTCCAGCCTGGTACCCCCAACTGCACTCCTCTGAAGGCCTGGTCCTCCCCAATGGTCCTCTCCTACAGGCTTAGTCCCCCCCAACTGCCTGGTTTCCCCTAACTGCCCTCCCCTGTTAACCCAGTTCCCCCTGACTGCTCTCCCCTGCTGGCCTGGTTGCTCCCAACTGTCCTCACCTACAGGCCTGGTTCCTCCCAACTGCCCTTCCTTTCAGGCCTGCTCCCTCCCAACAGCCCTCCCATGCTGGCCTGGTTGCCCACAGCTGCCCTCCCCTGTCAGCCATCTTGTGGCAGGCATCGTGCGTGTATTCACATGGGGGGCAACCATCTTGTGTGTTGGAGTGATGGTCAATTTGAATATTACCCTTTTATTAGATAGGATCAGGTAGCATGATACCTTCATTTTGTTTTTTCTCAAGATTGTTGTTACTATTTGGTTTCATATAAATTTGAGGACGACTTGTTCTAGTTCTGTGAAAAATACCTTTGTTATTTTGTAGGGATTGCATTGAATCTATAGATTGCTTTTCTTAGTATGGACATTTTAATGATATTAATTCTTTCTATCTGTGAGCAGAGTAAATACTTCGATTTATTTTTATCTTATTCAATGTCTTATAATTTTCCAGGTACAGGTCTTTTATCTCCTTGGTCACATTTATTCTTAGATATTTTACTTTTATCAATATAATTATAAATGAGAATATTTTCTTAATTTCTCTTTCTGATAGTTTATTATTGCCATATAAAATGCTACCAATTTCTGAATATTAATTATGCATCCTTCTATTGAATTTATTTATTAATTCTAGTAGGTTTTTTTTTTTTTGAGAAATCTTTAGGGTTTTCTGTATACAGTACTATGCCATCTGCAAATAACAATTTTACTTCTTCTTTTTTTTTTCTACTTGGGTACCTTTTATTTTTTTTCTCTTGTCTGATTGCTATGGCTAGGACTTCCAATACTGTGTTGAATAAAAGTGGTGAGAGTGGACAACCTTATCTTATTTCTGGTCTTAAAAAATGCTTTTAGATTTTGCCCATTGTGGATGATGTTGACTGTGGGTTTGTCACATGTGTTATTTATTATATTGAAGTATGTTCCTTCTATTCCCATTTTGCTGAGAGTTTTTATTATAAATTAATGCTGGATTTTTTCAGATGCTTTATCTGTATCTATTGATATGATCATATATAGATTTTTATCCTTCATTTTGTTTCTGTAGTAATATCACATTAATTGATTTACAAATATTGAACAAATCTTGCATAACAGGAATAAACCCCTTTTGATCAGGGTGTATGATCTTTTTAATGTATTCCTGGTTATGATTTGCTAATATTTTGTTGAGGATTTTTGGATCTATCTTCATCAGGGATATTGGCCTATACCTTTTAAAAAAATGTTTTTGGAACCAGAGTAATGCTGGTCTTGCAAAATGAGCTGAGGAGCCTTGCTTTCTCCTGAAAAAAATTTTTTTGAATAGTTTGAGAGGGATGCATATTAGTTCTCTGAATGTTTGATAAAATAAACCTGTGGAGCTAATTGGTCCAGGACTTAAGTTTATTGGGAGTTTTTTGATTACTGATTCAATTTCATTGGTAGTAATTAATCTGTTCAGATACCCTCTTGGATTCAGTCTAGAAAAATTGTATATTTCTAGGAAATTATCCATTTCTTCAGATTGTCCAATTTGGTGCTATAATTGTTAGTAGTATTTTTTTTTTAAATCCTAACCCAGGATATTTTTTTCCATTGATATTTAGAGACAGGGAAAGAGAGAGAGAGAGAAATAAACATTGATGTGAGAGAGAGACATTCCTTGGTTGGCTCCTGCACAAGTCCTGACTGGGGCTGGTGATGGAACCTAAAACCCAGGTACATGCCTTTAACTGGGAATCTAACTCAGGACTGTGGTGCCCAGATCAATGCTCTATCACTGGGCCATGCTGGCCAGGACCATAGCATTTTCTTATAATCCTTTGTATTTCTATAGTGTCAGCTGTCACTTCTTTCATTTTTTATTTTATTTACTAGTGACCTGTTGCACAGATTCATACACATTGAAAGGAAATTAATTAGAAGGTGGCTGGCAGGGTGGGACAAAGCAAGACCAGGTGAACACATCCTGGAGCCAAACTCCTGCAATTCCTCCAGGGCTGGCCACACCTGGGGTGGCACCATGGCTCGAAGGGCATCTGCTGAGTGAGTAGGGTCCCTCCAGCAGGTGGGGTACCTCAGCCTGGCCTGTGGGAATTGGGCCAAAACCAGCTCTCCAATATCCCCTGAGGGGTCCCGGAGTGCAAGAGGGCACTCTGCAAAATTGTTGTCACATAGGTTCTGGACAGCACATGCAAGTGTGCAATAAACCAGATTCAGGGCTCACAGTGCTCCAGCAACGGCTGAGGGGTGGAATTGTGTGGCCCTGCAAGGAATCGGGCTCCCTCCTTTTTGATTTCGGGGTACATCACCCTAGAACCACAACTGCGAAGTTACTGCAGCTAGACAGCTCCTTCATTGAGTGTCTTCCCCCTTGTGGTCAGTATGCATCATAGCTACCGGTCGGATGGACACTTAGCATATTAACCTTTTATATATACAGGCAGTCCTCAGGTTACATCAGACTCGACGTACGTTGTTTTGTGGTTATGTTGACATCTCTCATTTATTTATAAAAAAACGTTCTGTCATTTCTACATATGTACATATGTGCTTTATGTTTTTTATAATTTATTTACCACAAGTAAAGGTCAAGAATTGTTATCTTTCTTTTAATTTTTTTTTACTATTTCATTTCATTACTATTGTGTATGTGTTCTATGTGAATGATGTAGATGCTTATGTAGGTGGGTTCCAACTTATATTGAGAATTGCATTACATTGCACATTGTAACCCGAGGACCTACTGTATAGATTTGAGTCCTCTTTTTTTTTTCTTGATTTTGATTCTTTTTCTTTTCCATTTCATTTGTCTCGAGGTCTCTTTGATTTCATTGCTAACCCATTCATTGTTTAGTAGTGTGTTATGTAGCCTCCACATGTTTGTGTGCTTTTCATTATTTTTGTAACTGATTTTTAGTTTTATATCATTGTAATCAGAGAAGGTGCTTTATATTATTTTAGTCTTTTATTGAGACTTGTTTTGTAGCCTAACATGTGGTTTATCCTGGACAATGTTTTATGAATACTTAAAAAGAATGTATATTCTGCTATTCTGGTGTGAAATGCTCTAAAAATATCAATTAAATCCATGTGATGTATCATTTAAGGCTGCCTATTTGCTTGTTGATTTTTTTGGCCTTGATGACCTATCCATTGATATCAATGAAGTATTAATGTTTGTTGATCTATCTCTTTATGTTAATCATATTTGCTTTATATATTTAGGTGCACAAATGTTTTATAAACTCTTGGGTTGATCCCTTTATGTAATGTCTGTCTCTATGTTTGTTATAGCCTTTGTATTAAAGTCTATTTTGTCTGACATAAGTACTGCTATGCCAGCTTTTATTTTTTGTTTCCATTTGACTGAAACATATTTTTCCATCACTTATTTTTAATCTATATGAGTCTTTAGATCTGAATTGGATCTCTTGTAGACAGCATATGTATGTGTCTTTTAAAAAATTCATTTAACTACCCTATGTCTTTTTATTAGAACATTTAATCTATTTACTGGTATAGTTAAAATGATTATTGATAAATATGTAGTTATTTTATTATTTATGTTTATGTTTCTTTTTCCTCCTTCTTAAAAAAATCCCTTTAATATATATTGTAATACTGGTTTGATGGTGATAAACCCCTTTAGCTTAGCTCTTTATCTCTTTTTCAATTTTACTACACTTGATCTTAGCCACAAGGCCGAGAAGTGATTCTTCTTCAATTTTAAATAATAGCCTTGCTGGGTAGCGTAGTCTTGGTTGTAGGACCTTACTTTTTTTGAGAAAGCAGCTGACAGTATTATGAGAGCTGTCTTGTAGGTAACTATCTTACAGTTGCTGCTTTTAAGATATTCTCTCTGTCTTTAATCTTTGCCATTTTAATTATGATGTGCCTTTGTGTGGGCCTCTTTGAGTTCATACTATTTGGGAGTTTGTGTACTACTTGGACTTTTATTTCTATTTCCTTTGTTAAGTTAGATACATTTTCAACCATTATTTCTTCAAATTGGTTCTCAAACCCTTGCTCTATCTCTTTTCCTTCTGGAAAATGTTATGTTTGATGTTGTCCCAGAGTTCACTTAAACTATCCTCGTTTTTTACTCTTTTTTTCTCTTTTAAATGGATGCTTTCTTCTATCTTGTCTTTTAAATTGCTGATTTTATTCTCTGCTTTGTCTAATCAATTGTTCAGCTGCTTTTTTTAGTGTATTCTTTATTTTGGCTACTGTGTTATTCATTTCTGGTAGCTTTTTTATGGTTTCTATGTTTTTTATGCTTACTATCTCTTAGTTAAAATTCTCACTAAGGTCCTTGAGCATCCTTATAACCAGTGTTTTGAGTTCTTTGTCTGGTAGACTACTTACCTCCACTTCATTTAGTTATTTTTATGTAGATTTATCCTGTTCTTTCATTTGAACATGCTTTTTTTTGTCTCCCCATTTTGGTTGTTTCCTTTTGTTTCTGGATATTAGGTAGATCTGCTATATTTTCCAGTCTTATCCGGGTAGCCTTATGCAGTAGGTATCAGGTGGGGCCTAGTGGTTCAATTTTCCTTATCATCCGAGCTGGGTACTGCAGCAGTGTCCCTGGTATGGGTTATATGGGGCTACCTGTTGTAGCTGAGCCTTGTTTGATCTTGGCACATCAGTGGGTAGAATTGTTATCATTGAGTTTTAAGAGTTCTTTGTATTTTGAATTACAAGGCCTTCATCAGATACGTTTTGCAAAAACGTTCCCCCAGGTTTTTGGCTTACCTTTTTGTTCTTTTAACAGTGTCTTTCCTAGGGCAGAAGTTTTCGATTTAATCAAGTCAAACTTTGCAATTTTTCTTTCATGAGACATGACTTTTGTGTTGTATCTTAAGACACATTGCCAAACCAACGACATTTTGAATTTCTCCTTTGTTATCTTCTATAAGTTTTATGGTTTTTGAATCTTAAATAAGGTCTATGAAACATTTTGAGTTAATTTTTGTGAAAGGTATAAAATCTTGATCTAGATTTTATTTTTAATATGGATGTTCAATTGTTTCAGCACCATTTATTGAACAGACTATCCTTTCTATGTTAAATTGTCTTTGCTGCTTTATCAAAGATCAATTGACTATATTTGTATGGCTCCATTTCTGCATTCCTCTTTCTGTCCCATGGATCTATTTGCCTCTTTTTCAGCCTTATATGCTGTCTTGTTTACAGTAGTTTTATTGTAAGCCTTGCAGTTGAGAAATGTTAGTTTTCCAACTTTGTTATCCTCCTTCATTAAGTATTATGTTGATTAGTCTGTCTTTTGTCTTTACATATAAACTTATGAATTAGGTTGTCAACATCCACAAAGTAATTTAACTTGCTGGGAAGTTATTTGGCATGCATTGCATTTATAAATCAAGTTGGGAACAATTAGCATCTTAACAATACAAGTCTTTCTACCCATGAATATAGAATATCTCTCCATTTATGTAGATTTGATTTTTTTCAGAGTTTTGTAGTTTTTAGATTCTATAGATACTTCTTTAGATTCATACCTAAATATTTTGTTTTTGGGGTGTGGTCTGAAGCTGTCTACTGGGTGCACTCACTCTAGAGCCGGTCTCAAGGTGCTTTCTTCTTTACTTCTCTAGTTGTAGGACTTCCATTTAACTAGCTTTCAGGGGGTTTCAAATGATGGCTGTTATGTATTTTAATTTTGATGTGGTTGTGGGAGGCACTAATAGTACCAGTTATGATACTATAGTTTCTAAATAATGGGAAATCCAACAAAAAGCTTATTGAATAAAGAAGCATTGGCTTACAAAACAAAAGTCAACTGATAGGATAAGCCTCAGGATTAATTAGTCATCTCAGTAGCCAAATTCTGTTCTTTATTCTTGATTTTGTCATTAGGCTGAATCATCTTCATGATTGCAAGATGGTTGTAGTGGTCCTGGCATTTAATTATTTTCCTTCTTCTGTCTCCTCTTGAGTCCTCAACTTCAGTATCCCTTTCTGCATACAGGTTCTCTCTGCTTCCCAGTTTGCCTAATGGAAGGTGGTGGTATGGCATTTTCAGTCTCCATATTAACATTTCAGCATTGCCTATTTTCTCATAGTGCCTACACTACATTTCCTAAAGAAAAAAACTCTAGTTGGGACAGCTTAAATGTTGTGATCAGTAAACTGCACAAGGCTGAGAAGGAAATCAGTGAGCTTGAAGATATGTCAAATAAAGTTTTCAAATTTATTGCAAAAATAAAAAAGAAAAACAAACAAACAAAATATCCAAGAACAATGGCATAGGGCTATAATTAGGGTTATCTATAAAACTGGGAGATAGGGCTTTCCTTAGGATTTGGCTTTGGTTTAAGTTTAGAGTTAGGTTTAAGATTGTTATAAATTTTAGAGATCAGGCAAGGATTCATACAAGGGCTAAGGATGGCATTGTGTGAAGCTATGATTAGGGTCAGAGTTAGGATTAGATTTAGGGGTTAGTGTTAGGGGTAGATTTAAGGTTGGTGGTTAGAGTTAAAGTTAGTGGTTAGAATCAGGGTTAGGCTTAGTGTTACAATAGGATTAGGTTTAGGGATAGACTTAGTGATATTTAATGGGGAAACACATTTGAACTGTCATTATATAGTAAGTAAGGGTGTTCTTTAATAACTATAATCTGTGCCTAAAACTGTTGATCAAACTACCAATTGGCACAAATTAATTCTGAGTGTTCAAACACTTCATGAGACTTTACACAATGCATAGCTCATTGAAATACTCATAATAAACTGTTTTAGACACAGTTTGCTAGTAATGTTTACTAATATATTGATTATATATTGTAATATAGTTAATACAGTGGTACCTCGAGATACAAGTTTCATTCGTTCCGTAACCTTGCTTGTATATCAAGTTGCTCGTATCTCAAAGCAAATTTTCCTATTGAAATCAATTGAAATGTCGTTAATCCGTTCCAGCCCCCAAAATGCCACCCCAGTTGTCCTTGTTACATGTTTTTGAATAAGAAAAATGTATTTATAAATGACAGATATTGTATAAAAACATAATAAAAGAGAACGTAAAGGAATAAACTGGTTTTATAAAGTGTATTTACCTACTCCTTACACTCTTAATGCTACACTTTATCCCTAAATTGAATGTAATTTAACTAATCTTGACTGAATTTAATTGCTACTGGTCTTTGCATTTTTGGCCGATTTAAAAAAAAAACATGTCCAACGAGGTTTACCTCTTCCTGCCTTTCAGAATGTGTCTGAAATGGGTGAGGCAAGTTTCATTGAACAGCTCCGATGCACTACCAGTAGCAACTTTTTCGGGTGTTTCTTTTCCACGAAGTGTGACACCCTCTCCCACATTCCTAAGATCTCCTTTATCTCACTTGTAGAGATCTCCTCCACCTCTGGCTCCTCCTCCAAACCAATTTCTTGGAGAACCTCCTCATGTTGCTGAGACTGCAACGCTTGTAACTCCTCTGTGGTGAGTTCCAGAGAGTGCTCCTCGACGAGCTCATTCACATCTCTCTCATCCACCTCCAGGCCCCTGGATTTTCCCAGAGAAACTATCTCCTCCTCCACTGGCACCTCTGGTTCGAATCCTTCGAAGGTCCTTTCGGTTACGGCCTCAGGCCACAGCTTCTTCCATGCAGAGGTCAAAGTCCTCGTTTTAACACCCAGCCAGGTCTGATCAATAATTCTGAGGCATATCACGATGTTAAAGTGGTTCTTCCAGAACTCTCGAAGGGTTAGATTTGTGTTCTCCGTCACCTCAAAGCAGCGCCAGAACAGGTGCTTGATGTACAGCTTTTTAAAATTAGAAATCACCTCCTGATCCATGGGCTGCAGGATAGGAGTGGTGTTGGGAGGTAGGTAGACAACCTTTATAAACTTGAACTCTTCGAGGAGTTCATCTTTTAGGTTCGGTGGGTGAGCAGGAGCATTGTCGAGGACGAGGAGGGCTTGAATGGTTAGGTTGTTTTCCTGTAGATATTTCTTAACAGAAGGGCTGAAAACCAGGTTTACCCACTCCACAAAGAACTGCCTGGTGACCCATGCCTTCGGGTTTGCCCTCCACATAACTTGCAGTTTATCTTTTAAAATCTTATGTGACTTAAAGACTCTGGGGTTTTCTGAATGGTATATGAGCAGAGGATTGATCTTGCAGTGGCCACTCGCATTGGCGCACAGTGCGAGAGTTAGCCTATCCTTCATGGGTTTGTGGCCTGGCATCGCCTTCTTCTCTGCCATTATATAAGTCCTATTCGGCATCTTCTTCCAGAAAAGCCCTGTCTCCTCACAGTTGAAGACTTGCTGGGGGATATATCCTTTGGCTTCTATCAGTTCAGAAAAAGTTTTGAGGTAATCCTCAGCTGCCTTCACATCCGAACTTGCTGCCTCACCATGCCTGACAATGGAGTGAATGCCGGACCTTTTCCTGAAGTTATCAAACCAGCCTCTACTGGCTTTAAATGAGTCTTTTGATGATTCGTCCATGGAAGTGCAAAGGGTCTGCTCCAGCAAATCACCGTAAATTGCTTGCGCCTTCTCGCATATGATGCCCTGTGTTAATGTATCTCCTTTAAGCTGCTTCTCCATCACCCACACCATCAGTAGATTTTCCATCTTTTCATGGAGAGAGCTACGGAGCTTAGAAATTATTGTAACGCCCTTAGCTGGCGTTATACCCTTTATTGACACCTTCTGTTTAAGCACAGTGCATATCGTTGAAGTACTACGCCCATACTGCCTCGCCAAGTCAGCCACTCACACACCTTGCTCATATTTTTCTATGATTTCACGCTTTAATTCAATAGATATCATCCTCTTCTGAGCACTGACCTTTCTACTTGCTTTCTTCGGACCCATGGTTATAAAAAGAAATGTGATAAAGTATGTAAATGCACAACAGATGCTTTGACAACGAGATAAACAAGCATACTGACTGAGGCATGGGAAACTATGAGAAGCTCGAGTGGCCATAAACTGGTGGGTCGTGTGCAGCCGGCCGATCCGCGCGATTACTCGTATCTCAAATGTTGCTCCTATTTCAAAGCAAAAAATCCCTTGCTCGATGGCTCCTATCTCAAAAATCTCGTATGTTAGGACACTCGTATCTCGAGGTACCACTGTATTTTGAAGGAATACACAGGTGAATGTGGTGTGTGGGATGATGTTAAATTCTGTGAGATACTATAATTCAATGCCATTTATTTGGGGAGCATGTTGGAACATTCATTACATAATTAGTAGATGTATCACTTATAATTACAGTCAGTGCCAGAAGCAGTTCATTGAAATCATGCTATGTTGGAATTAAATTTTAGAGTTTCAAACTTTACCACATGTTTTACATAGTGCATGGTTTATTAATATATTAAAACTATACAGTTCCAGACAGAGTTTGGTAGTAGCATTACAAATATATAGATTATGTCTTATGTTATACTAGAGGTCCAGTGCATGAAATTTGCACACTTGGGATTGGGTAGGGGATTCCTTACCCTGGCCTCTGCCCTCTTGCACTATAGGAGTCCTTGGAGGATATCTGATTGATGGCTTAGGGGTGGACCCAAGCCATCAATTGGATATCCTTAGCGCTGCCACAGAGGCAGGAGAGTTCCCACCTCTGCTGCTGTATTTGCCAACCATAGGCCTAGCTTCTGGCTGAGTGGTGCTTCCCCTGCGGGAGCACACTGACCATCAGGCGGCAGCTCCTGTGTTGAGGGGATCGGGCTGAAACCAGCTCTCCAATATCTCCCTAGGGCTCCTGGATTGCTAGAGGGCATAGGTCAGACCAAGGGACCCCACAGGTGCATGTTTGGGGCCAGGGAGGGATGTGGGATCTTGGCCAGCTGGGGAGGGACTGCAGGAGGTCTCCAGGACATGTCCAGCCCATCTTGCTCAGTCTTGATTGGCCAGACCCCTGCAGCAAGCTAACCTACCAATCGGAGCATCTGCTCCTGGTAGTCAGTGCATATCATAGTGAGTGGTTGAGTGGCTTTAGCATATCATTAGCATATTAGGCTTTGATTGGTTGAATGAATGACTGGATGACCAGACACTTAGCATATTAGACTTTTATTATATAGGATATTCATTCTTGCCTGATCTATGGGAAGTATGTTTCATATTTTAAAGGAATATGTAGATGGCCAAGACGGGTTTGGCTCAGTGGATAGAATGTCAGCCTATGGACTGAAGGGTCCCAGGTTCGATTCTGGTCAAGGGCATATGCCTTGGTTGTAGGCATATCCCCAGTGGGGAGTGTACAAGAGGCAGCTGATTGATGTTTCTCATTGATGTTTCTAGCTCTATCCCTCTCTTTTCCTCTCTGTAAAAAATCAATAAAATATATATTTAAAGGAATATGTAGGTGAACCTAGTTTATGCACTGTTGATATCTTCTGTGAAATATGATAATATAATGCCCATTATTTGAGGAGTATGTTGGAAAATGTATTACATCAGTAGTAGAATTGTTTTGTTGTAAATCCTCACCTGAGGATATTTTTCCCATTGCTTTTCAGAGAAAGTAGAAGGGAGGGAGAGGGAGAGATACAGAGAGAAGGAGAAGGAAACAATGATGTGAAAGAGACACATCTACTGGTTGCCTCCCATATTAGCCCTAATTGAGGGTGGGGAGTGAACCCACAACCAAAGTAGGTGCACTTGACCAGGAATGAAACCTGTGACCATGTGGTATGTAGGCCGAGGCTGTAACCATTGAGCACACTGCCCATTGTTTTATTTAGTAATTACAGTCTGTGATAAACAGTTTGCCATAATGCCACTTGATACAAGCTATTAGTGTTTAAACAATTTTCCGCAGGTTTTACACAATGTGCAGCTGTTGAACACTAAAAGTGGACAGTTCTAAAGAGATTTTCCAGTAACCTTTGCTAATGTCTTATTTATACATTATGTTAAAAACTGATACATGCATTAACCTTTGAGAATTTGTTTCCTTTTTGGAGGAATATATATACATACACACACACACACACACACACATATATATATATATATATATATATATATATATATATATATACATACACACACTCAGTGTGTGGAATATTATAAAACAATTTGAAATATTATAAAATATTTACTGTGGGAGCATGATGGAATATTCCTTACGTAGTTAATAGTTATTACATTTAGTTATTATAGTGATCAAACATTTTTGCTAGCAGTGTTTACAAAAGTATTGATTTTATATTATGTCAGAGACTAGTGCATTCATGATATATAGAGAATGTGTTGCAGAATTTGAATAAATATGTGAACTCTTCCGTACAATGTTTATGTCTTTTGTGAAATATGATCTAATGCCATTTATGGGGGTAGCTAGCATGTTGTAACATTCGCTGTGTCGTTGGTTGTAATTTCAGTAACAAATCTGTGCAAAAAGATTGCTCCAAAATCCTGCTTGGTACGAATTAGTTATGCAGATTCCAACACTTTACAACATAGCACAGCTCATTTGAAGAGTACAATAAAATTGCTCTAGACAGAGTGTGTATATATATATATATATATATATATATATATATAGATAATTATTATTTCTTATATATAGATTTTTAATTAAATCTTTATTATTCAGATTATTACATTTGTTTCTCTTTTTTCCCCTCCATAGCTCCCCTCCACCCGACTCCCACCCTTCCCTCTACCCTTACTTCCCCCTCATTGACCTCATCCATTCATCCATAGGTGTATGATTTTTTTTCCAGTCTCTCCCTGCACCCCCCTCACCTCTTTCTCCGAGAATTATCAGTCCACTCCCTTTCTGTGCTCCTGATTCTATTATATTCACTAGTTTATTATGTTGATCAAATTTTTAATTCACTTAATTTTTAGATTCACTTGTTGATAGATATGTATTTATTGTTCATAATTTTTTTATCTTTTACCTTTTTCTTCTTCCTCTTCTTAAAGAGTACCTTTCAGCATTTTATATAATACTGGTTTAGAGTTGATGAACTCCTTTAGCTTTTTCTTATCTGTGAAGCTCTTTATCTAGCCTTCAATTCTGAATGATAGCTTTGCTGGATAGAGTATTCTTGGTTGTAGATTCTTGCTATTCATCACGTTGAATATTTCTTGCCACTCCCTAGACAGAGTATATTATTAGTATTTTCTTTTTTTTTTAATATATTTTATTGATTTTTTACAGAGAGAAAGGGAGAAGAATAGAAAGTTAGAAACATCGATGAGAGAGAGACATCGATCAGCTGCCTCCTGCACGCCCCCTACTGGGGATGTGCCTGCGACCAAGGTACATGCCCTTGACCGGAATTGAACCTGGGACCTTTCATTCCACAGACCGATGCTCTATCCACTGAGCCAAACCAGTTTCGGCTATTATTAGTATTTTCAAATATATTGTTTCTACCTTATGTCATAGAATAATACTTGCATGGCTTTTAGGGAATAATCTATCTATATAAAAGTTTAAGTGATCCGTTGACTGGCCGACTGGCCGGCCAGTAGCTATGATGTGCAATGACCACCAGAGGGCAGACACTGAACTTGGGAGTTGCTGAGCTGCAGTGATTTGGCAGTTGTGGTTCTCAGGTGATGCATCTGAAACCAGAGAGGAGGGAGCCCAATTCTGGGGTGTATCACCTGAGAACCACCCTGTTGCAATTTGGGACCCTTCGGGAGATGTCAGAAAGACAGTTTGGCCCAATCCTCACAGGTCAGGCCAAGGGACTCCACTGGTGCACAAATTCATGCACTGGGCCTCTAGTGATTTATAATTTGATGGAATACATTCCTTAACCTAGTTTGTGCGATTTTGATATCTTCAGTGACATAATATAATGCCATTTACTGGCGAAGTGTCTTGGATCATTGACTACATATTAGATGTTTCATTAACTAATTACAGTCTGAGCTAAAAATGGTTTGCCAAAATCTGACTAGGTACAAATTAATTCTTATCATGTGCAATAACTTCCCTATAGGTTTTACACAATGAGCATGGAATTGAAATAATATATCTGGACTGTTCTAGAAGAGTTCTCTAGTAATTTTGCAAATATACTGATTATACCTTATGACAGAGAATAATACATGCATTATCTATTCTAAATATGTTTCATTCTTTTAAGAAATACACAGGTGAACCTAGTATATGAAATACAGGTATTTTCTGTGAAATATTGTACTGTTTTGGAAGCATATGGAACATTTATTACATAGTAAGTAAGATGTTTTTCTTTAGTAGTGATAATCTATGCTGAAAATGGTCAAAGTCCCACTTAGTAAAAATTAATTCTAAGTGATCAAACACTTCACTGCAGACTTCACACAATGCACAGCTCATTGAAATACTAATAATAGACATAGTATGCTAGTAACATTTGCAAATAAATTGATTATATGTTGTAATATGGTTAACACTTTGTAAGAATACACAGGTGAACCTTGTGTGTGAAATGGTGTTAACTTCTGTGAGATACTGTAATTCAATGCCATTTACTTGGGGAGCATGTAAGAACATTCATCACATAATTAGTAGGTGTGTCATGTAATTATAGCCTGTGTTTGAAACAGTTTGCTGAAATCCAACTGGGTAGGAATTAATTGTAAGAGTTTTCAAACACTCTACTACAGGTTTCAACCAATGCAAAACTTATTAGATCATGAAAAGTAGGCTGATTTAGACAGTGTGTTCCAGTAATGTTTACAAATTTATTGATTGCATATATCATAAACTAATACATGCATTATCTATTGGAAATATGTTTCACTTTTTGAAGAAATAGACTCTTGAAGCTAGTGTGTGGAATGCCATTTACTGGGAGAGCATGTAGGAATGATTATTACATGGTTGGTTGGCATTTCATTGAGTAATTATGGCCTATGCTAAAAAGAGTTTGCTAAAATCCCACTTGGTATGAATTAATTCTATTTGGTACCTATTTTTTGTACATTGTTTCTCTTTGCTTTCTAAGCTCCTTTTTTCCTTTTGTTCTGTTTTCTTGTAGGTCTTTGTGTTTGCTCTGTCTCTCATGTCTGTTTTTTTCTGCCATCTCAGTTCTACATTACTTATTTGGAATGTTTCAGACTTTGAAGAAATATGCAGGGAAACTGTGGGTATTCATTGTTGGTATCTTCTGTGAAATATAATATAATGCTATTTATTAGGGAAGCATGTCAGAACATTCATTACATAGTAGGAGTTTCAATTAGTAACTATAGCTAGTGTTAAGAATAGTGCCCAAATCTGCATGGGTGTGTTAATGCTAAGAATGTTCAAACCTTCACTAAATTTCACACAAGGCACAGCTCATTGAAGCACTGAAAGGGAGTCTCCTAGATAGAGTTTACTAGCAGCATTTGCAAATGTATTGATTATTTGTCCTGTATACATGTTTGGAATGTTTCATTCTTTGAAGGAATACCCAGCTGAACCTGCTATATGGAATGTGGGCATTTACACTAATAAAAGAAAAACATAATCATACTTCCACTATGCCCACAAGCCACACCCACCAGCCAATCAGGAGCGAGTAGGCAAATTAACCCAACCAAGATGGCTGTGACCTCAAGCAAGCAGAAGGCTTGGATTTCCCCATCAATGGAGGAAGCCAAGCTTCCCACCCACTCTGGCCGGCCCTAGCCTCTGCTCAAGGCTACAAAAATTCAATTATAGGCTCAGATGCCAGGGCTCTGTTTTGGTTGCCAGGAAGTGTGGCCGGTCTGCAAACCACTACAGGCTCCTTGCCCAGGCCGTCCCATGCCCCAAGGGAACACCCATCCTGATATGGGACACGATTCAGAGCAAACCAGTGAGATCCCATCCACCCATGCACGAGGCCTCTATCCTATCTAATAAAGGAGTGATATGCAAATAGACCATCACTCCAATACACAAGATGGCTGCCTCCATGTGCTCAAAGATGGTTGACCCCATGTGGACACAAGATGGCCACCACAGGATGACCAGCAAGGGAGAGCAGTTGTGAGGGTCCAGACCTGCAGGGGAGGGCAGTTGGGTGCAACAAGGGCACAGAGGAGGGAAGTTTGGGGCGACTGGGCCTGCAGGTAGGGGAAGTGGGTAGGGACCCAGGCCTGCAGAGGAGGGCAGTTAGGGGCAATCAGGCTGGCAGGGAAGCAGTTATGCATTAGTCAGGTTGGTAGATGAGTGGTTAGGGGTGTTCAGACTGGCAGACAGAAGTGGTTAGGGACAATCAGGAAGGCAGGCAAGTGAGCAGTTGGGAACCAGCAGTCCTGGATTGTGAGAGGGATGTCTGACTGCCCTTTTGGGCCCAATCCTTGGCATTCTAATTGGAATTATAATGTTTAACAGAAGAAACCAGCTGCTCACATACTAATTTCACCTATGTAATCCTTTAGGCCTGGTAGGATCAGGCTTAAATGGGCAGTTGGACATCCCTCAAGGCGTCCCAGATTGGAGAGGGTACAGGCTGGGCTGAGGGACACACCCCTCATGCATGAATTTTGTGCACCAGGCCTCTAGTCCTATATAATAAAAGCCTAATATGGTAAGTGTCCAGTCGTCTTGTTGGCTGTTTAACCAATCAAAGCATAATATGCTAATGATATGCTAAGGCCACTCAACTACTTGCTATGACATGCATTGACCACCAGGGGTCAGATGGTCCAACTGGTAGGTTAGCTTGCTCCTGAGGTTCAGCTGATCAGGAAGGACTGAGTGAGACAGGCCTGACATGCCCTGGAGCCCTCCCACAATCCCTCTCCAGCCCCAGTCGTGCACTAGTGGTGTCCTTCAGCCTGGCCTATGCCTTCTTGCAACCTGGGACCCCTCAGGGGATGTCTGAGAACCAGTTTCGGTCCAACGCCAGAGCAACCAGTCACTGACATGCACTGACCACAAGGGGCAGACACTCAATGCAGGAGCTTCCCCTTGGTGGTCAGCACTCCCACAGGGGGAGTGCTGCTCAGCCAGAAGCTGGGCTCAAGGCTGGCGAGTTCATTGGTGGCTTCCAGACTGTGAGAGGGTGAAGGCTGGGCTAAAGGACACTCCAGAGTGCATGGATTTCATGCACTGGGCCTCTAGTCTATATATTTAAAAGCCTAATATGCTCAGTGTCCAACCATATGATCGTCCGATTGACCAGTAGCTTTGACCAGGGGGAAGATGCTCAATGCAGAGGCATGGAAACAGATCAGAAAAATAAATCTCAGAGGAATGTAGGTAGGAGGGAGGGCAGAAAGAGATTAAGCAAAGATCTTATATACACACTAGAGGCCCAGTTCATGAATTCGTGCACTGGTGTGGTCCCTTGGCCTGGCCTGTGGGGATCGAGCTGAAACTGGCAGTCTGACATACCCTGAGGAGTCCTGGATTGCCAGGCCTAGGGATCCCACCAGTGCAAAAATCTGTGCACCAGTCCTCTGATTATTAAATAAAACTCCTACTAACTATGTAATGAATGTTGCAACATGCTCTTCCAAGCAAATTCACTATGTTACAAAATTTCACAGAATATAACAGCATTCCACACTAGGTCAACCTCTGTATTTCATCCAATACTGAAACATATTCCAATAGGTAATGCATGTGTTAGAGTATGAAATAACATATAATCATTACATTTGTAAATGCTACTAGCAAACCCTATTTCGAGCAGTCTAGTTGCTGTGTTTCAGTGAGCTGCACATTGAAAAAAAAAAACCAAAAACCTGTAATGAAGTGTTTGATCACACTTAGGATTAATTTGTAAAAAGAGAGATTTAAGCAAACTGTTTTTAGTAAAGTCTCTAGTTACTAAATGAAATCCTAGTAAGTGTGTAAAGAGTGTAAAGAATGTTATAAGATGCTCCCTTAGTAAAAGACATTTGTAAATGCTACTAACAAATTCTGTTGAAAGAGGTTTAGTTTTAGTTTTTCAAAAAGCTATCCATGATATGAAACCAGCAGTGATGTTTTTAAATAGTCTTAGAAAAATCCATATGAAGGGAGTTTCAGAACACATTTTTTCCCCTGAATATGATTACTAAATGAAACTCCTACTAATTATATAATGAACTAGAGGCCTGGTGCATGAATTTCGTGTACCAGGAGGGGGGTGTCCTTTAGCTCAGTCTGCTCCCTCTCCAATCTGGGACCTTTTGAGGGATGTCCGATTGCCCATCTAGATCGGGCCTAAATGGGCAGTCAGACATCCCTCTCACAATCCAGGACTGCTGGTTCCCAACTGCTCACCTGCCTTCCTTCCTGATTGCCCCTAACTGCTTCTGCATGCCAGCCTGATAACCCCCTAACCATTCCCTTTCCAGCTTGTTTGATGCTTAACTGCCCCTCTGCCGACCTGTTTGCCCCTAACTGCCCTCCCCTGTGGGCCTGGTCACCCCCAACTGCCTTTTCCTGCAGGCCTGGTCAGCCCCAACTTCCCTCCCCTGTGGGCCTGGTCACCCCCAACTGCCCTTCCCTGCAGGCTTGATCACCCCCAACTGCCCTCCCTTGCAGGCTGGTCCCCGCAAACTGCCCTCCCCTGCTGGCCATTTTGTGGTGGCCATCTTGTCTCCACATGGGTGCAGGATCTTGTGACCACATGGGAGTAGTCATCTTGTGTGTTGGAGTGATGGTCAATCTGCATATTACTCTTTTATTAGATAGGATAGAGGCCTAGTGCATGGGTGGGGGCTAGCTGGTTTGCCCTGAAAGGTGTACTGGATCAGGGTGGGTATTCCCTTGGGAGGCCTGGGTGAGGGACCTGTGGTGGTTTGCAGGCTGGCCATGTCCCCCAGCAACCCAGGCCTGGTATCTGGGATTTATTTATTTTCTACAATTGAAACTTTGTAGCCTAGAGTGGAGCCAACCCTTCTGCTAGCACAGCCATTGAAACTTTGTTGCCTTAACCTCCCCTGCCAGGCTTTGGGGAAAGCTTGGCTTCTTCCATCACCAGGGGCAACCCAGGCCTCTCTCCTGCACTCTCTGTGGCCATAGCCATCTTGGTTGGGTTAATTTGCATACTTGTTCTGATTGGCTGGTGAGCATAACTAGTGGGCATGGCTTGTGAGCATAGTGGAGTTATGGTCAATTTTCATATTACTCTTTTATTAGATGGGATGATTCTAAATGCTTTCACAGTAATTGGAATTATAATATTTAACAGAAGAAAGCAGCTGCTCACATACTAATTTCACATATGTAATCCTTCAGTGGGGAAAACATATTCCCATAGGTAATGAATATATTAGTCTATGACATAATGTGTAATCAATATATTTGGAACACTGTCTAAATCACGCTAGTTTTAATGCTGTTGTGAGTGAAACATGTAGTGAAGTGTTTGAACACTATTGCAATTAATTTGTGAACAAGCAGGATTTTGGTACACTTTTTTTTTTTAGCTCAGACTATACTTATGAAACTAAATGAAACTCCTACTAACTATTCAATGAATGTTACAACATGTTCCCACAGTAAATGGTGTTACATTATTTCACAGAAGATAGAAGCATTCTACATATTAGGTTCCCTATGTATTCCTTTAGAGAGTGAATCACATATCCAAAATTTAATGCATGTATTATTCTACATAACTTATAATGAATAAATTTCAATACACAATCTTCAATATGTCTGTACATGTTGCTGGTTAAGTTTGTGTAGAACTTGATAATTTTAGTGTTACAATGACCTATAAAAAATGAGTGTTTGAATATTCAAAATTAATTCATACCAAGCAGGGTTTTGGAAAAAAATTTTTTAGCAGACTACAATTAGTTAATGAACCTCCTGGACTAAGCATGTGTTGAAGTATGAAATAAGATATATAATCAATACATTTATAAATGCTACTAGCAAACCGTATTGAATGTCCCTATATGCTACCCCCCGTAAATGGCATTAGATTACATTTCACAGAAGACATCAACATCGCACAAAATAGGTTTATCTATGTATCAATTTAAACTCTAAAATAATCACTACATTGTAAGCACTTCCAGAAAATGAGTATGATCACTATCATAATTAAGTGAAACTCCTGCCAACTTTATAAAAAAATGTTCCAACATGCTCCAACAGTAAATGGTGTTATAATATTTCAAGAAGTTACCATCATTTTACACACAGGTAGCTTGTGCATTTCTTTAAAGAGTGAAACATTCCCAAAAATTCATGAAGGCATCAGTCTTTGACATAAGATATGAAGAAAACATTAGCAAAGGTTGCTAGAAAATATCTTGAGAACTGCTCCCTTCTGTTCAATGAGTTGTGCATTGTGTAAAATATATGGTGAAATACATAAACTCTGAAAATTCCCACCTAGCAGCATTTTGGTACACTGTGTTTAGCACTAATTATAATCACTAAATACAACTTCTACTACCTATGTAATCCATTTTCCAGCATGCCCTTAAGTAAATGGCATTGTATTATATCTCACAGAATATATCACCATTGCCCAAACTAGGTTCACCTATGTATTCCTTCAAAATGTGAAACATTCCCTTTAGGTCATTGATGATGCAGCATATAATTCGCATATTTGTAAATGCTACTAGCAAACTCTATTTGGAACAGTCTATTTTTCATGTTTTAATGAGCTGCAATTGTGTAAACCATGTGGTCAAGTGTTTGAAAATGCCTAAAATTAATTTCTACCTTGAGTACTTTTTGCCTTGAGTACATCATGCCATTCCTTTCTGGCCTGTGGGAATCAGGTGTCAGCCTTATGGGAGCTATTCTGTAAGTAACAGTTTGCTTTTCTCTTTCTGCCTTTATGATTCTCTCTTTGTCTTTAATTTCTGGCATTTTAATTATGATTTGTCTGGGCATGGGTCTATTTGGGTTCTTCTTGATTGGAACTCTGTGATTCCTGAACTTGAGAGATATTTTGCTGTCACCAGGTTAGGGGAATTTTCTGTCATTACTTCTACAAACAGATTCTCTATTCCTGTCTCAGTTTCTGCTCCTTCTGGCCCCCTTATAATGCAAGTGTTGTTAACTTTCATGTTGTTCCAAAGCTCCCTTAGACTCTCCTCCTGCTTTGTTTTCTCTCTCCATTTGCCAGTTCTAAAAGGGTATGTGTGGTTGTTTTTTTTTCTACCTTTTCTTCTAATTTGCCAATTTGTTCCTCAGCTTCTTCTCATGTACTGTTGAATCCTTCCAGGGTGTTCTTTAATTCAGCTATGTCATTCCTCATTTCCAATTGATACTTTTTTGTTGTTGCAAGCTTGCTTTTCAGGTTGGTACAGCTCTCTTCCCTTATGATTCTTATTAAGTTGCTTGTAGTTCTTACTGATTTTTGAGCACCTTATTATCATTACTCTGAATTCTTTATCTGACAAATTGCTTGCCCTCATCTCATGTATTTCCTATTCTGACAATTCCTTTTATTTCATTTGGCATTGTTTATTTGCCTTTTCATTTTTTGCTGTCCCTTGTATTTGTATTTCAACAAACTGCTATGCCTCCCAGACTTTGTGTGATGGGCTTATATAGCAGGTGTTTCACGGAACCCAGTGATGCAGCCTCTTAGATTTCCTTAGCTGAGTGCTCTAGGAAACTCCCTTATTTGAGTTATTTGGGTTCTCCTATTGTAGTTATATCTTGAATATTATTGTCCCTCTGTGGATGGAGTCTCCTCTCAGGCTGTCTCACTATGTGCTTCATCCCCGATCACATCATGAGAGCTGTTGTAGAGGTGGTGACTGAACAGGACAAAATGCCACACAATGAAACATGAAACAAAAGAAACAGCACAAAAGCATACAAAGACCATGAGAGCACCAACATAAGTAATCACCAGAGAAGTGAGAATTAGGAAAGTGAAAATAGAGCAAGAATGATAGTAAAAAGAAAGAAAAAAAAAGTGAGGTGGAAACAAAACAATACCAACAGACAAACAAAAGCACAAACAAAAAGAGGGGGGGGTGAAATATGTAGGTGCAGATCAGAAATAAAGAAAATAATAAAGAGATTGGGAAAGATGAAAATGGTTTATAATCAAGGAGAAAGAAAACAAAGGAAAAGACATTTTGAAAAAGAAAATAGAGGAGAAAGCAAATAGACCTACAACAAGAAAAGGAAAAAAAGATGAGACTGCAGGAGAGAAAGTGAGGTGTGGGAAAGTAAAATGAGTATTGAAAAACAGAAAAAAGAAAAAAAAATGAGTAGAAAAAAGGAAGAAGAAAATCAGATATATGGACAAAACAACAGAGACTACCATAGTAACAAATCAATAAAGCAGACAGATAAAGAAGATAAATTTTAAAAGAAAAAAGGAAAAGTGAAGGTGTGTTCCTTTTGGAGTGTTGCATGCCTCAGGGCTTCTCCCTTTGGGACCTACTCTCCTGGGCTTCCTGAAAGTAACTTTCATGCTGACCATTGTCAGGACCTGCCTTCCTTTGGCTTTCAGCAATCTGCTTGAAACCTCAAGTGATTCCCTGGTCCACCTTTTGTGTGGGTCTCCACAGGAGGCACCAGTCTTCCCTGTAAGGCAGGTTTGTTAGCAGCATGAGCCCAGGGCTGGAGCTCTCAGGGTCAGCTGCTAGCCAGCTGTCAATCTTCATCACCAAAAGTCTGTTTCTGAAAGGGCCTAGGCAGGGGAAGTGCTGTTTAGCTTTCAGGGAATGTAGTGAGTGTGTTCCCTGTCCCAGAGCTACTCCTCTGCAAGTGGGCAGAAGTCCTGTATGGGGACCAGTGGGGCTGGCTGGAGACCTGGAGTTCCTATCAGCTCCCCGTGTGGGGAAAGCACCAGCCTGGTGCTCAGGACAGTGGGGTGGACAGCCCCTCTCCTGATACAGGCACTGATGTTCCTGAGACTGTTCAACCCTTAGGCTTGGCCTCTGTTTTTGTTTCCTCTGAGAAGCTCAAATGCAAGGTGTGGCATGCAGGCCCCTGAGGGTGGGGTGGGCTGTATCCCCTAGGGAGTGGTTTTTTCCTTCTCCTGCCCTTTGGCTATGGGGAACAGCTAGCCCCTCTCAGGAAAAATGGCCATTTTAGTTTGCAAATGAAAACTCCTGTCCTCTGGGTTAAAAACAAACAAACAAAAAACAGATGAAAGGAAACTGTCTTTCTCTCTGACTGGCTCTGGTTTGCTGGCTCCAGACTACTTCATGGCCAGCAGTCTTTCATGGCTGGATGTTATGTGGGCCAGGGTCTCTGTTCTGGTGCTCTGGGCTGTGGAGCCCAGCCTGTGTTCTGGGCCTTGATCTTCTGAGGGAACAGTCCCTCCCATAGCCCTCCTCACTCTCCACCTGCGACCTGACCCCTGGAAGCTGGATCAGCTCCTCTCCTGACCTTGCCCTTCTATGGTCTCCAGGTGTTTTCTGTCCTTCCTGGATATGAGTCTCCTCCTCAGCTGGTAATTCCAGGTGAATTTTCTCCAATTTAGTTATATTTCCAGCCTCTCCTTAATAGGCTGCCATTTTCCCCTCGTGCTCTAATTATTTTTTTTTATATACAACTCACATACAATAAACTGCAATACCCTCAGTGTCTACCCACTGATTTTTGCCATGCACACATACACTATCTCTCACAACTGTTTTGCAATATTTATTTATTTATTTATTTATTTATTTATTTATTTTTAATAAATCTTTAATGTTCAGATTATTACAATTGTTCCTCTGTTTTCCCACCAGGCTCCCATCTCACTCTCTCTCTGGTCTTACCTTCCCCCCATTGTTTTCATCCACAGGTGTACAATTTTTGTCCAGTCTCTTCCTGCCTCTCCCTCACCCCTTTACCCCTGAGAATTGTCAGACCACTCCCTTTCTATGCCTCTAATTCTATTCAGCTTATTCTGTTCATCAGATTTTTTATTCACTTGATTTTTAGATTCACTTGTTGATAGACATGTATTTGTGGTTCATAATTTTTATCTTTCTTCTTCCTCTTCTTAAAGAATACCTTTGAGCATTTCATATAATACTAGTTTGGTATTGATGAACTTCTTTAGTTTTTCTTATCTGTGAAGCTCTTTATCTGCCCTTCAATTCTGAATGATAGCTTTGCTGGATAGAGTAATCTTGGTTGTAGGTTCTTACTATTCATCACGTTGAATATTTCTTGCCACTCCCATCAGGCCTGCATAGTTTCTGTTGAGAAATCAGCTGACAATAATATGGGTGCTCCCTTGTAGGTAATTAACTGTTTTTCTCTTGCTGCTTTTAATATTTTCTCTTTGTCTTTTGCTCTTGGTATTTTAATTATGATGTGTCTTGGTGTGGTCCTCTTTGGATTCCTTTTGTTTGGGGTTCTGTGCGCTTCCTGGACTTGTAAGTCTAATTCTTTCACCAGGTGGTGGAAGTTTTCAATCATTATTTCTTCAAATAGGTTTTTAGTATCTTGCTCTCTCGCTTCTTCTGGCATCCCCATAATTCTGATGTTGGTACCCTTGAAGTTGTCCCAGAGGCTCCTTACATTATCTTCAGATTTTTTTTTATTCTTTATTCTTTTTTCTTTTCCAGTGGAGTGTTTTCTGCTTCTTTGTATTTCAAATCTTTGACTTGATTCTTGTGATCCTCTAGTCTGCTGTTAGATTTCTATATAATATTTTTTATTTCAGTCAGTGTATGCTTAATTTCTAGTTGGTCCTTTTCCTTCTCCTCTTGGGTCTCACTAAATTTATCCATTTTTTTGTGGGAAATTCTTGAAAAACCTCATAACCATGGTTTTGAACTCTATATCCAGTCCTTTGTTTTCCTCCATTTCTTTAATTTGTGATCTTTTTTTTTTTTGTCTTCGCATATTTCACTGGTTCCCTGAGTTGGTAGAGTAGCTTTGTGTGCAAGATGTCCTATCTGGCCCAGTAGCTATGTCACCCCAGTTACCTGAGGTGGACACTCTTGGTGCACCCCTTTGTGAACTGTGCCTCCGCTTGTCCTCTCCATGAGCATGTCTCTGTACGTCAGCGTTTTACAGCTCCTCTGAGTCTTTGTGAGTCCCTCTCTTTACTTCTAGTTGTAGAATTTTCACTTAGCCAGCTTTCCTGTGGTTCTGGATGGTGTCTGTTCTGTCTTTTAGTTGTAATTTTGAAATTGTTGTGTGAGGCAGCAGCTTAGGTGTTCATCTATGCTGCCATCTTGGTTTCCGGTTTGTTTTGCAATTTTTAGTGTAGAGGTTATAAACATCATGAAAGCTTCCTTTTGATCCTCCAACTTAATCTTCACCTCCTGTCTCCAAGAGTAAACTGCTGTTCTGATTTTTTTAATACAGTTATTAGATTTTTATTCTAGAATTTAAGATGACAAAGTTAATACAATATTTCTCTTTTGTATAAAGTTTCTTTCACGCAGGATACTGCTTTTAAGTTTTATCTGTCTTAATTTGTAGCAGTAGTTCATTCATTTTTATTCATAATAATACTTTATATGTATAAATATAATGTATACTCTGGAACATAAGATCCAGAGTACCATGAAGATAGAAGGAATGGAATAAAGGAGGAAAATCTTTTCCAATGGATGAGTGGAGTGTTTCTAGTTTTTATGTTGTAAAAGAACACTGTTGTAAAAATTCTTATCTAAATTGATGGAATTGCATACCTAGATCTGGAATTGGTGAGTCATAGAGTAGGAATATGTTTAGTTTTATAAGAAATTATTGAAATTTTTTTCAAATTGCTTGTACATTTTACACTTCCACTAATAAGATATTATAGGTTTTTGACACTGTTGTAGAAAATCAGTTATCTTTATCAATGAGAGTTTATGTCTGGGCTTTTATTTTTTTGTATCATTGGTCTATTTGTCAACCCCTGTGCAAATATCACACTTTTATGATTAGTATTTTATATTGTATGGAAAGTCTTCACATCAGGGAATGTTAATCCTCTGATTCATTATTTTTTCCATACTGCTTTGGATATTCTAGGTCCTTTGCATTTTTATCTACATTTTAGAATCAGTTTATTAATGTTTTTAAAAAAGTGTCTTAGGACTTTTATTTGGATTGCTTTAAATCTTAGATAATTTTCAGAAGAATTAAGTTAAAATATTCAGTTCTTTAATCCATTAACACAGTCTTGCTCTCCATTTATTTATCACAACTGTTTTGCAATTTTTAGTGTAGAGGTTGTAAACATTTTTCATTAACTTTATACCTAAGTATGCTATTATTTCTCTGCTATTTTAGATGGAATTTAAAAAAAATCTCCTTTCTTTTGTTAATTGCTAATTATCAAAGTCAAATTATTTTTGTGTTTGACCTTTTAGCCTAAAACCTTGATCAATTCAGTTAGTAGGCATGTAAATTAATTGTGTGGTTTTTTTGTGTGGGTTTGTTAGGCTTTTCTACAATTGTGTTGTCTGTTATGAGGGCACTTTTACTTTTTCCTTTCTAATTATATGGTTTTTATTTCTTTCTACTGCCTATTGCTCTGGCTAAGATCACTAGTGAAATGTTGTGATATGATGAGAGCTGGGTAGAAGGCACTGAGCCCTCCGCAATGAAATTAACTGTAGTTTCTTGGTGCTCCTTAATTATGTTTAGAGGTTGCCTTATGTTTATAGTTTTCTGAGTTTTTATCAGCAAAAGAAGTTACAGTTTTGTTTTTTCAGAACCTATTGAAACAACCATGTGGATTTTCCTCCTTTATTCCATTCCTTCTATCTTCATGGTACTCTGGATCTTATGTTCCTACTTACAGGAAAGGGGCAAACACAGGAAGTTGCTTCCAAAGAAAAGGCAACAGCCCCATTCCATTGTGAGCAT
Organism: Lasiurus cinereus; assembly: GCA_011751065.1. Classification (NCBI taxonomy): domain Eukaryota; kingdom Metazoa; phylum Chordata; class Mammalia; order Chiroptera; family Vespertilionidae; genus Lasiurus; species Lasiurus cinereus. The sequence goes on from JAAGEH010000049.1 coordinate 442,131, forward strand.
GTGATCATATGTCCCCACCCAACTCCGAAGGCATCTGGGAAAAGTTGTTTCTTGCTTGAGGGTTGTATCTCCATCTACAAAGCAGTTACTGTGTAAGAAGGGAAAGCAGATGCTGATGGATAAGAGGCAGAAAACGATCCAACTCTATCTAATCTCTCCTGTGATGGGAAATTCACTAATGACTAAAGCAGCCAATTTCCTCCTCACAAAGTTCTGAAAATGAAATTTGCCCTTTGGATAGACTTCTTTTAGGACTTCAGAAGTTTACATCACAGATATAGGAGAGTTTTTGTTCTTTACCTCAAATGGGTTTGAAATCAGTTCATTCTAAAGCCAGTAATGATGTCACTCCACCACTCACAAGAGCTCTGTTGCCTGTCTAAGTTGGCTTGGTATCGGTGATCTCCATATCAGAAGGAGAAGAGTCCACAGAGCAAGGCACCCTATGGCAAAGTGCTATACCAAGAGCAGGTGCAAAGACATTACAAGGCAGCAATAAGGTCTGACCAGCTGCTGACCAGGGTGTAGGTGCTGTGGTTTGCACCTATGTTGGCAGTTCAGCTTTTCTTAGTACATCAACTTTGACCTCTGGTTTCCACTTGACCCCATGATGGATGCAGCAGTTCCAGGAAAAAGAGGTATGTAACTCCCCCCCCCCACCCGCCCCAACAATCTTCTTTGCCATTTTGCCACGTTTCTTTAAATGTCATAATTTACCTTCATTCCTTTGGATTTAGGTATTTCTCCCTCCTAATGTGCAAATAAAAATTGAGATTGGACTGATATATTATCACATTGATTAATTAGCTGGAGGAATTTCAGGCAAGCATGGCAGTAGTAGATAATTCTCAATAATATACTGGTAACCTCTGTGCTATTCATTTTCTTTAAATGAGGAAAGTGAGGGTTAGTGAAGTTAAGCAATTTGGTAAACACTACTTGGCAATTTGATAACAAAGCTATGCAATCAGTGTTTCCTAACCTTAAAGTGTGTGTGTGTGTGTGTGTGTGTGTGTGTGTGTGTGTGTGTGTTTCTTCATTTGTGTTTTCCTTCAGGTAAGTGGTTAATTTCATAGTTTGATAAAGTGCTAAAGACAAACCATGCAGACATCTTTCTGGTGGATGCAGGGAACTTCTAGTGGGCTAAACAGCGACCTAAAGTTTACTTTAGAGGTCAGCTATACCTCAAGTTGAATCCTGCTTCTTTTGCTTGCTGATTCCCAAAGGGAAGTGATTTAGCCTCAGTGGGCCTCAGTTTCCTCATCTGAAAAAAAACAAGGATTCTTTGTAAGTCAGGTTTTCTTGATCCTAACATTATTGGCATTTTGGTCTGATCATTCTCTGCTGTTAGATGGTCTGTCCTATGTAGGATATGTAGCAAGACCTCTGGTCTTTACTGTTACGTGCCAGTCAGACACTCCCCACAAACTGTGGCAATGCCTCTGGGTATAGCTACATGTTCCCTGGGACAGAAGTCACTGTTGGGAAGCACTGCAGTCAGCACTAACCAAGACTGTGCTCAGTCTTCATGTCATGCCTGGCTCAGTGCAGCTCATCTGTGGTGATATGTTGCTACCTCTTCTACAGCCTCCACCCCTGTACCCTCAAATCAATTTCATCTACGATCATGCCTCCATTTAGAGAGATTTGCTGGGTTTCAAACAAACAATGGATCAGCTCCTTGATTCTGCTTGTTATTCACCCAAATGGGTTTAAATTGCAAACTCGATAGTATCATTTTCAAATATGTCCCAAAGACTGCATTTTCCTTTACATTTTCAATCGACTTGTTCACAAATTGCAGGCTCAGCTAAAAAAATAACATTTAATATACTTTTTAGCTGTGATTTTCTTTGTGGGAGGAGGCACTGATTTTTTTTTTTTAACCTAGAAGCAAATGCATATTTAAAATTGGGTTTTGGGCACAACTAGCAGATTTGGAGTATCTTATAAAGCCACTGGCTGCCGAGTGTGAAACAAAGGGCCCGAGTGAAAGGGCCTCAGAGCTCCTGATGGAAATGTGGCCTCCAGAAGTGGGGAGGACAGAAGATAAATGTCCAGATACAGATGTCGTGCTGGCTCGCAATAGTGGTGCTGGAAGCCGCAGGCTCAGGAGTGACCGAATGGAGGCTTGGAGAAATGGTGAGAGCTATGATGGTTCAGAGGAAGGCTTTCAGGGCATAAAAAAAAAAAAAAAAAAAAAAACAAAAAAAAACGGGCCAACCTGCTTGGAAATGGGTCCGGAGCCTGAGTGGTTACCTGGCTCTGGTCAGCAAAGCAGAGATGTAGCTCATGGCTCAACCATCACATTCCACCAGAAATCAAGGATTAGAAGACATTTGTAAGGAAAACCCCCAGGCAGTGAAAATGGTTCTAAGCTGGACATGTGTTTTTAATAAACTTTCCAGGAGACTCAATTCACATAAACTTGAAGCATCATGAACTTGGGATCTGTGTATTGAACAGCTGCTTAGTGCTGGATGAAGACAGCAGAAACCTTCGATGATAACTATGTCATCCTATTTTACATATGTAATTGAGATCTTAAAATGTCCAAAAGATAGAGATTTTGGTATTTACATTACAGATAGGAACACTGACTCAAAAAGGCCAGACTCTACCCTGGAGCTTCTGGCAAAGTAGGAATGGGCATGGGCACCTCAGACAACTGAATCTATGGGAAGCTCTCAGATGGTCCTGGTATGCTACCAGTTCCCCTCATGCCATCCTGACCCCTCTGTCTGGGACATCTCCCACCACCTCTCCCTGCAGATGCCTCCTCATCCTTAGGCCAGCTCATCCTCCCACCTGCCTCACAAGTTGAGCTCAGCAGCCTTCCTTGTGTCCTCTCAGTGGAACTTCAGTTTCCATCTCAGCAAGTGATACAATGGGCCTGGAAATCACCTGTTGCTACTTTCTAGGACAGTGATTCTCTATCAGGGGTCATTCCGCCCCAGGGGACATTGGACAATGTCTGAGCCACTTCTGGTTGCCACAGCTGGGAAAGGGCCAGGGGTGCTGCTCAACCCTGCAATGTGAAGAAAGCCCACAGAGGAGTGCCCAGCCCCAGAGTCCAGAGTGCTGTGGTGGAGAAGCTGGAAGATAAATATTTTCCCTGTGTCACCAGCTGCACGCCCGAGCAGGGGGCCTGTTGTTCTGTCTTCTCTGTGGCTCCCATCTTTGTCTGTAACATGGGTTCACCGGGAGTGGTTGCCTCACCACTGCTGTGATGATGACAGGAGTTAACATATGCAATGTGCCTAGAACAGTGCCTGGTAGGCTTGCTGGACCCACAGCCCCATTCCCAGGTGACTTACAAGTAGCCATGGCCATTCTGCCTAGTAATGCTGTCCCTGTCCTCCTGACGCCTCCTGGCCAGGGTTCCACAGCACCTTGTGAGGACCCTCTTTCCTTCATCCTCACATTTGCATTTCAGACCTACCTGGCTGGCTGGGCTTTCTGTGGGTATAAAATGGACACACTGGTTGTCTCCTCTCCAGAAAGCCTGCCTGATGGGAGTAAAAGAGGTAGACATTCATTGCGGTGGAGCCTCAGTGGGGATGGCTAATTTAGGAGACAATCAGAGAACATGGGTCTCCTCTGTCCCACTTTGGGTCCCTGTAAAGGCAGGTTTATTGTGTCTTCCCAGGTGCCATGGGCACCCAGCCCCTTTCAAACTGGCCCAGGTGCCTTCCTGGTCAGGCCCGTGCTGCACCCTGGAGACACAAGGCAAACTAAGGCATGCCCGTTAGCCTACAGGAAACTCACAGACACGCTGAACTCACTGAGCTAACAGATGTCAGTGCTCCCAGCAGAGGGCCCTCAGCTGATGGGACTTGTAGAATCTTGGCCTGAGATTCTGGGGTTGGAGGATGGCCAGGCAGGAGGATGCATCTTACATGCATTGCCACGATGATGGGTGCACTGCAGACCTTTTACTAAGTGTCCACCCACAGGGGTAGCTATGATCCTCCCCTCCCCTGGGGAAACTTGGGCTCAGGGAGGAAAAGTGCGTGCCCAAAGTAGAGGGACCAGAAGTTTCTGCCTCCATCTATATATGACAGTTATAGGCAACCCCGTCTCACTGTTCTGCCCTCTCCTGCTCTTGTACTTGGCATTGTTGGGCCCTCATCGAGGGACCTGGTCTGCATTTGCTTTCCTGGGCAACCAGATGCTGCCTGTCCTTGGCTGTACCCAGAGACAGCCTAGGCGCCTATGCTGATGGTATGCAGGTCTACCTGAGCACTCCATGCCATCTGCCAGCCCACCCAGCCCGCCCCCTCAAGTATGCTGTCCTGGTGGTTTTGCAGGAGGTGGCCCTTCTCTTTAGAGGTAAATCAATACCCTCCATACACACTGTTGATCTGGCTGGTTTTCACGCTGCTCCCAACCTTGCAAATCACTGCTGTCAAAACTGCTTATCTGACTAGGAAGGCTGGAGGAGCCAGGCCATAAAATTTAATGAAATTACTGCAGAAATGAGGGTGTTAGTGACAATGAGGTGGAATTATAACTTGAAGAATGGCAAGGGAGGCTCAGAATGCTCCAGTGTCTACCTGTCAAGTCATTAATCAAAGGGTCCTGTTTCCCCTGATGTCCAGGCTTAGTCTCATCCTCCACCAGCCTCCTGGGCTGGCTGGCTTCCCCATACTGTTTTCTCAGTTAACAGAATTTTGACTTTGGAAAAGTGTCAGGTTCAGCTAGTTTCAACCTTTTTATTTTATGGATGGGTAAGTGAAGATTCAGAGCCTCCTCACCATCACTGATTGTTTTAGGGACAGAACCAATATTTACACCAGATCCCTTGGCGTACCCTTTCTATCATTTTGGAACACTTATTAAGATTAAAAGAACTGTATGCACACAGCTCTATGAATTAGCATTTAAACACAGATGAAGCTAGGTAATAGGAGTGAGAGGCGAGGAGAGACCCACCCGCACTCCAATGAGGTGAGGTTTTAACCATTTTCACTGTGTCACATTGTCTTTCTCCCCAAAGAACCCCCAGCCTGAGCCAGACCTGGAAAACTAACTCCCACTACCCAAATCCCACACCAATAAACACTTTTCATCCTGGCACCAACTTTTTGATAGATCTTAGGAGAACATAAAAGTACCAGCGCAGTGCCTGCCCTCAGCGAGTTCATTCTAGTGGGGAAATGGTAAAATTGGCAAATTGTCTCTCAAGTTGATGCCCTGTGTAAGGACAGGGATGGTCTAGAACTTGGGGACATAAATGCTCAGAACCTGGAAGCGGTGTTGCCTGATCAGGAGAACATTTCAGCCTGGCATGATGCAGGCAGCTCACTGTCTTGAACTGCTGCTTTTCGTGCACAGCATGTTTCCCCTCTCCTTATTGCCCATGTCTTGGACTGGAACAAGACCTTCCTTTACACGTTTGAGTCTTCATCCATGTATAGCTCAGGCTCATATCTTTGGGGTTACACAAGTTGGATAGATGAATTGAAGACACCATGATGACATGTGAAATGGAGGTGACCATGCTTACCTTGAAGGGTCCTTGGAAATTTAAATTATGCCAAGCTCCCAGAAAGTTTTTTTCATAGAGAAATTAAGCATTTTGAATTCTCATTTGTGCCAGACCCTGTTGCAAGTGTAACTTCATTGAGTAGCAGCAGGTACTTTGTTAGTTGCTGAGCCAATATTTCTTGACAGTTGTTGAAAGAATGTTTTTTTTTTCTTCTTCTAAGAATTAGCAAGCCTGGTACCATCCTTAAGGAGCTGTCTTGGGCCAGTGGGAACCATTTGGTGGGGAGCTGCCCACATAGGCTGTCCCTGTGGGCTCTCAGCACTGAGGAAGGAAAAGAGCAACATGTCTTCCCACCAGGCACCAAACTAAACTGTGTGTGATTAATCCCTGCTGGGCTGTCTGGCTTGGGGGAGGTGGGGAGTCCTAAAATGAGATTTCAGTCTAATGAACTCTTGAACTTGGCTGGACTTTGCAGAAAATGCTGCATGTGAGATTTATTTCAGGATGGCCCCACCAGCTCTGACCACAGCAATGTTTGTATGAGGACAAGTGGGAAAAGCATGGGTTTGGGAATCCCACAGGCACAGGTTCAAATTCTAACCTCACCACATGGGCATAGAGAAAGATATGAGACAGTTCCCTAACTTTTGAGCTTCAGACTCCTCATTTACAAGATCAGGATGCACACACTGACCCTGTGTAAGCAAGGTGTGAATTATATGAGGTGGTGTGCATAAGTGGCTCATCACACTGGTGGCCCCACCTCCTGTGTCCTCACTCGAGTCTCAGGGAAACTGGTGCAGGTTGAGCTTCCTCTGTGAAGGCCTGCCATTTCTTTGCACCATCCACAAGCTGGCCAACTTAGGGCCCTGCAGGAGCCTGCCTAATGTCAGGTCTTCTCTCAGACACTCAGATGTGCTGCCATCCAGAGAGCCCTGGGATGAGCTATGCATGTTTTTGCAAACCTGTGGGTCTCCCACTTGTATGGAAGAGCGAGGCCTCCCTGCTCCTGGATGTCCAGATGTGCACAACAGACACTTCCAGGTGTTTCCCATCTCTGAGTGAAGAGGCACTGTTAACAAGTGGAAGCCAAGCTTTCCACACACCCTGCAGGGCCCAGGCCTCCACTCAAGGCAACAAAGTTTCAATTACAGAAGCTAAATCCCAACAAAAATGATGGCAGCCATGGAACTAGAGAGAGCAGGAGGCTAAGTTTGCCCCTGGTGATGGAGGAAGCCAAGCTTCTTCAGGCCTGGCCTGTCTTGACCTCCATTTAAGGCTACAAAGTTTCAATTATAGAAAATAAATAAATCCCAACGAAATGGCTGCCACCATGGAGCAAGCAGGAAGCTTGGCTCTGCTCCAGGCTACAAAGTTTCAATTGTAGAATATAAATAAATCCCAGATACCAGGGACTATGCTTGGGTCTCCAGGGGGTGTGGCCAGCCTGCAAACCACCATAGGCCCCTTGCTCAGGCTGTTTCATGCCCCAAGGGAAACTCCACCCTGATCTGGGACAACCTTCAGGGCAAACCAGTTGGCCCCCACCCATGCACCAGGCCTCTATCCTATCTAATAAAAGAGTAATATGCAGATTGACCATCACTCCAACACACAAGATGGCTGCCTGCATGTGGTCAAAGATCTTGCCCCCATGGGGACACAAGATGGCCACCACAAGTGGCAGCAGGGGAAAGCAGTTGGAAGGGACCAGGCCTGCAAGGGAGGGCAGTTGAGGGTGATCAAGCCTGCAAGGGAGGGCAGTTAGGGATGACCAGGCCTGCAGGAGAGGGCAGTTAGGGGCAATCAGGATGGTAGGGGAGTGGTAAGGGGTTGATCAGGCTGGCAGACAGAAACAGTTAGGGGCAATCAGGAAGGCAGGCAGGTGTTCAGTTGGGAACCAGCAGTGCTGGATTATGAGAGGGATCCTAGATTGGAGAGGGTGCAGGCTGGGCTAAGGGATACGCTCCCTCTACCCTTCCCCCCCCCCCAACACACACGCATACAGATTTCTTGTGCTGGGCCTCTAGTAATATTTATAAAATATGTATAATAAGCAAAAATAATGCAATAAATGCCAATATATTCCTCCTGAAGGACAAAAGCAATACCACAGTTTGAATGCAGGGATGCCTTATCCTCATCCCATCCTTTTCTTTCCCACAAGTACCCACTTTACTTGGTTTGTGCTTATGTTCTTGCCTTTATTCTGAATGTGTGCAAGGATGGCCCAGCTCTAGCAGGGTCAAGGTATATCACTCAGAGAATGTGCCTGCACACTTCCAGGTTCACTTGCGGCAGTGAGTGCACTCAGGGTAGGTTCAGCTATGACTTGCAGGCCCCCCAAAGCATAAAGTGCTTAGTGTTGCAAATTTTAAACTTTATTTAAATGGAATCGCACCATATGTACTCATTTGCAGTTTGTTTTCTATAGCTCAACATTGTCTCCTGAGTAGGAGGCACCATCTGCTCATAGCTGTAGTTTATTTATTTCACCACCATACAGTATTGCACAGTACTAATGTCCCAGGCTTTCAGTGTTTCCCTGTCCTTGGCGTTTGCTTGTTTCTGAGGCTTTGCTGTTGAAAGAGTGCTGCTTGGAGCTTCTTAGAGATAATCTCTGGAAGTTACAAGCCCCAGGGCTTCTATGCGATCCTGGGAGAGGAACGAGGAAAAGTGGGAGTGAGTGCACAGCAGCAGTTTCAGGAGATAACATCACATTGTTACTCTAAAGCCGTACATGGCATTTTCTGAGCATCCTTCCAAAATGTGATTTTGTCAGACTGAAAATTCTGCATCTGATGGATGTAACATGGCATCTAAATGTAGTTTGGATTTGAATTTTCCTGATTAACAATGAATTAAGCTTCTTTGTATGGGTGTACAAGTCATGGGTATTTCTTTGTATTCCTTAAAATCTTTGGCACATTTTTTCTTCTTTTTAAAAAAAATCATCATCGAGAAACCAAGATGGCAGCATAGGTGAACACACCTAAGCTGCTGCCTCGCACAACAATTTCAAAACTACAACTAAAAGACAGAACAGACACCATCCAGAACCACAGGAAAGCTGGCTGAGTGAAAATTCTACAACTAGAAGTAAAGAGAGTGGCTCACAAAAACTCAGAGGAGCTGTAAAAAGTTGAGGTATGGAGACGCGTCATGGAGAGAGTGCTGACTACTGATTGTGCCACTGGTGTTCTCTAGCAGGAGGAAAACAGAATCTCACCAAAGCACTGAAATCCAGGTCCAACTGCACTGAACCCCAGTTTCAGGCAAGACCCTGGGGAACCAGACTCATATGGGTCCCTAGAGCACACAGAAACTCAGGGGAACCAAAAAGCAGAGTTCTGGAAGCTCGCACGCGTGAAAGGAGGTCTGGAGGCAAGCCCGCATGCGCAGGCACAGCTGATCCTCACAGCCAATTGGCTTGGAGGTCAATCCACCCCCAGTGATATCAACAACAACAAGGCTGTACACACAGTCCACAAAGGGGTGCACCAAGAGTGTCCACCTCAGGTAACTGGGGAGGCATAACTACTGGGCCATATAGGACACCTATCACACAAAGCTACTTTACCAACTCAGGGAAGCAGTGAAAATGTGGAGACAAACAGATCACAAACGAAAGAAATGGAGGAAAACAAATAACTGGATATAGAGTGCAAAACCATGGTTACAAGATTTTTCAAGAATTTCCTAGAAAAGATGGATAAATTTAGTGAGACCCAAGAGGGGATGAAAAAGGACCAACTAAAAATTAAACATACACTGACTGAAATAAAATATATTATACAGAAACCTAACAGCAGACTAGAGGAACATAAGAATCAAGTCAAAGATTTGAAATACAAAGAAGCAAAAAACACTCCAGTGGAAAAGCAAAAAGAAAAAAGAATACAAAAATTGGAAGATAGTGTAAGAAGCATCTGGGACAATTTCAAGTGTGCCAACATCAGAATTATGGGGTGCCAGAAGAAGAGAGAGATACTGAAAACCTATTTGAGGAAATAATCACTGAAAACTTCCACCACCTGGTGAAAGAATTAGACTTACAAGTCCAGGAAGCACACAGAACCTCAAACAAAAGGAATCCAAAGAGGACCACACCAAGACACATCATAATTAAAATACCAAGAGCAAAAGACAAAGAGAAAATATTAAAAGCAGCAAGAGAAAAACAGTTAATTACCTACATATGATTGTCAGCTGATTTCTCAACAGAAACTATGCAGGCCAGATGGGAGTGGCAAGAAATATTCAAAGTGATATATAGCAAGAATCTACAACCAAGATTACTCTGCCCAGCAAAGCTATCATTCAGAACTGATGGGCAGATAAAGAGCTTCACAGATAAGAAAAAACTTTATTTAAATGGAATCGAACCATATGTAGTCATCTGCAGTTTGTTTTCTATGGCTCAACCAAACCAGTATTATATGAAATGCTGAAAGGTATTCTTTAAGAAGAGGAAGAAGAAAATGGTAAAGGTAAAATTATGAACAACAAACACGTATCTATTAACAAGTAAATCTAAAAATCAAGTGACTTGAATATCTGATGAACAGAATAAACTGGTGAATATAATAGAATTAGGGGCATAGAAAGGGAATGGACTGATAATTGTCTAGGGGAAAGACATGAGGGGGGTGTAGGGAAAAATTGGGCAAAAATCATACATCTATGGATGAGGACAATGTGGAGGAAGTAAGGGCAGAGGGTGGAGTGGGAACCAGGTGGAGGGGAGATATGGGGGGGAGAGGAACAATTGTAATAATCTGAACAATAAAGATTTATTAAAATTAAAAAAAAAATAAATCATCATCATTGTTGTAAGTATTACAGATATTCCCTTCCCTTCCCTTCTCTTCTCTTTTCTTCTCTTCCCTTCCCTTCCCTTCCCTTTCCTTTTCTTTCCTTTTCTTCTTCTTGCTATTGATCTCTCTTCTCCCAGCCCTGGTCCCTCCCAAGCCTTTCTACATTATTATCTGTGTCCATGGGCTATGCATATATATGTATAATTTCTTCTGTTTATCCCATCCCTCCATAGCCATCACCCCTACCTCCACTTTCCCTCTGAAATTCATCAGTCTGTTTCATGGTTCTGTTGTTTCTTCTAAGATTTTTATGGTGTCATGACATACATTTAGGTCTTTTGTCCATTTTGAGTTTATTTTGTGTGTGCTGTAATTTGGTGGTCCAGTTTTATTATTTGGCATGTACTTGTTCAATTTACCCAACACCATTTATTGCAGAGACTGTCTATTCAATTGTACGCTCTTGCTTCCTTCATCATGTATTTTTAAAAATCATTATTGTTGAAAGTATTACATATGTCCCCTTTTCTCCCCCACAGACCCCTTCTAGCCTGGCCCAACCCCCAACTCAGGCCTTTCCCACCCTATTAACTATGTCCATGGGTTATGCATATATGCATACAAGTCTTTGGTTGATCACTTCCCACCTACCCATGCTCCTTGCCTTCCCTCTGAGATACCTCAGTCTGTTCTATGTCTCTGGATCTACCAGTATTTGTTCATTAGTTTATTTTGTTTATTAGATTCCACATATGAGTGAGATCATGTGATACTTGTCTTTCTCTGACTGGATTATTTCTCTTAACATAATATTCTCCAGGATCATCCATGCTGTCTCAAAGGGTAAGAGGTCCTTCTTTTTACTGCTGCATAGTATTGCATAGTAAAAATGTCCCATAGCTTTTTTATGCACTCATCTGCTGATGGGCACTTGGGCTGTTTCCAAATCATAGCTATTGTAAATTGTGCTGTTATGAACATAGAGATGCACACATTCTTTCTGGTGTTTTGGGTTACTTAGGATATATCCTTAGAAGTGGTATCACTGGGTCAAATGGCAATTCCATGTTTAACTTTTTGAGGAAACTCCATACTGTTTTCCATAATGGCTGCACCAGTCTGCATTCCTAGGGTTCTCTTTTTTTTCCACATCCTCACCAGCACTTGTAATTTGTTGATTTGTTGACAGTAGTGATTCTGACAAATGTTAAGTGATACCTCATTGTCATTTTAATTTGCATATCTCTGATGATTGGTGACTTTGAGCATTGTTTTATACGTCTCTTGGCCATATGTAAGTCTGCTTTGGAGAAGTGTCTATTTAAGTTTTTTGTCCATCATTTAATTGGATTGTTTGCTTCCTTTTGTTAAGTTGTATGAGTTCCTTATATATTTTGGATATTAACACTTTATCAGATGTATCACTACCAAATATGTTCTCTCCTTTTTCATTTTGTTGATGGTTTATTTTGCTCTGCATAAACTTTTTATTTTAATATAGTCCTATTTATTATTTTCTCTTTAGTTTCCTTTGCCCTAGGAGATGTATCCACATACATATTGCCGTGAGAGATGTCTGAGAGTTTGCTGCCTATAGTTTCTTCTAAGATTTTTTTAGTTTCACATCTTACAGGTAAGTCTTTTATCCATTTTGAGTTTACTTTTGTGTATTGTGTAAGTTGATGGTCTAGTTTCACTTTTTTGCATGCATCTGTCCGATTTTCCCAAAAACATTTATTGAAGAGACTGTTTTGACTCCTTTGTATGCTCTTGCCTTATTTGTCATATATTAATTGAGCCTAATGGCTTAGGTTGATTTCTGGGGTCTCTGTTCTATTCCATTGATGTATAGGTCTACCCTTGTGTCTTACTTTTTTTGTTGCAATGGTAAATAGGATTATTTTTTAGTTTCTCTTTCTGAGAAGTCATTATTATTGTATAGAAAATACATAAATTTTTTTGGTATTGATTTTGTACCCTGCTATATTGCTGAGACCCTTTATTAGCATTTTTTTATGTACACCATCATGTCATCTGCAAATAAAGACAGATTTACTTCCTTCTTTCCAATTTGGATGGTTTTGTTTTTTCTTCTTGTCTTATCACTGTGGCTAGGACTTCCAGTACTATGATGAATAAGAGTGGTGAAAGCAGACATCCCTGTCATGTTCCTATTTGTAGGAGAAATAGTTTTAATATTTTTTCCATTGAATATAATTTTGGCTGTAGGTTTGTCATATGTGGCATTTATTATGTTGAGTTATGATTCTTCTTTTCACACTTTGCTGAGAGTTTTTATCAAAAATGGGTGTTGAATTTTGTTGAGTGCTTTTTCTGTGTCTGTTGGCATGATCATGTGATTTTTGTCTTTCAATTTGTTTATTTGATATATCACGTTTATTGATTTGTAAATATTGTACCAGCTTTGCATCCCTGAAATAAATCTCACTTGGTTATGATGTTTGATCTTTCGTCTATATTACTGGATCTGATTTGCTAATATTTTGTTGAAGATTTTAGCATCTATGTTCATCAGGATTATTGGCCTGTAATTTTGTTTCATTGTAGTGTCCTTATCTGGTTTTGGAATTAGGATAATGCTGGCTTCATGAAAAGAGCTTGGAAGTGTCCCTTCCTCTTGGATTTTTTTGGAGAATGTGGGTATTTGTGCTTCATTGAATATTTTCAGTGGGTATGGGTATTAATGTTTCATTGAATATTTGGTAAAACTCCCCTGTGAAGTCATCTAGATCAGGACTTTTGTTTGCTGGGACTTTTGATTATGGCTTCTATTTCCTCAATTGTTATTGATCTATTCAGGTTTTCTGATTCTTCCTGATTCAGTTTTGGGAGATTGTATTTTTTTCTGGGAATTGTCCATTTTGACCACATGCATGTTGGCATATAGTTGTCCATAGTATTATTATTATTTTTTTTTTACAATCCATATACAAACTCCTTTGTATTTCTGTGGTGTCAGGAGTTACTTCTCTGTATTTGTTTCTGATTTTATTTATTTGGGCCTTCTCTGTTTCTTGATGAGTATGGCCAAAGGTTCATCAATCTTGTTTATCATTTCAAAGAACCAGCTTGTGGTTTCATTATTATTATTATTATTATTATTATTATTATTATTTTTGTGTGTGTGTGTGTGTGTGTGTTTTGTCTCTATGTCATTTATTTCTGCTTTGATATTTATTATTTTCTTCCTTCTACTTATTCTGGGCTTTTCTTGTTGTTCTATTTCTAATACTTTAAGTTGTATGGTTGAATAGTTTACTATTAATTTTTATTGTTTTCTGAATGCAATGAACTTTCTTCTCAGGATTGCTTTTGCTGTGTCCCAGAAGTTTAGGGTTGTTGTGTGTTCATTTTCATTTGTTTCCAAAAAAATTTGATTTCTTTATTGATATCATTGGTAATCCATTCATTTTTTAATAGCATGCCATTTAGCTTTTATGTGTTTGAATATTTTTGAGTGTTTTTACTGTTGTTGATTTCTAATTTCATTCCATTGTGATCAGAAAAGATGCTTCATATCATTTCAATTTTCTTGAACTTGTAGTGACTTGTTTTGTGTCCTAATATATGGTATATCTTTTGAAATGTCCCATGTGCACTTTGAAGAATGTATATTCTATAGCTTTGGGGCAAAATGTTCTATAAATGTCAATTAAATCTATCTGATCCAGAGTGCCATTTAGAGTCACTATTTCTTTGTTAATTTTTTTGCTTGGAAGCTCTATCTAGTTAAATCAACAGGTTTGATGTTTATTTTGTCAGAGAGGAGTATTGCCAACCCAGCTTTTTTTTTAATTTCCATTTTCATTGAAAGTATTTTTCCATCCATTCTCTCTCATCCTGTTTGAGTATTTTGTTCTGAGGTGGGTCTCTTGTAGACAGCAAATATTTGAGTTATGTTTTTGTATTCACTTAGCTACCCTATATCTTTTGATTGGAGATTTTAAATTCATTTACTTATTGATAGGTGCCTATTTATTGCCATTTTAATTCTTTATGCCTCTGTCTCTCTCTCTCTCTCTCTCTCTCTCTCTCTCTCCTATCTCTCTCTCTCTCTTCCATTCTTTCTCTCTCATTAGTAGTCTCTTTACCATTTCTTTCAGTGCTGGTTTGGTGGTGACACACTCTTTTGAAAAAAATATATTTTATTAATATTTTACAAAGAGTAAGGGAGAAGAATAGAGAGTTTGAAACATCGATGAGAGAGAAACATCAATCATCTGCCTCCTGCACACCTCCTACTAGGGATTTACCCACAACCAAGGTACATGCCCTTGATTGGAATCAAGCCTGGACCCTTCAGTTCACAAGCTGATGCTGTGTCCACTGAGCCAAACTTGTCAGGATGGTGACAAACTCTTTTAGTCTCCCTCTTTTCTTGTCTGAGAAGCTCTTTATTTCACCATCATTCATGACCTAAATATCTGGACAAATGAATGAATACCAGGCTAGGGTCCTGGTGGTCCATGGTGGGAGTCAGTCCTGGGTCATGGGGCCCACAGCAGGAGTCAGTCCTGGGTTCCAGCGGCCCATGGCAGGAGTCAGTCATGGGTCCTGGATGCCTACGGCATAGCAGGAGGGAGCTGTGGGAATGGAGCCATGTTCCTGTTGACTGGCCTCTGGGTCCCTCCCCCTACATGCAGGCTCTGGGGAACCAGAGCCATGCTGACATTGGACTGGCCTCTTGGTCCCTAACCCTGTCCTCAGTCTCTGGGGAACAAGAGCCATGCTGTGATCTGGGAATCTTGGTCTCTCCCTCCATCTGCAGTCTCCAGGGAACTGGAGCCATGCTACAATCAGACTGGCCTCATGGTCCCACCCTTCTGGCCTGAAGGCCTGGGGAACCAGAGCCATGCTGAGATGGGGCTGGACCCTACCGAAGGGGTCCCATATTGTGAGAGTTTGCAGGTGGGGCTGAGACACTCCCCACCCCCCTCCCCCACCCAGTGCATGAATTTTCATGTAGTAGGCCTCCAGTACATTGAATGATAGTCTTGCTGGATATAGTAATCTTAGTTTTAGATCCTTGCTTATCATTATTTTGTTGATTTTTAATTTTTTATTATTGTATTGCATGTATACCTTTTCATTACTTTGAATACTTAAAACCATTTTTTCTGGCCTGTAGAGTTTCTGATGAGAAATCAGCTGACAGCCTTATGAGAGCTTCTTTGTAGGTATCTAATTGCTTTATTCTTGCTGCCTTTAAGATTCTCTCTTTGTCTTTAATTTTTGGCATTTTAATCATGATGTATCTGGCCTATTTGCGTTCTTTTTGCTTGGGACTCTTTGTGCCTCTTGAACTTGTGTGCCTTTTTCCTTCTCCAAGTTAGGGAAGTTGTCTGTCATTATTTCTTTAAACATGTTTGTGAGTGCCCCACATTGGGCTGCCAATTGTGAGTATAGCCCCCACATCCTGCGTGGTTCAGGGTTCAGGTTCAGGGTTTGGGTTCTGGAGGAGGGCCCACACAAATGAAAGAGACTAGACAAGAAAATATTAATTTGAAAACTGGAGGTCAGGTGGAAGCCCAAGAGAGGACTCTGCTTTACTCTGGCCTTGCCATCCTTTTTATTCAGGTTTTGGGATATACCCATAGCCCTTAAGCAGGCCATTTCCAGTAACAGTTTGATGATAGCCCACCAGCAAGGATTTACATAAGACTAAAAGGTGAAAGTTGCTTCAGCTACCATTGTCTTGACTAAACAGTGGGTGTTTGGCTCTGACAAGGTTGGCCAGACTTTCAGATTCCTTGTGCACCCCTTTCTGCTACCAACACATGTTCTCTATCCCTGGCTCAAGTTCTCCCTCTTTCTGGCACTCCTATGATGGAAATATTATTACGTTTCCTGTTGTTCCACAGCTCCCTTAAGTTGTCCTTTTTTTTTTAATTACTTTTTATTTCTTTTTGGTTCTCTGATATTGTGATTTTTTTCTACCCTATCTTCTAATTCACTGATCCAATCCTTGGCTTCCCCTAATTTGCTGTGTATTTCTTCTTCTGTATTCTTTATTAGTGCTATGCCATTCTTCAATTTCTGGGGTCTCTGTTTTGTTCTATTGATCTATATGCCTCTTCTTGTGCCAGTACCAGGCTGTATAATGGCTTCATAGTATACCTTGATATTTGGTATTGTGAGTCCTCCAACTTTGTTTTTCTTGCTCAGGATTGCTGCAGCTATTTGGGGTCTTTTTTTGGTTCCATATGCATTTTTGGAGTGTTTCTTCTAGATCTGTAAAATATTTTAAAAGATAGTATATATTTTTTTCCATTGATCTATATGACCAGGCTGTTTTGATTATGATGGCTTTGTAATTTGATATCTGATATTATGATTCCTCTAATTTTGTTCTTTCTCAAGATTGGTGTGGCTATTCAGGGTCATTGTTGTTCCATATGCATTTTTAATTTTGTTTTCTTTAGATCAGGCAAGAAGAAGAAATATAAGGCATCCAAGTTGGAAAAGTAAAACTGTCATTATTTGCAGCTGACATAATATTGTACATAGAAAAACCTAAGGACTACACCAAAAAAGAACTGCTAGATTTAAATAAATGAATTTGGTATTGAGACAGGATACAAAATTAACAACCAGAAATTGATGCCTCTAGATCTGTGAAATATGTCATTGGTATTTTAATAGGGATTGCATTTAATCTATAGATTGCTTGGGGTAATGTGGACATTTTAATAATGTTAATTCTATCAATCCATGAACACCTGCCTGCCTGCCACTTGTTTGTATTTTTCTCTATTTCTTTTGTTTGGCTTCCTATAGTTTTCCAAGTACAGGTCTTTTTCCTCCTTGGTTAAGTTTATTCCTAAGTATTTTAATTTTTTTTCAATGATAAATGGGATTATTTTCTTAGTTTCTATTTCTGGAATTCATTATTGGTGTATAAAAATTCCAATGATTTCTGGGTGTTACTTTTGTATTCTGCTACATTGCCAAATTCATTTATTAAATCTATTAGTTTTTTGGTGGGGACTTTAAAATTTTCTTTCTTTTTAAAAAAATATATTTTATTGATTTTTTACAAAGAGGAAGGGAGAGGAATAGAGAGTTAAAAACATCGATGAGAGAGAAACATCAACCAGCTGCCTCCTGCACGCCACCTACTGGGGATGTGCCCCCAACCAAGGTACATGCCTTTGACAGGAATTGAACCTGGGACCTAACAGTCCGCAGGCCAATGCTCTATCCACTGAACCAAATTGGTTTTGGTGACTTTAGGATTTTCCATGTACAATATCATGACCTCTGCGGATAATGACAGTTTTACTTTCTCTTTTGCAATTTGGATGCTTTTTATGTTTTCTTCTTGTCTGATAACTGTGGCTATGACTTCCAATACTATGTTGAATAAGAGTGGTGAAAGCAGACATCTCTGACTTGTTCCTTTTCTTGGGGAGAATGGTTTCAGTTTTTGCCAGCACATTTTTCTTTTAAGTAATTTTTTTCTGTCTTATATAATAAAGAGGTAATATGCAAATTCACCCTCACCAGATGGCTGCCCCCATGTGGTCAAAGATGGCCATAACAAAATGGCTAGTAGGGGAGGGTAGTTGTGGATGATCAGACCAGCAGGAGAGGGCAGTTAGGGGCTACAAGGCCTGCAGGGGAGGGCAGTTAGGGGTGACCAGGCCAGAAGGGCAGGGCAGTTGGGGGAGACCAGGCCAGCAAGGGAGGGCAGTTTGCCAGCAGGGGAGGGCAATTAGGGTGACCGACTGTCAGGGGAGGGCATTTGGGAGTGATTGGGCTGGCAGGGGAGGGCAGTTGGGGACGATCGGGTTGGCAGCAGAGCAGTTAGGCATAGATCAGTCTGGTAGAGAAGTGGTTAGGGGGCGATCAGGCTGGCAGGCAGAAGTGTTTATGGGCAATCAAGCAGGCAGGCAGGCAAGCTGTTGGGAGCCATCAGTCCCGGATTGTGGGATCAGGCCTAAATTGGCAGTCAGACATTCTCCAAGGGATCCCAGATTGGAGAGGGTATAAGCTTGGCTGAGGGACACCCTCTCCTTCAGTGCACAAATTTCATGCACCGGGCCTTTAGTTTATTTATAATAGTTCTTTAAGTATTTCATATTCTAATTCTCTGCCATTTATATACAGTGCAAATATGCTTTCCTAATTTGTGATTTATGTTCATTTGTATTCATTATAGTGTATTATCATTTCTGTACATTTCAATGGTGTCTTGTAACAGTGAGAAATTCTTAGTTTTAATGTTTACATTTTACTTTTTCTTTTTGATTTTCCTTTTTTGAATCTTAAGAAATTTATTCTTATTCTGCAGTCATGGAAATATTCTTCCATATGCTATTCCAAAGAGTTTATATTTTATGTTACACGTTTAAATATGTAAAACATATGAAATCAATTTTTATGTGTGGTATGAGGTAGTACTTCAATTTCTTAATTTTTTTTCTCTTTATGTGAAGAATTGTTTCAGAACAGATTGTTGCAAAGGTTATGCTCTCCCCATTGTTATACAGCACGTTTCTCACCTGCAAAGGTCTGTGCATGGGATCTGTGTTTCCATGAGATTTACTAATGTGTCTGCATCAATGACAAGGGCTCTTAGTTACTGTAGCTTCTAATAAGTCTGGTGAGTAGGGCTGCTCACTTCGATTTTGCAACATATGTATCTGGGTAATTCTTGCTCCTTAGGTCTTCCATATGCTTTCTAGAATTTGCTTTTTCTAGAATTAGCTTTGAGGATTACCATTAAATTTGCATTGAAATTTATGTCATTTTTGAAATAACTGACTTCTTTATTTATTTGGATCTTCCTTAATATCTTTTAGTATAGTTTTATAATTTTCTTCCCAACAGGTTTAAAATCTTGTGCTAGATTTGTTTCTAGCTACTTTATGTTTTCAGGGTATTTAAATAGCATCTTTAATTAGAGCTTAAAATATTGGCTGCTGTTGTATAGAAATGATTTTTAAATCATAGTACTTTGTTAAATATATTTTTAAATTCTCATAATTTATCTCCTTTAATAATCACATTATAAATAACCTTTCCTTTCCCTCCACTCCACCCTTTCTTTCTTTTTTCTTATTCTTATACTTTATATTTCTTTACTAGGAGCCCAGTGCACAAAGATTTGTGCATGGGGTGTGGGTCCCTCAGCCCGACCTGCACCCTCTCCAATCTGGGAGCCCTCAGGGGACCGCTTTCTAATCCGGAAGTTTCTGTCAGTTTTTGCAATCATATGAGTGAATTGTCTGAGACCCCAACTCACAGAATAATAAAGGTCTTTTTTTTTTCTTTACTCCATTGGTAGAGATTTCCTAGAAGTTGCAGAATATCTTCACTCAACACTGTGACTTTACTTATGTCTATCACCTTTGCTTTCCCTCCATCTCCCACCTGCAACAGTAACTTGATCCAGGCTCACTTTGCTCTAGTGTCTAGGAGATCCCGCAATGTGTCTGCCACTGAAACTATGATTCCTAGCATTCCTAGTGCTTCCCATGCTCTTGATTTCTGGTTCTGATCCAGGATCTGCACAAAAGAAAAGGACTGCAAACTCCAGCCACCCCAGGCGAGGCCTACAGGACACTCCAGTGGTGTTCTTGGGACCCTGCCTGCTTGGTGCTAGCAGGCATGTGCGCTGGCCCATTGGGTCACTACAGTAACACAATGGGCATCCTGCCCTACCCTTGGCTGCTCAGTGCCTGTACACATGTGCACTATCTACAGGCCCACAATCTGTCAGGTTAATTTGCACACTCACTCCTAATTGGCTGTGGGCACTGCAGAGGTACAGTCAATTTACATATTTGTCTATTATTAGTGTGGATTTCTTTTTGTTGCAGGGTAAGTCACTAGGAAATGATAATTGGAAATGGTGGTAACAGGCGCCCTTCCTTCTCTTGTACATAAAGAAAATCTTTCAGAAGTTTTCCATTAAATATAATGTGTATTTTAAGCTATTTTTTAGGTATATGTTACCATTTAAAAGAAATTTACCTATTCTTTTATTTGTTATGAATTAGTTTTTTAAACATAGGTACAATTTTCTTTTCATCAAACACAATTCTTATTCTCTGTTAGATTGTTAATAACAAACTTATATAAACTGATTTTTAATGTTAAATTACCCTGCATCTTGAGGTCATAGTGAATTATCATTTCTGTACATTTTGGATTCAATTTGCTAACGTTAATTTGAAGTTTTATGTTCATGAGTTGGATGGTCCTATAATTTTGTTTTCTTATAAGTTTTAGACTATTTTCATAATTTTATTCTTTATAATATTTAAGGCTGGATTTGTCTCTTGACAGAACTAATAGGAAAAAACATCTGAGATTTATATTTTCTTTGTAGAAATAATTCAAACTGTGGATTTAATTTATTAAATATCTATGGGATTATTTATATTTGTTATTCTGATGTTGATTTTTATAAATTTTACTTGTAGTAATTTGTCCATTTAATATGTTTTATAACTTTTACTAGAGGCCTGATTCATAAAAATCGTACAAGGGGTGTCCAGAAGGTCATTCTGCTGTTTGGTCTAATTAGCACATTAGCTCTTTATTATATAGGATTTGTAGTAGTTTGTGTATTTTATGTTTTCAGATTTCTCAGTATAAAGTTGTTCATTAAATATTTTTCTTGGTGCAGCATCTGCAGTTATATACATTTATTATTTCTAATACTGATATTTTTCTTCCATTAGTCTTATAAAGAATTTGTCTGTTTTTATTAGATTGTTATTTGCTTTATATCTTTCCTCCCATTTATGTTTGATCTCTCAAATTGGATTCTTTGCTCACTGAATTTTATCCTTTGTTTTTTTATTATAAATTATCAGGTTATACATTTTCCTCTAAATACTGACTTAGCTGAATTCTATAACTTTTGTTATGCCATAGTTTCATTACTTATCAATTCTATGTATTTTTAACATACTTATTTTTGACCCATAAATTATTTCAACTCTATTTTTTTAAAATATATTTTATTGATTTTTTACAGAGAGGAAGGGAGAGGGATAGAGAGTTAGAAATATTGATGAGAGTCATTGATTAGCCTCCTCCTGCACGCCCCCTACTGGGGATGTGCCCGCAACCAAAATACATGCCCCTGACCGGAATCGAACCTGGGATCTTTCAGTCCATAGGCCGATGCTCTATCCACTGAGCCAAACCAGTTTTGGTTCAATTCTATTTTAATAATTTTTGTTCACCTTTTTTATGATTGCTTTCTAATATATAAGACCAAATACAAAATTATAACTTCTTAGAATAGAAAAAAATTAAATTTATCTCATTTTATTAATATCTAATTAGTTGTATTAATTTTTGATGTGTGAATTATGGTCTGGTTGATCAATTTTCATGTGTTACATATGTGCTTAGAAACATTTGTATTCTCTATCATTTGTGTTAATGTGTTATCTATGGATGTTTAAGTTAGCTAGTTACATTGCTCAAACTTTACATATGAATATTTATTTATTTTTGATACATCTATCATTAACTATGAAAATTGTGTTTAAGTGTTCCATCATGATGTTGTTGGTGAGGGAGGTGATATTTTTCTTTCTAGTCCTTTTAATTTCTGCTTATTATGTTTTAGGCTATGTTGTTATGTGCATATAACTTTATAATTATTTTTCTTGATAATTAAATCTTCAATTGTTTAATAGGAATTTTCTGTTAATATTTTATGATGTAAGTCTATTTCATCTGTTGTTAACATAGCTATCTATTTGCATATTTATGTTGGGTAGTATTTGCTTTGTACAATTTTTTTCATTCTTTTACTATTATATCTTCTAATACTTATAACTTAGAATGAGAAGTGTTATAGCATAAGTCTAAACTTTGCTTACATGTTTTGTATAGTCTGGCAATCTTTGTCTTTTAATTGTTTTAAAAGTTATTATTTTATTTTTAATCCTCACCCAGAGACATATTTAGAAGAAAAGAGAGAGAGAGAAAGAGAGAGAGAAAGAGAGAGAGAGAGAGAGAGAGAGAGAGAGAGAAAGAAGAAGAAGAAGAAGAAGAAGAAGAAGAGAAAAAGAGAAACTGAAATTGACATGAGAGAAATCAGTTGCCTTCTGAATATGCCCCAACCAGAGATTGAGCCTGCAACCTTTTGCTACACAGAATGATTCTCAAACAACAGAGCCACTCTGACTGAGCTAATTGTTAATTTTAATTATTTTTCATTTAATTGTCATCATACTTACATTTATTTTAACCACTTTTTTTGTATTTGTACTTTGTGCTTAATGCATTTTTGTATGCTTTTAAATTTTTTTCTTAATGTTTGAACATATTTTCTCATTGCATCTTTTCCTCTCTGATATTTTGGAACTAATTAATTCTAAATTTTTTCTGTAATTGGTTACCTTGGACAATTTAAGATTTTTACTTTCTTTACCCTTCCCCTGAACAATACAAGTACTGCATAATAAACTAACTGCAATATCACTCTTTCTTGCTGATATTATTGTGGGTGTTTTAGATTATTTTGTTCTCCTCTCATTGTCTTATACAGTCAATATTTAAATAAGTTTACCTTTATATTTACCATTTTCTTTGTCTTCACTTATTCTTCCATCTGGGACCTTCCATCTGATTGCTTTCATGTGCCTACACAACAATCTCTACAATACCATTAAATGAAGGTCTTTTGGGCATACAGCACAGTTTTTGCTAGTCTAATCGTTTTTACTTTTACTTTTCTTTTTGACTTCTATTAATCATCTTTCAGAAAAATAATCTTACTGGGTAAACAGTTCTTTTCTTTCAGAATATTTAAGGTATTATTCCACTGTCTTCTGATTTCTATTGGCTAGTTGTCATTCCTTTATTGATTATCTGCCATTTTTCGCTGAGGAACTTTAAGGCAATCTCTTTTCCTAAAGGTATTATGCTGTTTCACAATGATATTTCTAAGTGTGGATTTTATTTTTATCCGACTTGAGATACACTTGCTTTTATAAGTAGTACTGTCTTTTATCAGTTTCAAACTTTTCACTCATTATTTCTTCAAATACCATCTCTCTCCATATCTTATTTCCCTCTTTCTGAGCCCCCAATTAGACAGATATTTGATGCCTGCATTCTATCCTCTATGTCCTCTAACTCTCCTTTGTGATCACTGATCGTGTTTCTGCACTGCATAATAGAAAATGTCTTTAGATATAGCCTTCAGCTTTGAAATATTTTCAATTAAAACCACCCATCAAATTCTATATTTAAATGGTTATACATTTTGGGAAACCATATTTTTTTTGGTTAAGATAGTTTGGACATGTTAATAGTCTTTCATTATTTGTTCATCTTGTCAATACCCTATTTATTTCTAAAACCCAGTAAATGTGCATCTTTTATATTGTTGCCTGTAATTCTGAATGTGAAGTTGGTGAGAATGGGTTTCCACCTGATACCCGATATAATTGCTAATCCTCACTCAGGGTGCTTGTTCTCCTGTGTATTTCTTTATTTTTTTTATTGTGAAATCAGAAACCTTGGAAATTTTTTATGGGGATTCTATAAACCTTGTGTTGAATATTCTATAAATCTGTATTGATGATCTGAGTTGGATATTTTAAAACTGAGCTTACAGCTTCAGATTTTTCAGATTTTTCAGGTAGTGTAAATTTATGCTGTGATTTGAATAAGAACAGGATTTTTAAATTAGCTCTCAGGCTAGATTTCCCCTTCTTTACTCAGTGCCATAAACCATAACAGATGTGGTTCATTGTTTCTACCTAGTGGGTGTGCAAAGGGGGAATGAGTGTGGGATGTAGGTATATTTCTTGTTTAACCTTACATTAAAAAGTGATCAATTTTCATAAGTGTTACACATGTGCCTAAGAAAGATCATATTTTCTACTGGTTGTGTTAATGTGCTTATTACACACATTTAATTAAATTTGCTAGTTGTGTTGCTCGGATTTTGTATATAAAAACAGTGTACACAAGTTCTGGTGTGTACAGAACTTGTGGTTCCTACTTTATGGAATCAGACTCTCACCTTGGAAGACCTCAACCTGATTCTGGGTTCCTACAATGTCATGAATGGATGCTCAATGTCTTCAAAGAGAAATATTGCTTCTATGTTTGACCTAATCCTCTAGGTCAGTGGTCATCAAACTGTGGCTTGCGAGCCACATGCAGCTCGCGAGCTGTGGTTTGTCGC
This sequence comes from Lasiurus cinereus, assembly GCA_011751065.1. Classification (NCBI taxonomy): domain Eukaryota; kingdom Metazoa; phylum Chordata; class Mammalia; order Chiroptera; family Vespertilionidae; genus Lasiurus; species Lasiurus cinereus. The sequence goes on from JAAGEH010000049.1 coordinate 466,630, forward strand.
TCTGTTGACTAATGAGTTTGCCAACCACTGATCTAGACTCTCAATTCCAATAATCACAGGTTGTTGTTGTTCCTTGTGATTAAGCCCCTATCCCAGTGGTCAGCAAACTCATTAGTCAACAGAGCGGCAAAGCAAGGATGTGGCTCAAGAGCTGCAATTTGCTGTCCACTGCTCTAGGTTCTAGATTTCACTTGATGTTGGCATATTTAGTACTTCTCATTCTGTGCCAATCAGCCAACATATCCTATATAATAAAAGCCTAATACGCTAAGTGTCTAATTGTCTGGTAGTCTGGTCATCCATTCAACCAAACAAATTGTAATTTGCTAATGACATGCTAAGCCTGCTCAATCGCTCACTATGATGTGCACTGACCATCAAGGGGCAGACAGTTAGCCAGTCGACCAGTCACTATGGCATGCACTGACCACCAGGGGGTAGATGCTCCAACTGGTAAGTTTGCTTGTTGCTGCGGTCTGGCTGATGGGGACTGAGCAAGATGGGCCAACATGCCCTGGAGCCCTCCCACAGTCCCTCACCAGTTGGCCAACCTCCCGTGTCCCTCCCTGGCCCTGATCACGCAATGGTGGGGTCCCTTGGCTTGGCCTGCACTCTCTCACAGTCTGGGACTCCTTGGGGGAATGTCTGAGAGCCAGTTTTGGCGCAATCCCATAGGCAAGGCTGAAGGACTCCACTGGTGCATGAATTTTTAGAAAATAAAATTTTAGTATTTTTCAGCGTTTGCAGTGGTATTGTTCCTCTCTATTTGGAAGGGTAATCAATGTCTCTATTCTGTCACAATATCTGAAATATAAGACTTAAAATGGGTATTAGTTGACCTTATACATAGCTCCAGGAAGCCTATAGTTTAGCATAGGATGACTGAGGTTAATTTCTGAGATTTGCACAAGTGAACATGAGCTCTGTGAGGGTATGGAGTGAGCAGGAGTCTCCTCAGAGACTACAGTGGAGGAAATGAGTTACATCTAGGACCTTTCATCTGAATGCTTTCATGTGCCTACATAACAACCTCTACAATACATGAAGGTCTTTTGGGCATACAGCCTCCTGTGGAGGATCTCTAAAGGCAGAATGGCAAGAAGAGAACATATTCCTGGTTTTAGCCAAGATAACACGGAAGCTATTAGGAGATTAAATTCATGGGACAGCTTGCCTTTGGTAGGGAGCTATTCAGTAGTAGGTGTTGAACATACGTTATTGATGGATGGGCCCGCCATTATTGGAGTCTTTATCTAGATAGAAGCTCCCACTACCCCACTAGCTGTGAAAAGTAATGTAGTGAATTACACATTGTTTTCTTTAACAGGTTCTGCCCTGACAGTGAGATAAGTACTATTATTTTCTGTTTCCAGGTGAAACACTACAGCTTTAGAGCTAAAGTAAGTGGTGGAGTTGGGTTGTGAATCCATAGGCATGTTACTATTACTTTTCTCTAATGAATAAGTGAACTAGGCTTAGTGAGGTTGGGGCACTTGCTTAGGGCCATTATTCTCAAGATAAGGTGATGAATGCATAAGTGGACTCAGCCTGGGATCAAAGACCCCACCTACCATCACATTCCACAGATGCTGGAAGTCTCATTCCTGCTTGTGAAGGAATCATCATCATCTCTGTGAAGTTTTACTGGAAGAGTGAGCTCTTAACAACAGCTAACATGTGCTAATGTCCCATGGGAATTAGCTCACCTGGTCCATGTAAACAGCATTACTGTGGCACAAAGAAGTGGGTGCTTGCTCTAAGGTCACAAAACAAGGGGAGGTGAATATGGGGCTTGGGGTAATTCAGTCATCATGTGCTTTTCTAATTTGGACACATTAGCTATTGAGATCCATCTCATAATGAAATGGGTCAGTAGGCCAGGACAAGTGAAATAGGAAAACTGAGACAGACAGTTAAATGGCCAAGCAGTTTGCAGATATCTAGGAAATCACCAAGTCCTATCTTCCTTAACCAAGCACACTTAAGAGTAAATTGTTTACACTATCCCCAACCAGAGGATAAATGGCTTAAATCACCCTACTCAGGAGGTAGATAGCAGAAATCCAATCGGTGCCATTTGTGCCAACTACGCCCAAGCACAGATGAAATTAAAGGCATATATTTCATTGTGGTATATCAGCATAAAGCTGATGAATATTCTATTGCAATCCTCCCCTAAGACCTAACCTAAAATTCCCACCTTTAGAAAACAGATAAATAAGGACCCCCTCAAGACAAAGACTTAACGTGAGCTCTCTGGAGAACGCGTGCTTTTCTTCACTCTCAGGCATGCATCTTTACTTTTCTCTCCTAAACTCTAAGGGTCTTCACGAGACTTGCAAGCAGGGAAGCAATGGGGAACTTACCCCCAAACCTTCCTCCAAGGCTCCCTTCTCTCTGACTTTTCAGTGAGCTAACAATAGCCCTGCTCACTTCTTTCCTGTACGGTTCTAGAGAGCCAAAGCAGAGCACCACTCAGGCTCTCTCCTGTTCTCCTTCTACCCTAAGCCATTCCCTCATTTCATTGTCCCCAGCTTTCATAAACATTCTCTCAAAATCACTTGGATTCATGTTGTGACATCTTTCCTGCATGAAGTCAAGAACCCATACATTATTGGCAGGCCTGAGGCACACCCACTCTGGGCCTGTTCCCTTTCCAGTGACACTGCCTCTGTATTGGCTTGTAAGATGGGCCAGTCTTACAGGCTTGGTATGTATACATATAGAGGCACTGTCCTGGGAGGGAGGCCTAGGCTGAAACCCCTTAGTGATCATTAAAAAAATAATAAAAATATATAGTATACATATCTATACTAATAAAAGGGTAATATGCTAATTAGACCGGGTAGACTGGACATTTTCCTGATGTCATTCTGGACATCCATCCTGACAAAGCTGGGGGCATGGTTGGCCTGCAAACTCTGGCAGCCCCAACCCCAGGCTGAACCTGCCCCCAATGGGGACCCCAACCCCGATTGGGGGCATGCTGGATTGCAAACCCTGGAAGCCCCTTGCCCAGGCTGGCCCTGCCCTCCAGCGGAGACACCCACCCCAATCTAGGGCCCCTTCAGGGAAAGCCAGCCAGCCCACATCTGTGCACCAGGCCTCTATCCTATATAATAAAAGCATAATATGCAAATTGACCCTAACAGCAAAACCACCAGAATGACCACTGAATCAGTCACTATGAGGTGCACTGACCACCTCTTGGTCTCTTTCCCCTGCTGGCAGGCTCTGATAGCCTGATGGCCACCCGTGGCAGGGACGGGGCTAATGAGTGGGTGGGAACAGCTGACCTCTTGGTCCCTTCCCCTGTCCATCAGGTGCCAATCACCTGATGGCGAATGGGGAACTGGGTGTGGGTGGCAGTGGGGAGTGGGAATGGCTGCGGGCAGTTGGGGAAGATGGCCCTGATCATAGAACCAGGCCTAGGGACCATACCTATGCACAAAATTCATGCATGGGGCCTCTAGTGTATATAGGAAGATGAAGGAAGAGTGAGAGAGAGATAGAAACATCAATGATGAGACAGAATCATTGATTGGCTGCCCCTTGCATGCCTCATACTGGGGACTGAGCCCACAACCTAGGCATGTGTCCTGACTGGGAATTGACCCATGATCTCCTGATTCATAGGTTGACACGCAACTACTGAGCCACACTGGTCAGGCTTAGTGATAATTTTCACAGAGGTCCCTCCTCCCAGGACAGTGCATACTTTATAGGTACAAAAAGTGGGGAAACTGTGTTGCAGGGACAGCTAGCTATGGGAAATGTTCAACCTCCTGCAAAGGCCTGCATGATCCTGCCTCCATCATTGGCAGCCTCATTTCCTACAAATTCCCTTATTTATCCTCCTTGCTTTTCATGCTGGAACTAGCAGGCCTTCCCCAGTCTGTCCCCTCCTTTCCTTAACTTTGTCTCCAGTTCTGCCTTGGAGTCCCATTTTTGCTCCTCCTAAAGCAGCAGTTTCTTAATCACCTTTCTACCACCGCCCTTAACCCATTTTCTTCCTACTCTGAGTCTTTGTCTCAGGGCATAGAGATAGAGTAAACCTTTGGGTTAGACAGATTTGAAACCTTGACCTGGTTACTTAGTAAGTGATCTTGTATGTGCCACTTCATCTCCAGACTCAGACTCTCCACATCTATAAAACTGGGAGTCACACCAACCTTGCAATGGGTGAGACTGCATGGAATGGCAGAAAAGCCTCTACTACATGCGGCTGGTAACCAGGGAGAGGAATGGTAATCTTCTGGCCCGCAGCTTATTGTCAATTACTATGCATTGCGTGTGTGTATACAGGTAACTGGAGACATTTTTGTTACATGCATTTAATGAGGTTGCATATTCACACATGCCACTGCCCAGAATGACAAAGCAAATGTCCCATCTTTAACTACAACTTAATGGCCCAAAGAGCTCCCACCTGGCCTGCTAGTGGGAAAACTTAAACTTGCCAACTTAAAAATAAAATCTAAGTTTCTTTTGGTTTAAACATAATCTTTTAAGTCACTGCTAAGATTCTCCATGTCCACTCTGCCCCTTTTCTATCCCAAGATATGGGCTTGTGTCTGTGGATAGCTGTTTGTACTCTTGTGCTGGGAGGAGGAAAGCTAGTGTGCCATTCTCTTTGTGCCAACCAGCCCTTGCTCTTTGGGCACTGACTGTGGCATTTGCTGTGCTTGGGGAGGGAGGTCAAGGCCTTTTTTTCATGGGCTGCTCAAGGTGGTTGCCGCTTCTGCTCAGCCCACCTCAGCAATCCTTCATTCTGGGTGCATTCCTGAGATTCAGCTGTGACTCTTCACCCCAATAAGTGAACCAGCAGCATGTGACCTACCTGCTACATGCCTTCGCAGAGCAGTAAGAGATTGTGGTTGCTTCTCACCCTATGTGATAATTCCAGGGCCTCCAGAGGGATGGGAACAGAAAGCTTTCTTAGGGCCTTATTCCAGGATGGGCAGGGTTAAGAGAATTTGGGGACCTGACCTATTTTTCAAAATTTAATTGAGAGAAGCCAGTAGAACTCCTTTCATCTAAAGATTTCTAAAAAATAACAAGTACCTTTTTATCCGAAGGGGTCATGTATATTTTTTATTCCTTTTGGAGTAAAACAAGCATGTGATTTCCCAGTTAATCTGTTAGGGGCTGACTCCCGAGAGCAGATCTCATAATGAATGAGAAGAACACTTTTTTTCTGACAGGTGTGCCTTCAATTACTTATTGCCCAACTAGTTTTAAATACGGAGTTCTACGTTTTGTAGTTCAGAACTGTACCTGGGAAAGCCTGTGACTTTTCAGCAAGGAGCAGAAACTTTGTTGTCTAACTGCGTGGAAGCTGCTCTTCTGATTCTTAAAGCGCTGCTCTCTGGCTTACTCGTATCTCACTACTCATTAAGCTGGAGGGGGGATGATAGCAATAATAACAGTGACGTTATTCGGTGTCACTCTGACTTCTTTGCTCAAGGGGTGCAGTGGCAGATGGGTGCTACACTGGGAAACCTACCTCACATACACCTCGTGGGGCGTGGGTGGACAGGGGTGGGGATGGGAGAGGAGGCGGAATCCAAACGCTGGGAGTTCAAGGCCCAGGACACCAATGCGCTCAAACAGCAGCAAGATTTAGGGCTGAAGTTTAGTCTCATGGAGGCAGGTGGAGAAGGAAATGAGAGAAACTGGCTACCTGTGCACAGAGGCATCTCACAAAGAGCAGGGCACGGGGGTTGCCTGTTCTGGGCTTGGATCTGCCATCCCCAGGACAGGGTGGGGCCTCTGCGGGCCCCTCACAGTGAGGAGGATCCAAGCTTTGAAGGTGAGGAGAGCGCAGGGTCAGGTGCAGTGAGCACTAAGCTGCCTGGACCGATTCGCAGATGCCCATCTCTCAGCGCCCTGGCAGGGCTCCTACCTCTCCCAGTGACGCTGGAGCCAGCCTCGCTGCCCCGTTGCTCCAGTGAGGTCTACAGATGTTCATATTCGGATTTCTCTAAGGCTAATACTTTTTCCCTGAACTGACAGGGCCTGATTTCACCTGGTTCTGACATCACTGAACATCAGCATTAAAAACATGAATACAGCAGCATGAGCTATACCCTCAGTTTATAAATCTATATTGTTACTTTTTAAATAAATCTTTATTGTTCAAGGTATTACATATGTCCCTTCCCTCCCTCCCCACAAGCCTTCACCACCCACTGTCTGTGTCCATGTGTTATGCATATATGCATATGAGTTCATTGGTTGATTCCCCCCTTTCCCTGCCTCTGAGGTTTAACAGTCTGTTCCTGTTTCTATGTCTCTGGGCCTACTTTTATTCATCAGTTTATGTTGTTCATTAGATTCCATAAATGAGTGAGATCATGTAATAATTACCTTTCTCTGACTGGCTTATTTTTTGTATTGTCACTTTTACTTGTAAATTTGATCAGTGACATCACCTAGATTATCCTGACAGTTTCAAAAATTAGAAAAAAACTTAATGTGATGAATAGTTTTATATCAATTTCGCATATAATTTTTTCTGTTTTGTATTATTTTAAAATTATTTTTGGCTTTAAATAATATACTTGTATTAAATAAGTGTAAAATCAAAGTAACATTATTGGCAGGCATATTGTGCTCCTTTGTTTGAATTCAGACAGGCATCCGCAAGCAGTTTTTCTCTGTGTGCTAGCAGAGAATTGTGTCTCTTCCATCTTGTACTTGCTCACTTATGTTTTTAGAACAAAGCTTAATATTTTGCATTTTCTGCTAGAGAATTTTTTAACTTTTGGTGGATTTGGTCACCTTTTTGGTATTTTTTTTCAATTTTGTTTCTGGCATTTCAGAATTGTTGATTTCCTTTCTAGTTTCAGATCATCCCCAAATTTGAGTGGAATGCTGGCAACATCAGCATCTATGTTATTGATGAGATGAACAGGTGTGGCAGTGGTGAGAGCCTCGTGGTCCATCACAAGAGACTGCATTCTATTTTAATTTTATTTCATTGTTAGCACATCTAAACGAACAAACAAAACAGAAATAGACTTACAGGTACAGAGAACAGACTGACAGCTGTCAGAGGAGGGAGGGTTGTGGGGCTGGGTGAAAAAGGTGATGAAATTAAGCAACAAACCCGCCAAAAACTCCACCTCATTGACAAACAACAGTGTGGTGATTACCAGTGGCAAAAGGAGGTGAAAGAAGGTAGGACAGAGTAAAGTGGTGATAAATGGTGATGGAAGGAGATGTGACTTGGGGTGGTGAACACACAATACAATATACAGATATGTGGCCCTATATAATTTTATTAACCAATGTCATCTCAATAAATCTGATAAAAAATAAAAACATTGGGAAAGTTAATACTTGAAAAATTTAAGTTTTAAAATATAACCAGTTGAAAATACTAATTTTTTTTTTTTTTTAGTAACTCCCCTTATTGGTCACAGGTCATTTAATTCTATCTCAAAGCTTGGAGTTTAAAGGAGCAACAGAAACATTTTGTTTCAGAATTGACATCCTAACAATATTTATTTTTTAAAAATGTCTATCTTATTCTCCTTATGATTTTCAGTTAATCTAATCTTCATCGCTTGGTAGGAAATAATTTAAATATTATGTAAAGTTCACTACTGCAGTTGTATGAAATCTTTGATTTCTCACTTCTTATTTTCAAATAGTAAGTCAAATACAAAAATGGGCAATCCCTTTGTTCTGTGTTCTGTGTAGATTGCTGCTATTAGTATAGTTATCTGTGACTTTGCGTTTCCAGTCTATAGAGGGCAATGTTACCACTTTTCACTTGCTGTTGTAAGAGAGCTGCCCAGCTGTGGCTGAGGTTGGCCCTGCACTCAGCTGAGAATGCATGTGCTCTAGGAGAGCCAAACCTCTACAAAGGTGTCAGCAGACATGCAGTAAGACTGCAAATGACTGTCACCACAGAATGGGTGCTTTCCTGATAGGAGAAAACATTTCAAGTTCAAGTATATGTTTAGAGATGGTAAGAGGATCTGTAACACGAGGTTAACCTATCTGTCGATATTGCAGACTCCCTTATGCAAAATTTCATTATATAATATATTTGAGGGTATATGTTTTATTTCAACTGAAATTATTCTAAAAATATGTTAAATTAAATGGGAGTTGACTACACCAAAAGACATGGATATCTTAGATTTTGAAGAATGACTAGGAGTTCTGGGCCAGGGGAAGCAATGATGGCCTCACGTCCTGGGGTCCTCTGGCCTCACTGTCTCCCTGAGTATTGGCTTTCCTGAGTGGAGGCAGGATTGTGAAATATGCCCAGTAGTCTCCAGGGAAGTTATTTTGAGGACTACTTTCTCAACCTTTGCTGATTTACTGTTGATCAGAGAATTTAAGAACTTGATGATCTTTTAACTACTTCCTAATTTGGGAGTTAGAGGACTAATTATGAAGTGCTTCTGTGTGTTTAGTCTGAGGTGTGTGGGAAAAAGGAAATCCAGACCCAGCCCTGGTTTTCTTCGAAGTCTCTGTGGATGTGATCCACACCCATAAAACCCATGCCAAGAGGAGGGAGGATGCCAGCTATCCATTTACATTCAGGGACTGAGTCAAACAGTCTGCCAAAAAAAAAAAAAATCCCTTAGTGCAGGTTCCTCAATGCCAGTTCCTGACATTAGATCATCAGGGGACTTTGAAAAGAAAATTTCCAAATTCTACCCAGAGCAACATAATTGGAACATCTGGACTCTTAATAAATTTAATAATTTAATGTCACATCTTTTATCTGCATTACATGTGTACGCAAGAAGGAAACCAGAGAGAGAGCATAGTTCTTCTAACAGCAAAAAACAGGAGCCCTGCCTATCCTGACTCATCCTGCCCCATCTGAGTCCTACACCTTGGGAGCAATTGTACTTTTTAAGTTTTACTTTTGTTTTTTAAGAAAATAACATGTTTCAGTCAAAGCCTTTTTTTTTAAACTTCCTCCACTTCTATTCTTCTCTTCTTGAGTTGATTTATCATCTCATTTTGTTTATTTTACATTTTTAAATGCATTCTTCTATTGAGTGGGGCAGAGTCTGTTTTCTGGGTGGTTTTCTTCTGAGAGTCTACCACAGCCCATTCTAACATGGGTCTGTCACACAGCTGGGGTCCTGCAGTTTCTTTCCATTGATCTTTTAAGTTAGAACCCTTGTATGGTTGTGATTATAGTTTGTGTTTTTTGTTTGTTTGTGTGTGTGTGTGTGTGTGTGTGTGTTTAGAGTTAAAGTGAAAAAGTTTGTTACTGAAGCAGTGGGCTGGAGAGAAGACCACTCCACAGGCAGAGCAGCCTAGACCCCTTGCTGTTGATGTCCATGATTTTTTTCATATATTTTATTGATTTTTTACAGAGAGGAAGGGAGAGAAATAGAGAGTTAGAAACATCACTCAACTGCCTCCTTCACACCCCCTACTAGGCATGTGCCCACAACCAAGATAAGTGCCCTTGAATGGAATCGAACCTGGGACCCTTCAGTTCACAGGCTGACGCTCTATCCACTGAGCCAAACCTGTTTTGGCAATCTCTATGATTTTTTGTTGTAGGATTTGAGGTAATTTAAATTTAGGAAAAGAGTATGTGTGAGATAAATTTTCTGAGTCTCTATGTTTGAAAATGTATCTATTTTGCCATTCTATTTGATCAATAAGTTGAAGTATATTTTATTGATTTTTTACAAAGAGGAAGGGAGAAGGATAGAGAGTTAGAAACATCAATGAGAGAGAAACATTGATCAGATGTCTCCTGCGCACCTTCTACTGGGGATGGCCTGCAACCAAGGTACGTGCCCTTGAATCCAATCAGGGACCTTTCAGTCCGCAGGCTGATGCTCTATCCACTGATCCAAACTGGTTTTGGCTGATCAAAAATGTGGCTGCTGGCTTGCCATCTGCTCTAAGGTCTTGATCATGTCCCTTAAAACCTACTGCTGCTGTGAGTGGTACTCTCTGCTCTAAGGAAGTATGACATCACTGAGGTGTTGGATGTGAAACAGGGATTCCTAAGATTCTCAAAGGATCTCCCTGCTTCTTTCCAGGCTTTTTAAACCTTCTATTATTCTTGGTAATCAGTACTTTCATAAAAAATGTATTAAGGTGGGAATAATTTTTCATTTATTTTGCTCAATTTCTGATGTACCTTCTCAGTTTGATGACTTCTACCTCTCTCCAACTCTGGGAAGTTTTTCTTCTATTATTTCTTTAAAATTATGTCACTGCCATTTTATACTCTCTTTCTTAGAGCACTTGCTTTGAAATTCGATGTCTCTTTTCTCTCATCTCCTTTAACTCCATGACCTGAAAAATGTCCTCAAGGTTATTTTTTAGGCATTCTAATGAAACATTTTGGCAATTGTTTTTTGTTTTATTGTTCTTCTTTCCTTTTCTTTAGCCAATATCTTATTCTTATCCTCTCTTTCTTTTTAAAAATAGCATCCAATTCTCTTTAAAATTAAATCTAATAGTTTATTGACATGGTTTTAGAATAAAACTTGGAATTTTCAAGTTTTCCTCTTTCTCCTGAACACACTGCAGTGATGGGTCTTTCTTTCTGGTAAGGAAGGAGTCTATGAAATCATCATGTCTGTTCCTGGCAGGGTTTGATTCAAGGTGCATGGAGAGAGCCACACATTGCCTCCTCCAACCCCAGCCCCTGACCATTGTTAGAACCACTGACCATTTATCAGTGGTTCTGACAACTGTAATAGAAGCCTCAGTCCCTGTCAGCTGTCTATACCTTGTTTCCCCAGAAATTTATTATCTGACTGAATGTCGCCTGCCTCCCCTGAGCTCCCTCATTCTGGTCACACTTTGCCTTTCAGCCATGCTAACTCTGACCTCACCCTCTCCAGGCTCTGAGTCCTAGCTCCATCACTTTGCCATGTGTCCCATTCTTCCATTCTTCTTTCAGCTTCCAGAAATGTGCTAGGTATCTCCTGTCCACTGGTGGCCACTTTCAGATGGTCCCATGATTTAGTAGTATAGAATTATTTCTGCTTCTGCTGTCATTTTGGGAAGATAGAGAAAATAAGACCAATGTGTGCCAACCATCTGGAATGCAAAGTTTCATTGTGAGTTATATTGCTAGCTCTGTTATAGTAATATTAGGGAGATGGAGGTCAGTTATGGGTTACGGAACATGGAGGGTGAAAAAATGGCATGAGAGCTGGGACCTGAAGGCTAACTGGTACTATGAAGAGCAGGGAACACATTGAGTAGAGATGGACTGGGATGCCAGCGGCATTGTGGATGATGGTGGGACACCAATGCCAGCAGATGGAACAGGAGAGGAATGAACAGTAGTGGTCCTGTTCCCCACACACGAGCCCCTCTCTTGAGTACTCTGCGATTCTGATTTATTCTTCACAAGGGTGCACCGCCCAGCACCCATGTGAAGCAGGGTCCTGGATGGCTGAGTCCCAGGGCAATCTGCCGCCCCAGTGTCCCTTGCACTGCAAAATGTCCTGTAAGCATAAGTGATAAAGAGCTCTCTGAGCATGGAGGCAGACTTCCATGGTAATTTGTGATAACACATCTGGTGTTATCAGGAGCTCTGCACCTGCAATGGAAACACAGTGGAGCTGTTTGCAATGGTGTAAAGTCTTGTCAAAGGATGCTTTGTGCAGAAGTAATGGAGTAGCTTCTCTGGAAATGCTACTCTTGCAATAACAACTATTACTGATTACCTAAATCTCTCCGCCACCACCGGCCTGTAATTATCACAATACCACAGAAGGTGCTGTTAATGCCTTTCACATACCAGATACTGGAGTCCAAAGAACTTAGAGTAAAGGACAAGATCATGCACCAGTGATGGGCGGAGGCAGGACAGAGCTTATGCCTACCTGGCTCATTTCCACTGTCTGCTATCACCCTGCCATGCTGTGCTCCACCTCCTTCCCACCCCACACCAGCTCCTTTTTGAGGTTTGCTGCACATGCTTATTTCCTTTGTAGCACATGAGTCTGAAGAAGCATCTGCAGAATGCCTGACCTGGTGTGATGGCACCTTGGGTCAGCAAAGTCCAGAGGAGGCTCGCAGCTGCAAGCAGGGTCCCTTTCAGTGCCATGGAGGGACCCAGAGTGGATGCCCACTGGGAACTGGATCTTGGAGCCCTAGTGAGCCCCAGTTTCCTGTGGCTACATCCCTAATCCTTTAGCACGGGGCAGGCTGCCCTGTGAGAATCAAAGAGAAAGAGGCTGCATTAAAGTGACTAGAAGGACATACATTACTCGCCATTGCCAATTAAATTATGCCTTACTTCTAAGAGGAAATACGCGCAGAACAGCATACATTCTGCATTATCTTGCACTTCCAACACTATCTTGCAGGTAATTCATTAGTTTAACTAATGTTTATTGAGTAACTACTATGGGCCAAATGCTGTTTAGGTACTAATGATATAACAGTGAAGTAAACAAAAGCCCCCAACATGGTGGAAACTATAGTCAATCAAACAATTAGGAATACCAAATGCCATTAGAAAAGGTAGATACAAATAACTATATAAAAACATGTATGTTAAGTGATACCATGAACAAAGGCAAACACTAAACAATGGACTGCATAAGCACAAAAGCAATCTATGTGCCAAAGCTTTATGTAGAATATTAGAGGCTCAGTGCATGAAAATTTATCCACTGGTGGGGGGTCCCTCAGCTCGGCCTGCCCCCTCTCATAGTCTGGGAGCCCTGGGAGCCCTTAGGGCAATCAGGGGAAGGCAACACTCCTATCACATCTCTGCTGCTGCCACTGCCAGCAGCACAAGCCTACGTGGGCCCTGGTTACCTGAGGCTTGGGTGGCCCTGGGGGGCTGGATAGCCAACATCTGAGGCTTGCCTGTGCCTCAGACTGGCCCCAGGCAGCTGAGGGGCTGAGGGCTGGTCCAGCTGCACTGTGCACCTGCTGCCCCTTGGCTGGGCTGAAAGGACTGTGGGACTCCGGCGGGGCTGAGGGGACTGGGTGCTGCCCTCATGTGGCTATGGGCACTGACATCTTTGTGACAGCGTGATGGTCAATTTGCAAATTCCCTCTTTATTAGATAAGAAGGCTTGCCAATTGATTCCAGATCATGGGGCCTATAAAAGTGGGCCTTAAGTTCAGCATCCTACGGTAAATGACTGGGCTGCCTGCATCTGAGCAACACGGTGTAGTTTGATGATACCTTAGGCCCCACTGGGCTGCTTGAGGACCCAAATCAGGGCATTCAGCATGCTTCGGTGCAGTTATGGCAACTCCCCAACTTGCACCGTTTGGCAAGCCCTGAGTAACATAACCAAAGTTCTGACAAATTAAAAAAATGATTCTGCAATATAATAATGGGAACATATGATGAATATAGGTGGTTTACAGATAAGACACCAGGACTTAAAAACTGTATGAAAGGATGCTCACCATACCAATAGCTAGAGAAATGCAAATGAAGGCACCTTTCTTATTGCTAAGGAACGACCCTTAGTGCTGCTGAGGCTGGGACGGGGCATGCTTGGTCATCCTGGTGGAAGTATAAATTAATTATTTCTGGAAACATTTTGATTTGATGTTTTGAAAAAAAATTATGCCATTGCATACAAGGACATTAGGGTCTTTTTTGTAATGTTAAAGGACTACAAAGAACTGGAACACCCATCTGTCAAAGACATACAATAAAGATGCATGCATCCTGCACTGCTTTGAGGTCCCAGCATCCCCTCTATGGTGAAAAGAGTGTCAGGATGTGACCCCAAGAGGAGAAAGCCAAGTGTGGGGCCCTGGGCTGTCCACCTGCAGGCAGTCTACGCAGGCGTGCGAATGTTTGTAAATTCCTGGGACTCACAGACACTGGGTAGTGTGTGTCTGTCAAGCTGAGAGCTTCAGGAGAACAAGCCCCACCTCAGGGAGCCTGTTGGGGGAGGGCCTACCTCTTCCCACCCCCTCTTCATTCCCTCCCTCACCACCAGGGGCTTAAATCCAGCCCAGAGCACATCCTGTTTGTGAAAACTGATTTGGACAAATAGGCCCACACAGCACCAAGGACCCTGATATGTGTGCAGATAGCAAAGTAAGGAGCCTGTTTTCCCTCCAGAGAGGTAGGGAGGAGAGGGGAGAAGCCTCCAGGGCAGGCCACTGCTCCACCCTCCCCAGGCCCTGTAAAGCCACAGGACCCTCAGGTCTTGTCTGGGGGCAGGGAGGCAGCTTACCACAGACTAAGAGCCCTTCTCCAGGAGCAGTGGGAGGGTCTTTTATAGTTTCCCTTTTCCTACGCATAAATGCTCACTTTTGAATGTAGTTAACAGATTTGGACCCTGCTTCCTAATATAACTTTGTAATGCACATGATTTTTATGTTATTAGAAAGTCTTCCTAGATAAAAGGAGCTACTTTAGATGCTTACACTGCTTATGCTATTTTCTTTACAGCAAATAAAACTGCAGTGAGCTTCTTGGAACCAAAGTTTTTTGTTTCAGACTTTCCTTAGGGTGCGTTGTAAGAGGCAGAATTAGTGCAGTAGTAGGCAGTTTGCTTTGAGGTCTTTGTCCATATTTGATTAATTTATCATGCCGGACAACTGAAGTCATATTAAAAAGCAGCACCACGCTTAACCACAGTTTGGATCATTTCTACAGCTCACCTGACTGCGCCCCAGGTATGAAGAGGCACAGAAAGTAGGTGCCAGATGAGTCAGGAAGAAGGTAGTCTGTGGTCCACTCCCTCCCTCACTGTCCCGGGACAGGTGCACACCCAGGCAAAGATGGGAACAGGGAGGTGGTGAAGAAGAAAGGCTGTTGAGGATGGAATGAGATTGCAGGGGGCAAGAGATTGCTCCAGGATTCTCAGTTGAGCAAAGAAAACAAGATAGAAGGGAAAGAGGAAGAAGGTGGTGGTTACAAAGAGAAACCAGCGACCTAGAGAAGGGTGCTCATGAGCTCACCTGAGTCTGGCATCACACAGTTTATGGCTGATGGAGTTTACTGCCAAACAACAGCCCACTGTGTATGGGCCCTGAAGAGTTTATCCACTTGTCCATTGTTTTCTCTTTGCAGTTAATATGTGTAATGCTCTTATGAACATCTGTATACGTTTTTGTGTGAATGTTTGTTTTCATTACTCTCAGCTAACATACAGTAGTAGATTTGCCCAGTCAAATAATATAGATTTAACTTTTAAAGGAATTGCCAATTTTTTTTTTCCCTAAGCAGCTAGCTAGCTGCACCATTTTATATTCCTGCCAGCAAAGCCTCGGCGTTCCAATCTCCTCATGTTCTCACAAACTTATATTATTTTTCTTAATTTTTATTGATTTTTTTTTTTATAGAGAGGAAGGGAGAGGGACAGAGAGCTAGAAACATCAATCAGCTGCCTCCTGCACATCCTCCACTGGGGATGTGCCAGCAACCAAGGTACATGCCCTTGACCAGAATTGAACCTGGGACCTTTCAATCCACAGGCCAACTCTCTATCCACTGAACCAAACCGGTCTTGGCACAGACTTATATTATTATTATTTATATTTTTAAATCTTTACTGTTGAAAGTATTATATGTGCTCAATTTCCCCTGCATTGACCCCCTTCTAGTCCACCCCTGCCAGCCCCACTCCCCGTGAGGCCCTGCACCTTATTCTCTATGTCCATGGTTTATGCATATAAGCATACACTTTCTTTGGTTGACCTCTTCCTTCCCATCTTTCCTCCCTTTCCCTCCTTCCCTCTGAGATTTAACAGCCTGTTCCATGCTTCCATGTCTCTGGGTCTATTTTGTTGAACAGTTTATTTTGTCCATTAGATTCTACATAAGTGAGATCATGTGATACTTCACTTTCTCTGACTGGCTTATTTCACTTAGTATAGTACTCTCCAGGTCTATCCATGCTGTCTCTAGGGAAAGAGATTCTTCTTTTTTATAGCTGCATAGTATTCCATGTGTAAATGTCCACCAGAATCTTTATCCACTCATCTATTGATGGGCACTTGGGTTGTTTCCAGATCCTTTCTGATTTGTGTTTAAGGTTTTTTAGGATATATTTCTAGAAGTGGAATCACTGGGTCAAATGGGAGTTCCATTTTTAATTTTTTGAGGAAACTCCATATTGTTCTCCACAGTGGCTACACCAGTCTGCATGCCCACCAGGTATACTAGGGTTCCCTTTTCTCTACTTCCTCATCAGCACTTGTCATTTGTTGTTTTGTTGATAGTAGCCATTTTGACAGGTATGAGGTGATACTTCATTGTGGTTTTAATTTGTATCTCTCTGATGATCAGTGACTTTGAACATTTTTTTTTTTGAAGGAGTGTCTATTTAGGTCATTTGCCTCTTTTTAAATTTCATTGTTTTTCTTCTCTTAAGTTATATGAGTTCCTAATATATTTTGGATATTAAACCTTTAAAAGGATCCATCATTGCCAAATATGTTCTCCTATACAGTGGGTTCCCTTTTCATTTTGTTGATCATTTCTTTTGCTGTACAGAAGTTTTTTATTTTGATGTCCCATTTTTGTATTTTCGTCTTAGTTTTCTTTGCTCTAGGGGATATATCTGCAGACAAATTTTTATGAGAGATGTCTGAGATTTTGCTGCCTATGTTTTTTTCTAGGATTTTTATGGTTCCAAAACTTACATTTAAGTCTTTTTTTCAGTTTGACATTATTCTTGTGTGTGGTGTAATTTGGCAATCTAGTTTCATTTTTCTGCATGCTATCTGTTTAATTTCACAACACAGTTTATTGAAGAGACTATCTTGACTTCATTGTATGCTTTTGCCTTCTTTGTCAAATATTAATTCAGTGTAATGTCTTGGGTTGATTTGTGGGGTTTCTATTCTCTTCCATTGACCTATATGTCTGTTCTTGTGCCATTACCAGGCTGTTTTGGTTATAGTGGCTTTGTAATATAACTTGATATCTGGTATTGTGGTCCCTCCAACTTTGTTCTTCTTTCTCCAGATTGTTGCAAATATTCAGATCTTTTGGAATTACATGTAAATTTTTGGAGTGTTTATTCTAGATCTGTGAAATATGCCATTGGTAATATAATAGTTATTGCATTGAATCTATAGATTGCTTTGGGTAGTATGAACATTTTAATGATGATAAGTCTGCCAAACCATGAATACTGTATATTCTTCCACTTGTTTATATTTCTTTCTATCTGATTTTCCAATGTCCTATAGTTTTTTGAGTATAAGTCTTTTACTTTCTGGGTTAAGTTTATTCCTAAGAATCTTAATTTTATTTTTCTGCATTGGTAAATGGGATTGCATTTTTAGTTTCTCTTTCTGAGAATTCATTATTGGTGTATAAAAATGTCAATGATTTCTGGATGTTAATTTTATATCCTGTTACCTTGCCAAATTTACTTATTAAATCTAGTAGTTTTTGGTGGAGTGTTTAGGGTTTTCTATGTACAATACCATGTCATCTGCAAATAATGAGAGTTTCACTTCTTCTTTCCAATTTGGAGGCCATTTATGTTTTCTTCTTGTCTGATTACTGTGGCTTAGAGTTCCAGTAATATGTTGAATAAGAATAGTGAAATCAGACATCCCGGTCTTATTCCTGTTTCTAGGGGAAATGGTTTTAGTTTTAGCCCATTGAGTATGAGGTTGGCTATAGGTTTTTCATATGTGGTGTTCATCATGTTGAGGTATCATTGATCTATTCCTACTTTGCTGAGGATTTTAATCAAAAATTGGTGTTGAAATTGTCAAATGCTTTTTCTGCATCTATTGATATGATCATGTAATTGTTGTTTTTTAATTTGTTTATGTGATATATCACATTTATTGATTTGCAGATATACCAACCATGCCTGCCTGGAATAAATCCCACTTGGCCATGGTGTATGATCTTCTTAATATATTGTTGGATACAATTTGATAATACTTTGTTAAGGATTTTAGCATCTATGTTCATCTGGGATATTGGCCTGTAATTCTCTTTCAATGTAGTGTCTTTATTTGATTTTGGAATTAGGATGATGCTGGCCTCATGAAAAGAACTTAGAAGTTTTCCTTTCTCTTGGATTTTTTGGAATAGTTAGAGGAGTATAGGTGTCAGTTATTTGAATGGTTGGTAAAACTGTGAAGCTATCTTGTCCTAGGCTTTTGTTGGCTGGGAGTTTTTTTGATTACTACTTCTATTTCATCAGTTGTTATTGGACTATTTGGATTTTCTGATTTTTCATGATACAGTTTTGGGAGTTTGTATTTTTTTAAAAATTTGTCATTTCATTTACATTGTCCTTCTTATTGGGATATAGATGTTCATAGTATTTTCTTACTATCTTTTTTATTTCTGTGGTATCAATAGTTACTTCTCTGTTTTCATTTATGATTTTATTCATTTTGGATCTCTCTTCTCTCTCTCTCTCTCTCTCTCTCTCTCTCTCTCTCTCTCTCTCTCTTCTTCCTCCTCCTCCTCTGCCTGGCTAATGGTTCATCAATCTTGTTTATTTTTCAAAGAGCCAGCTGATGGTTTCATTGATCTTTTTGTATTATATTTTTAGTTTCTATGTCATTTATTTCTGCTCTAATCTTTATTATTTTTTTCCTTCTACTTACTCTAGGTTTTTCTTGTTCTCTTTCTAATTCTTTAAGTTGTTGGATTAAATAGTTTTTAATTAATTAATTATTTATTTTTTAGTAAGGTAGGCCTGTAATGCTATGAACTGCCCTTTCAGAACTGCTTTTGGGTTGTTATGTGTTCATTTTCACTTGCTTCCAGGAATTTTTTGATTCCTTTCTTAATCTCATTGGTAACCCACTCACTATTTAATAACATTCAGGTGCTTGAATGTTTGTGAGTGTTTTTACTATAGTTGATTTTTAATTTCATTCCCTTGTGAACTGAAAAGATGCTTCTTATGATTTCAATCTTCTTGAACTTGTGTAGACTTGTTTTATGTCCTAACATGTGATATATTTTTGAGAATGTCACATGTGCACTTGAGAAGAATGTATAATTTTCAGCTTTCAGTTGAAATGTCTATAAATGTCAATTAAATCCATATGTTTCATTGTGTCTTTTAGAGTCACTATTTCCTTATTAATTGTTGTCTGGAAGATCTAGCCAGTGAATATAATTATATTGTTACTGAGCTCTTCCTTAAAATCCATTGAAAGTTTTTTTATATATTAGGTGCCATGGTATTGTTTGCATATATGTTTACCAGGATTATATCCTCTTGTTGGATGAATCTCTTTAGTATTAAGAAGTGATATTTTGTCAGAGATGAGTTTTGCTACTCCAGTTTCCTTTTCTTTCCTATTTGCATGGAAAGATTTCTTGCCATCCTTTCACTCTCTTCTTATGTGAGTCTTGTTTTGAGAAGGGTCTCATTTAGAAAGCAAATATTTGGGTCATGTTTTCATATTCATTCAGCTAACCTATGTCTTCTGATTGGAGCATTTACTTCATTTACATTTAAGATTATTATTAATAGGTACTTACTTATTATCATTTTAATTCTTTATGCCTATGTTTCTCTCTCTATATATTTCTTCTTCTCATTACAGCAGTCTCTTTACCATTTATTGCATTGCTGGGGTGGTGGTGATAAATTCCTTTAGCTTTTTTTTTTTGACTGGGAAGCTTTTTATTTCACCATTTATAATGAATGATAGCCTTGCTGGATATAGTTATTTTGGTTTCAGATCCTTGCTTTTCAGTTACCTTGAATACTTCATGCCATTCCCTTCTGGCCTGTAAAACTTCTTAAAAGAAATCAGCTGTCAGCCTTATGGAAGCACTTTTGTAAGTAACTAATTGCTTTTCTCTTATTGCCTTTAATAATATCTTTGCTTTATTGGCATTTTAATTATGATGTATCTAGGCATGAACTTGTTTGGGTTCTTTTTGCTTGGGATTCTCTGTGACTCTTGGACTTGTATGACTTTTGCCTTCACCAGGTTAGGAAAGATCCTTGCTATTATTTCTTCAAACATGTTCTCTATCCCTGTTTCACTTTCTTTTCCTTCTGGTACTCCTATGTCATATTTCATGTTGTACCACAGCTCCCTTAAGCTATTTTCCTATTTTTTAAATTGATTTTTCTTTCTGATTCTCTGAGTCAGTGATTATTTCTGCCCTGTCTTCTAATTCATGGATCTGATCCTCTGTATCCCCTAATATGCTGTGTATTCCTTCCACTGTGTTCTTTATTAGTGCTATGTCATTCTTTATATTTATGTATTTATTTATTTATTTATTTATTTATTTAATTTTTATTAATTTTTATACATATCTCCCCATTGCCCTCCCTCCCTCCCAGGCATACCCCAACCCCCCAGTGTCTATGTTCATTGGTTATGCTTATATGCATGCATACAAGTCCTTTGATTGATCTCTTATCTACCCCACCTAATTTTAATCTTCCTGTTGTAATTTCACAGTCTGTTTGAAGCTTTACTGTCTCTGTATCTATCCTTTTGTTCATCAGTTTATAATGTTCTTTATTATCCACCAATGAGTGATATCATGTGATGCTTCTCCTTCATTGCCTGGCTTATTTCACTAAGCATAAGGCTCTCCAGTTCCAACCAGGTTGCTGCAAATGGTAAGAATTCCTTCTTTTTAATGGCAGCATAGAATTCCATTGTGTAGATGTACCACAGTTTTCTGATCCACTCATCTGCTGACGGGCACCTAGGCTGTTTCCAAATTGTAGCTATTGTAAATTGTGCTGCTATGAACATAGGGGTGCATAAATCCCTTCTGACTGGTGTTTATAATTTCTAAGAATAAATTCCTAAGAGTGGGATTACAGGGTCAAATGGGAGATCCATTTTTAGTTTTTTGAGGAAACTCCATACTGTTCTCCACAGTGGCTGCACCAGGCTGCATTCGAATCAACAGTGCACAAGGGTTCCTTTTTCTCCGCATCCTCACCAACACTTGTCGTTTGTTGATTTGTTGATGATTGCCATTTTGACTGGTGTAAGATCGTATCGCATTGTTGTTTTGATTTGCATCTCTCGGATGATTAATGACTTTGAATATGTTTTCATGTGTCAATTGGACTTCCTTCTGTCGTCTTTCAAAAAGATTCTATTTAGGTCCGTTGCCCATTTTTTATTGGATCGTTCATCTTCCTTTTATTAAGTTGTATAAGTTGGCTGTAGATTTTGGAGATTAAACCTTTATCAGTGATAACATTTGCAAATGTGGTCTCCCATACAGTGATCTTTCTTGTTGTTTTGTTGATGGTTTCTTTTGCTGTGCAAAAGCTTTTTATTTTGATGTAGTCCCATTTGTTTATTTTTTCTTTACCTTTCCTTGCCTTTGGAGCAGTATCAGTGAAGAAGTTCTTTTGGCATATGTCTGAGATTGTGCTGCCTGTAGATTCTTTTAGTATTTTTATGGTTTCCCTTCTAACATTTAAGTCCTGTATCCATTTTGAATTTATTTTTGTATTTGGTGTCAGTTGGTGGTCCAGTTTCATTTTTTTGCATGTATCTGTCCAATTTTCCCAACACCATTTATTGAAGAGGCTATCTTGGCTCCATGGAATATTCATGCCTCCTTTGTCAAATATTAGTTGAGCATAGTGGTTTGGGTGGATATCTGGGTTCTGTATTCTATTCCATTGGTCTATATGGCTGTTCTTGTGCCAATACCAGGCTGTTTTAAGAACAGTTGCTTTGTAGTATAGCTTGAAATCTGGTATTGAGATTCCCCCCTACTTTATTCTTCTTTCTCAGAATTGCTGTAGCTATTCGTGGTCTTTTTTTGTTCTAGATAAATCGAAAGAATTCTTTCTAGGTTTGTGAAATATGTTGTTGGTATTTTAATGGGTAGTTCCTTGAATCTGTAGATTGCTTTGGGTAGTATGGACGTTTTAATGATGTTGATTCTCCCAATCCATGAGCATGGTATGCTCTTCCATCTATTAACATCTTCCTCTATCTCTTTTTTCAGTGTCCTGTAGTTTTATGCATATAGGTCTTTTACCACTTTAGTTAGGTTTATTCCTAGGTATCTTAATTTTTTTGGTGCAAAAGTAAATGGGATTGCTTTTTTAGTTTCTCTTTCTGTAATTTCACTGTTAGTGTATAGAAATGCCACAGACTTCTTAGCATTAGTTTTGTATCCTGCTACATTGCTGAATTCATTAATTAAGTCAATTAGTTTTGGAATGGAGCCCTTTGGGTTTTTTATGTACAATATCATGTCATCTGCAAATAAGGACAGCTTTACTTCTTCTTTTCCAATTTAGATGCCTTTTATTTCTTCTTATTGTCTAATTGCAATGGCTAATACTTCCAGTACTATGTTGAACAGGAGAGGTGAGAGTGGGCATCCCTGTCTTGTTCCTGTTCTTAGGGGAAATGGTTTTAGTTTTTGCCCATTGAGTATGATGTTAGCTGTGGGTTTATCATATATGGCTTTTATACTGTTGAGATTTGATCCTTTTATTCCCACTTTGCTGAGAGTTTTTATCAAGAAAGGGTGTTGGATTTTGTGAAATGCTTTTTCTGCATCAATTGATATGACTATGTGATTTTTATCTCTCAATTTGTTTATGTGATGTATCACATTTTTTGATTTGTGGATATTGTACCATCCCTCCATTCCTGGGATGAATCCTGCTTGGTAATGCTGTATGATCTTTCTGATGTACTGCTGGATCCGATTTGCTAGAATTTTGTTGAGGATTTTGGCATCTTTGTTCATGAGAGATACTGGCCTACAATTCTCTTTCATTGTGTTGTCTTTATCTGGTTTTGGTATTAGGGTGATTCTGGCTTCATAGAAGGTGTTTGGAAGTGTTCCTTCTTCTTGAATGTTTTGGAATAGTCTGAGGAGAATAGGTTTTAATTCTTCCTTGAATGTTTGGTAAAACTCTCCTGTGTAGCCATCTGTCCCGGGCTTTTATTTGCTGGAAGCTTTTTGATGACTGCCTCAATTTCTTTCATAGTTATTGGACTATTGAGATGTTTGGCTTCCTCCTCATTGAGTTTTGGAAGGTTATATTTTTCTAGGAAAATATCCATTTCTTGCAGGTTGTCCAATTTGTTGGAGTAGAGTTGTTCATAGTATTTTTTAACAATCCTTTGTATTTCCACAGGGTTTGTTGTTATTTATCCTCTTTCATTTCTGATTTTGTTTATTTGGGTCTTTTTTCTTTGCTTCTTGGTGAGCCTGGCTGGAGGTCCATCAATTTTGTTTATCCTTTCAAAGAATCAGCTCTTTGTTTTGCTGATCTTTTGAATTGTTTCTTTGGTCTCCAAGTTGTTTATCTCTGCTCTGATCTTCACTATTTCCTTCCTTCTGAATACACTGGGCTTTTCTTGTTCTAGTTCTAGCTCTTTGAGTTGTAGGTGTAGGTAATTTATTACCATTGTTTCCTGTTTTTTTGCAGCGGGCTTGTAGGGCTATGAACTTCCCTCTGAAGACTGCTTTCACTGTGTCCCTTAAAATTTGGTTTGTTGTGTTGTCATTGTTATTTGTTGCCATGATGTTTTTTATTTCTTGCTTGATCTCTCTGGTTACCCAGTCGTTGTTTAATAGCATGCTGTTTAGTCTTCATGTGTTTGATTTCTTTCTATTGTTTTTATTATAGTTGATTAAAGTTTTATGCCACTGTGGTCTGAGAAAATGCTTGATATGATTTCTATCTTCTTGAATTTGAAGAGACTTTTCTTATGACCCAACATATGATCGATCTTTGAAAATGACCCATGTGCACTGGAGAAGAATGTATAGTCTTTGGCTTTGGGGTGAAATGTTCAGAAGATGTCAATTAATTCCATCTGGTCTAGTGAGTCATTTAGGATTGATGTTTTTATTTTTGCTGATTTTTTGTTTAGAGAATTTGTCCAGTGGTGACAGTGGGGTATTAAGTTCTCCTACTATGATGGTATTGCTATCAATCTCTCCCTTAATATCCTCCAAGAGATTTTTTTTTTATGTATTTAGGTGCTCCTATATTGGGTGTATATATGTTTACCAGAGTTATTTCTTCTTGTTGGATTGTTCCCTTTATTATTATGAAGTGGCCTTCTTTATCTCTTATTATGTCTTTCACTTTGAGATCTAATTTGTCAGATATAAGTTTTGCAACCCCACCTTTTTTTTTTCATTTCCATTTGCCTGAAATACCATGTTCCTTCCCTTCACCCTCAATCTGTGTGCATCTCTTTTCCTGAGGTGGGTTTCTTGCAGACAGCAGGTATATGGATCATGTTTTCTCATCCAATCAGTTACCCTATAACTTTTGATTGGAGCATTTAATCCGTTTACATTTAAAGTTATTATTGACAAGTACTTATCTGTTGCCATTTTTAGTCCTTACCCCCAAGTTCCTTCTTCGATTCCTCTTTCTTTTTATTACAGCAGAACCTTTAACATTTCTTGCATTGCTGGTTTGGTGGTAATATATTCCCTTAGTCCTTTTTTGTCTGTGAAGCTTTTGATTTCACCTTCAATTTTGATTGAAATCTTGCAGGGTACAGTATTCTTGGATTCAGACCCTTTCTTTCCATGACTTTGTATATTTCATTCCCTTCCTTTCTGGCCTGATGAGTTTCTATTGAGAAGTCAGTAGCTAGTCTTATGGGGGTTCCTTTGTAGGTAACTTTCTGTTTCTCTCTGGCTGCTTTTAAGATTCTTACTTTGTCGTTGGGGTTTGCCAATGTAATTATAATGTGCCTTGGTATCGGTATGTTGGGGTTCATTTTGCTTGGGACTCTGTGAGTTTCTTGTATTTGTGTGGGTTTTTCCTTTGCTATATTGGAGAAATTTTCTGTCATTATTTCTTCAAACCTGTTCTCTAATCCTTGTTCAGTTTCCACTCTTTCTGGAACCCCAATGATGCGGATGTTGTTTTGTTTCATGTTATCCCAAAGTTCCCTTAGGCTCTCCTTTTGTTTTTTAACTTTTTTTTCTAGAAGCTGCTATACTTGGGTATTTTTTCCTACCATGTCTTCTAGCTCACTGATGTGGTCCTCTGCTCCTTCTAATCTACTTTTGATACTTTCTATTGAGTTCTTTACAGCAGTGATGTCATTTTTCATTTCTTCTTGTTTATTCTGCACCTCCTCTAGGTTATTCTGAATTTTTTCTTGCTTCTTCTTCATTTCCTCTGGGTTCTTACTCATATTGTTGATTTTCTCTTCCATTCTTTTCATCCATCTTATCATCATTTCTGTGAACTCTTTCTCTGGCAGGCTTATTTCTGCTTCTATTTCATTTACTTCCTTTTCTGGTGAAACCTGCCTTTCTGTCTTATGTGGGCTGTTTCTTTTTCTGCCCATGGTCTTTCTTCTCTGGGTGTCTGGTTATGTAGTTCTCTCTCCTACGTTGGTTGAAAGGCACAAACTACAACACGACCAGTTACAGCACACAAGGTACTGAGTAGAAATTTATTCAAGATGTTAACAATCACAAATAAGGTGACCACCAATGAAAGACAAATTAGGGGTAAATAGAGAAAGAAGAAGAGGAAAATGAGGAAAAAAGAAAAGAAACAAATGCCAAAATCAAATTGGGAGGGCGAGAAAAAAAAATGAACAAAAAAATAAAATAAAATAAGAAAATAAAAAGGAGAAGGTGGAGAAGAAAAAAGGAAGAGAAAAAAAGTCAGAAAGAAAAGGAAGTGTATAAGAAGGAAAAGGGGAACAAAATATAGATGTCAGGAGATAACTCCAATAGAACACTCAGTAATCCCAATAAAGGCCAGCAACTGCTACTTAGAGATTAATACAAACTTTAAAAAGCAACTGGTATCGAGTGAGGTGAGAGAAAAGAGAGGTAAAAAACAAAGCAAGCAAAAAGCAAAATAAAACAAGTAGAATAAACTAAAACAATCTCACAAAAAATTTCAAAAAATGGATATTATCACTTTTCAGTCAAATAGCAACAAAAGGACATAGAGAAAAAACACCTTTTTGGCTAGTGAAGACAAGAAGAGAGAGGTTTGTGTGGACCTGTAGTAGGGGATTTGAAATTAGATATATAAATGGGATGAAATTTAAACCAGGTAAAGAGAAAGAATAGGGAGAATCTAAAGTTGGAAAAGGGAAAGAGAAACAAGACAGCAAAATGGGGAAAGTTAGGAGGAAAGTGTTGGCATAAAGGTAGAATTGAGTTTGAGTAAAATTATGCTATAGGAAAGATGAAAATAGAATGTAGAACTCTAATCCCGAAATAAAATAAAGAGAAAACAAAATGACACTTGTTTTTTTCCCAAAAGGTAAAGTACTAGTAGTAGCTAATAATATTAGTTTAAAACAAAAATGTAATAATTAAAAAGTTAAAATCAATTGAGGCAGAAAGGAAAAAAATAGTCTTTTAATTAAAATATGTAAAAATGAAAAATAAAAAAAATAAAAAAGAATAAAAAATGAAAAATAAAAAAAATATAAAAAATAGAAAGGTCCTTCACTTCCACTATTATTCTGCTTGGCACTCCTGTTTCCCAGTAGGGAAGGTATTGCAGTTCCCTGTGTTCTCCTCTTGGTGTTTTAATCTCTTTATTCTTTTGTGGTTATGCGAGAGTCAATTTGTTTGTCATCCACTGTGTAGCAGTGTTTCGGAATTGATCTCTGAGACAAAGCATAGGACCTCTCTAGGCTGTGCTCAGATCCTGCTACTCTGTGGTTCTCAAAGCCAGTTTGTGGGGATTTTGCAGCCAGGACACTGTAATTACTCTCAGGCTGTCCCTCTGCCCCAGAAAAAAAATGAGTCGTTTTCCAGAGCTCCCCTCTGTCAAAAGCTTAGAGAGTTTGCCTCCACACTTAGGGATCATGCCCTGACCACCTCTGTGGACCTCTCCAGAGGCAGCTTTCCCGCAGCCCAGTTCCCATAGTGTGTATGTCTCTGTTGTGCTGGGGTAGGAGACCTCACCCTGTCCCAGGCGAAATCTGACCCTTCCTTGTGCCGCTTAGATCTCTGAATCCGCTGCCCATGTGTCCGTGTTGCCTGGAAAGCCGTGCTCTGAGTCCCAGGCTGCTCGGTGGGTGCCTCCGTCAGCTGCAGCTTTCAGACCTCTGCAGACATCCACCTCCCTCTTATCCCAGGCGAAATCTGACCTTTCTGTGTGCTCTGTGGATCTCTGATTCCGCCGCATGTCTGCGCCGATGGGAGAGCGGAGTTCTGGGTCCCCGGGTCCCTGGCTGCTCGATGGGTGCCCCAGCCGCCGGCTTCAGACCGCCACAGACATCCACCTTTCACTGCAAGATGGCTCGGTCTCCGAGTTCACGCTGGTGGCTCTGGCGGACAAAAACTCCATGGCAGTGGGGCTGCCCAGCCGGGAGAGTCTCGTCCAGGAGTCCCCCACCTTCTCCTGGAAGATAACTGACTCCCAACTTGCCAACAAACACTCCCTGTGCGACTCTCAGCTGCTCTCTCTCCCTCTGCCCAGTGACAAAGCTCCAGACGCATCCGTCTACTCTGCCGCCATTTTCTCTCCCTCCATTCTTTATATTTATTAACAATTTTTCTCATGCTGTTAAATATCCCTACATCATTATTCTGAAGTCTACATCTAATAAATTTCTTATTACCACTTAATTTAGCTTTTCTTCTGGAAAATTCTCTTGTTCTTCCAATTGCGCCTTTTTTTTTTTTTTTTGGTCTTTCCATTTTGGCTGCCTGATTGGGTTTGTGTCGATATATTAGATAAATCTGCTATGGCCCCCAATCTCTAGTGCAGGACTATGTCAGACACTGTTTATTACTGGCCCTGAGTATCCTCTTTGGAGCAATAAACAACCCACAGCTTGTGGTTCCCTCTGCTGGGACAGGGTGCCTTTGGAAAGGCACCAAAGTTTCTATTATTATTTTTTATTGTAGCCATCATAGTGGGTGTGAGGTGGTAGCTCATTACAGTTTTGATTCCATCATCCTGATTGCTAATGATGTTGAGTATCTTTTCAAGTATTTATTCAAATTTGAGTACCTTCTTGGACAAATGATCATTCAAATTCTTTGCCCATTTTAAAAATTGGGTTGTAATAATTTTTTATATATTGTAGTATTTTATTGTATACTAGAGGCACAATGCATGAAATTTATGCAAGAGTAGGCCTTCCTTTCCCTCGCTGCAGGTACCAGCTTCTCTCTGGCACCTGGGATCTGGGCTTCCCTGCAGCACCCAGGACCTAGGCTTACTTTCATCTGCCAACAGGCAACCAGGACCTGGGCTTCCCTCACAGCCCCAGCTTTATCTGGAAGGTTTTCAGGTCTAATTAGCATATTATGCTTTTATTATTATAGATACTATTTGCAAATATTTTATCCCATTGATGTGTCATCTTTTCAGTTTCTTGATGGTATCCCTTGAAGCACAATGTCTTTAAAAATACTACTAGAGACCAGATCTTTCCTTTTGCCAATACTGGTCTGTGTTGCCTTGTTATTTTACCTGTATATGGAATGATTGCAGGATCCTCTTTCTCTGAAGGGAGAGGCCAAGGCACTGAACTTAGATTGACTTCAGCTCTCACCACAAACAGAAATGCCAGGCACTCATAGGGGTCAGCAGCTTAAGAAGCAGATACAGTGTCTCACCAAGTGTTGAAAGCTCAGCTGGGTGGGAGAAGCAATATTATACATGTTGTGTGCCTAACTTAATGTATTTTTTTAAAATACATTTTTATTGATTTTAGAGAGGAAAGGAGAGGGAAAGAGGGATAGAAACATCAATGATGAGAAAGAATCATTGATTGGCTGCTTTTGCGTGCCCCTTACTAGGAATGGAGCCCGCATTCTAGTCATGTGCCATGACTGGGAATCAAACCCTGGCCTCCTGGTTCATAGACCAACATTCAACCACTGAGCCATACCAGCTGGGCTAAACTTAACGTTTTTATGCTAGACAGGAAGTACATCTTTTGTCTCTTTTTGCTGTCAGTGTGGGGAGGTTTGTGTTTTTTGGTTGAGAGTTGAGCTGTGTCTGAAATTTTGTTGGTCATCTTTATGCACCAGAGGCTTTAAGTTTTGCCAGTACAATGCCATGTGTAGTGTGTGGGCCAATAAACCACAGCATTTTCTCAGTTCCTGTACCCATGTAGGCTCAATTCTACCTGCTCAGCTCTGTACTTCACTTTGAACTGCCTATCTGAGTCTTTCTCTCCCTCTCCCTCTTTCTCAGCACTCCTTATGCTGTCCATTCAATCTACTCTATTTTTACTTAGTGCCTGTTACAGTGATGTGGGAAGCAGGGCTCAGGTCATTCTCTAATGTTACAATTACACCTTCTTCCTCTGTGCTGCTGGACTGGATTTCACTGTTTTTCTGCAAGTAATGGTGAACTGAGCCTTTTCAGAGGGTAGATTTTTTTTTTTTTCTGGTTCACTGCAGTAGATTTCCTCCAGTGCCCTCAGGCTACTGTTTTTGTTGCCTTTTCTCTTGCAGATTAAGGTTCTGTTCAGTAGAAAAGATAGGGAAAAGGATGTGGACCAGTGCTTACTGCCCAGCACCCCTTCCAGCTCCATAGGGAAGCCTTCTCAGGATTCTCTGTGGTCTTCCAGGTGAGCCCCTGGTGAGGTCCTGGAGGAAAAGCCATTGAGAAGGGGGACATCTCATGTCTGTGCCCATCAGATCTTGACACTCACATACTAGCATACATCCAGATCTTAGTAATTCATTAGACTGTTCTAATCGCATCTCACAGGCATTCAGTAGCGTTTTGTTTGCACTATGGGCAAGTGACTCTCCAGATTCTCACTTAGATTTTGCTCTGTGAACTCAGTTCTCTTTTGTGTTCAAGAAAAGTAATTAATTTTTTCCAGCACTTTTCTTATTGTAAAGGTGAGAACAATACTTATAGTTTTGTACATCTGAAACTGGACATTTCTTCTCACTTCTAGAGTTGGGGAGGGAGAAAAATAAGGGAATGTCAGTGTTATGAAGAAGCTACTTTGAGCCATCCACTGTGCTAAATTACCCATAACTTATTTATTGAACAATTCTGTGAGGCAGGAGCCATGATCATCATTATTATTATCCTGCTTGCTTATGCCCTTCATCTTTTTGTGGGCTGCCTTTGCTGTATCTTGTGTAATCATTACACTAGTCATCTGAGGGAAGAGACCAGTACTGTTGGTACTGTTACATGACCAGTACCTATAGAATGCAGAATAAATGGTTGTTGAATAATTTAGTGCAAACACAGACCTTAGGCCCCTGGGAGATAATCATCACATTATCTTTATATTCCTTCCCCTTCCCACTGAATGATTGGGATAGGCTCTGTGTTTTCAGAAATGCACTCATCCACATACTGGCTGTGATAGAGGGAGAGGGTGGTGGGATGGGACAGGACCTGTGCTTTCAGAAATTCCCTTACTGGCTGTATGACACTGATGGGGTGGTAGAAGGTGATGGTGGAGCACACTGCTGCCTGCCCTGGACCATCAGATATTCTCATGGCCAGGTGTGTAGAACTGTACCATCTTACCTGCTACTTTTGTCCATTTCCTATTTTCTTTTTTTTTATGACAGAATATCTCTCTCTCAACATTGCAGAGTCCTGCTGCCTTACTTAAAATCAATATTCCTATAGAAAAAGGATCATCAGGTGAAGGGTACATTGGTGACCTGCAGAGGGTACATACATGTGGGAAAAATACAGCTAGTTTTGGCTCACCAAGACAGGCAGTGAGAGAAGTGGGCAGTGTCTGCTGAAGAAACAGCATCTTTCAAACTTATACATAAGTACCCTGTGGGTGGTAGATGATACTGACCTGGCAAGACACTGAACTCAGTCTTCCCCTTGAATCCGAATCTTTAGTACTTTCTCTGAGATAACCTGAGTACATTCTCTGTCTGCTTCCCTCCTTTTATTTTTTTTTTTGCATTTCTTCTCTCACATGCTTTTCTCCTCTTATTTTGGTTTCATTTCTCCCTCTTCTGCCTATGCCCTTGCCCCCACTCCTGCCCCGACCCCGGCCCCAATCTCTCCATAAGCACACACAAAAACGCATATCACCATAGCACCAACTAGTCTGCACTTTCCCTCTCCATTTCTGTTTTGTTTCTCACTGGTCTTTTTGGAATCAGTCCTGATACCTTGCTACTACAGGGCCAGACTGACAATCTGCCAACTACAGAGGCTGAGTTAAAATAACAGAATGCTTTGCAATCAGGTGGATCACAGATGCTGAATTTTCTTTTAGTTTCCCAAAACCACCAAAGCAAAGGACAAACATTCATACTTCCTTCCCACCTGCCTCTTCCATAAACAGCAGGGTGGAGGGGTCAGTCCTCTTGGAACAAGATTCAAGAGTTTGTTTTCTCTTCAGAAATCAGAAGGGTCTTTGTGTCCCCTTCTGCTCTCTCTCCATCTCCCATCTCACACATAAAGAGATATGTGTAAATAATGCCACTCCCTCTGAGGCCTGTGTCCATGCTGCATCATGCATATGCTCTGGTAGACATCCTAAGCAGGGATGACCAGAAACCTGCCAGGCCTGAGGGTGGGGCCACCTGTCCCTGCTGTCATCCTCAGAGACACACTTTTTTCTCTGATGGAAGCCTGGCTCTATGAAGGAGGCCACATCTGCCCACAGATGGGAGCATTCCAGGTAAAGGGGATGGAACTGGAGAGAATCTCTCAAGGGAGCTGCCTGGTTTGGCTCCAGAACGAGGCTCGGAGTGGTCCCGAAGGGAAAGAAACTATCAACTAGCTTCTGGGACACACCCAGCACATCCATCTCGAGATTGTTATTCTGGCTGCTCTCTTTCCTAACATTGTCTCTCCAGATCTGCACATGCTCACTCTCTCACCTCATTCAGATCATTGTTCAAATACCACTTCCCGACCAGACTATTGGAACATGCTTACATAACTTTGTACTTTCGTGGCATTTATTGCTTCCTACCTCTGACTTATTTGTTTATATTTTTGTCATTCTTTCTCAGATACAAACTTTAGGAGCCAGAAATTTTATTTTGCTACCTTTAATAGTATGTTTTGTTACCTACTCTTACATTCCCCCAATAATAATAGGTGCTCATTAAATATTTATTGAGATGTATAAACTTAAGGAACATCTCAAATGGTCAGGCACCACCCAGGTGCTTTACACACTTCATTTCATTTCATACTCAAATAACCTTTCTGAAACAGGTGTTTATAGTAACCACACTTCACAGATAAGGTGACTATAGGTCTACGATGTTAGGGATATAGGGTTATTTCCATAGGGACTTTATCTTGGGCCTGACTGCCCCAAGAGCTCACATCCTTTCCACGGGAACATGCTGTCTTCTGAGCACCTGACCCTGAGTCCTCCTCCTCACCTACTGCACCTGGCGAGAAGGAGTTTCAGTGGGAGTCTCTCCGGCATTCTTCCCAACTACATTGCTCTGGTCTGAAGCTTCTCACATCTGTGGTCCTCCTGGTTGGCTCACTGCTGTCCTCAGACATTCTGAGAAATGGCCCTTCTCCACGTGCACTTCTCAGCTTCTATCCATGATTGAGGGATGTGTAACAGCAAACTTCACTACGGCGTCCTACCAAGTTCGCAAAAGAATAAATTACCAGAGCTTTAGAAGCATGTATGCTTGTGTTTCTCCTTGGCAGAGCACATTTTTCTGGATCACAGTGTCCAAACAGCACAAGTGAGCAGCCAGAAGGTGGAGAGTTTTCCATGCACCTTATGCTCAGGAGCATCCTGTGAGTGGCACAGCACTGTCCAGCCCAAAGATCTGCATCCCAGCGATGGGAGCTCATTCTTCTGAAAACAGCGTACTCCCTGTCCCTTTCCACACCGAACCCAGAATGCTGCTCTACAGATCTGCCCTGCACAATTTCTCCTGGCTGCAAGCCTGCTCTGCTCCGCATGATGGTCACCACTCACTGTGGTAGGTGTATTTCTACTACGTGCTCATTTCTCACTTCTGAACCACTGATCTACCCTATTCCTCACCGCACCTCTTATCCTGCTCTCAGCTTGTTATGCTTCCAGCCTCATTGCTCATTCACCTGACTCCATCCTTGGCTGGGCCTTTAGACTTGCTGCTGTGCACTGCCTAATGCTGTGTTTTTTTGGTGGTTTTCGCCATACCAGCCACATTGCCATAAGGAACCTTGTAGCATGACCTGGTAGAGCACATGGTCTTTGATTCTGTTCCCTTGTAGAACAAGAGTGTTCACAGGCCATGGACAGGACTTCTCTGATAGCTTTTAATAAACATTTTTTTGGGGGGATATTATTTTGAGTGCCTAGGGCCACAAATAAAACAGGAGGTTCTTAAGTCAAAATTCTTACCTTGATAAATTTTAATCTAGTTCATTCATTTATTCAGAAAGGTCTTACTGATAACTGATACTGTGTCCAATGTTGAAGAAAAAGAGGTATATAAGCTTACCTTTCCACTCATGAAGCAGTGATGTAGGGCACAGATGATGAGGGTAGAATTAAGCAGTGCTAGCCAATATTTACTGAGCCCTTTTAATATTCCAGGTTCTGTACCAAAGGTTTCATATGCTTCTTCTCATCTAATTCTCACAAGAGGTCGGTGTATCAAAGTATCCATAAGTTTTATCTACAAGAAGTCTTTAAGTATCTTTCTGGTTTTGTCCAGCCCCTTGGAAAATGTGTGTGTTGTCAGGACACTAGAGGAACTCCCTGTAGACTCACTTGGTGGTGACAGATGGGAAAGAGCACTGAGCTGGATAGCAGACAGAAAGGGACCACATGGCTCTGTCTGTATGTAGCATTGGTCTGTACTCAATTCACACACCTTCCATGATAGAGTCCAGGCTACCGTCCTGCTCCCCCTAACATCTTTCTAACTGCTCGCCCTCTAGCCACTTTCCCCACTCGATTATTATTCTCTGTGCAGCAGATTGAGTCATCTTTATAGAAGAAAATTTGATTACAGAGCACTTGTCCTCGAAATTCTTAAATGACTATTTCTTTTTTTGTTGAGAGAGTGACAGAAAGAGAAAAACATTGATCAGCTACTTCTGCACACCCCCTGCTTCCTTCTGGGGATTGAGCCTGTAATCGACACACTGAATCAAACCAGTAACCTTTTGGTGCAAAGGATTATACTCATCCAATCCAGCTACACCAGCTGGGGCTGACTTTCTATTTTTTTTTTTAGGATCAAGTTAAAAATCAGGGGGTTGGCTTCTAAGGCATTGACCTGACTCTGATCTAATGCTCAGCCTCTGAGGTGACCACATCCTCTGGTTCACTTCATTCTGGTCCCCACCACCATCTGTAACTTCCTTGAGCGAGGTTCTTTCTTGCCTTAGGGCCATTTTCCAACTTTCTCATTGTCTGAAAGTCCCCTTCTTCCTTCTCAGACTAATTCCCGCACCAACAGTTTTCAACTTAAAATTATTCTCTCTCATCTCCCTTTTCTTCCCTAGAAAATTTCAGACTTCTCATTAAGTGCTTCTGTAGTATCTTAGCCTTTTCTTTTCTAGCCCTTATCATAGCTGTGGGGTAACATGGTTGGCCAACCACTAGTCCTCTTAGTTCAGAAGACAATCTGTAATTGAAGCAGTTGTTGCTTGTTTATCTGAGCTTATGGTAGCAAAACAGAAAAGAACTATCAATGCATCCAAGCACAATGGTGTAAGCCTATTATTCTAAAAAAGGTAGGTTGCGCTCTTACAGGAGAATGATTCCTGCCACCACATGGGGTTATACTCTGCTTTCTCCAGGTACTGAGTAATTACTAAGTCATTAGTGCTTATGCTTTGGAGTTTTTTCAATACAAATTACAATATAAAAGGAACTGGTCCATCTAAAGCAGAAGTTCTCAACCTGTGGGTCACGACCCCTTTGGGGGTTGAATGACCCTTTCACAGAGGTCCCCTAAAACCATCGGAAAAAACAGATATTTACATAACAATTCATAACAGTAGCAAAATTACAGTTATGAAGTAGCATGAAAATAATTTTATGGTTGTGGGTCACCACAACATGAGGAACTGAATTAAAAGGTCATGGCATTAGGAAGGTTGAGAACTACTGATCTAAAGGAACCGGCTCATGGCTGTGGGGAGGGAGCAGGATGGCACAACAATAAAAAAGGGAAAAAAAAAAGGGGGAGGGAGGGACATTGCTCTTGTCCTTGTTCATGGAGACAGAATCTTTCTTGTTCAAAAGTATATGAGACCAAGACAAAGAATGCCCATAAATGTGGCCCAAACCTTGAGACTTGCTTCACTTTGCAAAATGCAAGTGATATATAGAGGAAAGATATGCTTCTGAGGAAGGTAGACTATTTCTAGGAACAGGCTGGGATTACCAGTTTAAGATCTTTGAAGATGGGGCTGACTTCTTTAAAAGAAGAAGATGATTTGGGTTGTAGGAAACACAGTGCAGTCAGGTTTGCGGCTGAAATATCATTGGGACATTGTGGGGGTGTGGCAAGTTGATAAGATTTGAACTTGTAATTGGGTATTTGGCCAAGATTGTCACACTCCTCAATTTCTATGGTTTCAACTACAATCTTCTCTTGATCCTCACTGCAATTTAGTAAGAACAAGAATTTCTTCAAGTGAAGACACTTGTGATGGTCTTGATGTGACTCCCAAGACTTTGAAGCTTGATAAGCTCTTTGAAGACAAAACCCATGTTTTATTCATCTTTGTTACCTTAATGCTCAGCTCAAGGCTTGATACAGAGTTAATCAATAGTGTTGATTTTGGGTGAATTAGTATCTAGACTTTTTTTTTTTTTCAAATGGGAGGGTAAGAGCCACTGAGAGGAAAGGGTTAAGAGAAAAAAAATGTTGATGTAGGAGAGAGGATGAGGCACTTTGCTTAGGCTGTGACAAGGGGCAGAGAAGGATGCTTGCTCTAATGGGGCAGGCCAAGAGGAAGTAGCAGGGACATTTTAGGATGGGAATAGTGTGGAAAAGGAAGATGATTTGTATAGGATTCTGCTTCTCCATAATGTTGCTTCTTCACAGTTTTAATAAGAGGAGAGAAAGGGAGCGGGAGAGAGAGAGGAGAGAGAGAGAGAGACACCAAGAGATACCCTTGGCATAAAGGCATGAAGATGGAGCATCATGGTACAGAAAGAAAACCAGTGTAGCTTGGATCATATCTCTGCCATGTATCTGCATGACATTGAATAGATGCTTCACTTCTCAGAGTTTCCGCCTTGGTTAAGGAAAAATAATAACTTAGCTCACTGATTTAATTAGCTATCACAAATGAAATCTCTTTCTTAACTCTAAAGAAATTGTAAATGTGTTTCTTTTAAAGATAGATTTATAATTTAGTCGAGTCAAGGAAAGAAGTTTAACCATATAAATAGTATGATGACTTAAGTATAAACTATTAAAAAGTGAGAGTACGGAATTATAAAATATCAGTTTGGTGACTATTTGGAACTCATTGACACAATCTTCTATTTTGTGTAATATTTACCTATTGTCATTATTTATGTATTTATCTCTATATCTCTTTCCCTAACCAGTTTGTAAATTCTTCAAAAAAAGAAATAGTACTTTACTTATCTCTGTATGTCAGCATCTAGTAAAGTCTAATCTAAAAACAAAATGCTCAATACCTGTATCTTGAATTCATCTGTTGAAATTTCTCATTTTACAATCGAAGAAACAGGCTCATATATTTTAAGTAACTACAAACCTCACACAGCTAGTTCTACTCAGTGCCAATCTAATGTTTTTTTTCCAATCTGATCTCAGGAAAGAGGTTGGTCTTAAACTTGGTTTTGATAAAAAAGCATAGGAGCAAACAGAAGGAAAAGCATTTCTGGCAGGCAAACAGTTTGAGCAAAGGCACTGAGCACAAATGGGGCTTGAGTTTTCAGGGGGCCTTTTGTAGAACAGCCTGGCTGCATTGGAAGCCACACATATTATTATTGTTAGGGTCACTGAAAGAGGAAAGCATGAGGCCAAAAAGGATAAAGGATTATAAATTTATTAGGTCATCTGGAAAACCAGATGGGCTGAACCCCCAAATGATGCCAGAACCCACGTATGGGGAGTCAGAGATTTTAAAGGATTCTAGGCAAGCTTTTTCTGGGCTGAGAATTCTCTGGGTGGGTTCCCAGGGTGAAAGATAATGGTCTTAGCAAGTGGAATGTGGTCTAAGTGAAAGGGAATGCCAATTGTAAAGTGGTCAAAAGGTCAGTTCCCAGAGGAGGGGATGTTGATTCAATTATGTGATCAGAAATAACAATTATGGGACTTGCTAAGTAGCCTCTTGCAGAGCTGAGGAAAAAATCAGGAAGCTGTCAAAGAGAATAAAAATCTTAATCATTTAGCAAAGTATCTAGTATCAAACTCTAAGCTGGTGACACTAAATTCATATAAAATGAATGCAAAATTGAACATGCCAAATAAATTGCCAATGTCTTCTTGGGATTACATCCAAATAACCTTTATGATATTACTGAATCAAAGCGATCTTCTTAATTTGTTTCAAAGACAAAGGCCATTGGATAACTTTGAAGCCACTAGGGATCGTCCATTTAGTTTGACTTTGATGGAGGATCCACTTGTTCTAGGGAGACACTAGTCCTTGGCTTCTCTGGGTCTTGGATCCCAGTGTAACACCTTAGCTTTGTGTGGGACCAAATTGGATTAAACACATTTCAGGGCTCATATGTATACACACACATTGAGTGGCCAGATTATTATGATCTCTGAATGCATAATAATCTGGCCACTCAGTGTACTTATGTATAAGGGAAAGCTTGCAAATCTTGATATGTCAAGGGACCAGGAGATAGTGGCCCCCAGCCTCTGGCTAGTAAGTCCTCTGCTTCTTTCTAACTACCCACAATGCAGTTCTTATACATGGAAAAACCTTATTTTAAAATTCCAACTCTGTGGTCAGTCTATACTTCTTACAACCAAATGTATCTGCATCCTGCCTAATGCAACCGCCTGACTCCTAAACTATCAAAATATTAGCAACTCTATTAGCTTAAATAGAAAATGGTTCATGTAAAGTTTCTGTGAATGTCCCAGGGTTGCATGACTGGGCATCTCAGCAATGCTACCCAGACCAAACTTCTCTCTTTCCTTCTAGTTTGCCTTCTCCTGGCACCTTGTGGTTGCAAGTTGACTGCCAGTAGTCCCAGAGCTATAAGCATTCATGTGCTGTCAACAGAAGAGGGGGCTTCTCTGAAGAGAGAGGATGCATTTTCCCCAGAAGCCAACAGATAACATTTTTTCCAGCTTCTTTTTTCTCCAGTTTCTTTACCCAGATTGGATTGGGTGGCTAGTCCTGACCAGTAACTGTGGCTGGAAAGTGAGGTTTACTGAGGAGTCGCATGCTCTGATTGGCTTTGAGAAAAATGCAAGGGAAGATGTAGATGCCCAACTAAGAAAAGCTCTTTTAAATGGAGGAGGACAGCCCTAGCTGGTTTGGCTCAGTGAATAGAGCATTGGCCTACGGACTGAAGGGTCATGGGTTCGATTATAGTCAAGGACACATACCCACGTTGCAGGCTCAATCCTTAGTAGGGGGCATGTGGAAGGTAGTTGATCAATGATTTTCTCTCATCATTGATGTTTCTATCTCTCTCTTCCTTTCCCTTCTACTCTGAAATCAATAAAAATATTTTTTAAAAAAGAAAAGAGGGCAGGATCTGGGGTAACACAGCAACTACAGTGGGATAGAATGTGCACATCTAAAGCCATATATGCAGTCTGTGTTGACCTCAGACTCCTGTTCCTGATTAGGGGTGGATTTAGGGTACTTGCTCACTGACTGCTTGCTTATAAAAACAAAGTGACAGCTTATAAAACTAAAACAAAATAGATGTATGTGTGTGTGCGCGCCCTCGCATGTGTAAGTGTGTGCCCATGTGTGTAATATGCATATACCACCAGAGTTTGATCTCCAGAGTTTATGATCTACTATCACGGTAAGGGTAGAAACTACTTAGTCTCTTCCAAGAGGAGATGAAGCAGAAAGGGACCTCTCTCTGGAGAAGCCAATTTGCTGCTCTTAAAACCTACACAAAGTTCCCGTCAGGAGACACATCTCTCCCTGTCAAACACCTTCCTCTCTGTGAAAAAT
Source organism: Lasiurus cinereus (assembly GCA_011751065.1). Classification (NCBI taxonomy): domain Eukaryota; kingdom Metazoa; phylum Chordata; class Mammalia; order Chiroptera; family Vespertilionidae; genus Lasiurus; species Lasiurus cinereus. The sequence goes on from JAAGEH010000049.1 coordinate 505,575, forward strand.
TACAGGTGCAAAAATCCTGTGCAATAAAGAAAAGCTTTAGAATTTGAATTCTTGACTCACTATCTGTGACCAAATCCAGGAGATCCAACATTGTGGATCCCCACCGTGTATCCCAGATTTATTCACATTGTCTTTCTTAATCCCCCTGTGATGACACTGGAAGAGACCTGAAATGTTTTCATAGGGAAGGCACCTTGCTATATAAGTCAGGCATGTCCCAGGTACAGATCAGCCTACTCTTTCATCTGCCTCCTCTATGTACTTGCCACAGTTTCTTTTGACATCTTTCTCTTATGATTGTGCCATTTCTTTTTCACTTCATCCCAGAGATGCAAACAAAGCACAAATTTGACCAAGCAAAGAAGTAACCTCCCTCTATTCAAAACAAAAACCAGAAAACATGACGTTAAACTAAACCATCACCCTCATCACAGTCATCAGCACCAACTGGTGGCTTTACAATAAGAGCCTCGGTCATGAGTTCAAACCTTGACTTTATCTGGAACAATTGTACTTATGTCTCACTTAATTCAAACCAACTTCAGTTCTATTTCAAAGGTTGGAAAGTTGGACAGACAGGGAATATATTTAGGTGAAACATGCTTGTCATGGTCTCTGCCTCAGTGATGTGTGCTGTCAACAAACTCATCCCCATTCTAACCTTTGATTTTCTCTCTTATTAAAAGAAGAACTTCATTAATTAGACAAATACTGTACGACAGGCCAAGCACAACCACAGAATCTAGAAATAGAGCCACGAACAAGACCTATATGGATCTGCTCTTCCAGAGCTGAATTCCAGAGGAAAAGATGGACACTCAGACCCATGTGATGATGTGATGAGAAATTCAGCTAGCTATGGTTGCTGTGAATAATGAAACAGGGAGCTTCAGTGGGAAGTGCCTGGGTGGAAATCTAAGTTGGATAGGGCCAAAAAGAAGACATCTGAGCAGACACTTACATGTTGGGAAGGACCAGCCATAGTGAGATATGAGAATGCTTTCTAGGAAAGGGGTCAGCATAGTTCAAGAGTAAGGAAGGATCTTGACTTGTTTGGAAAGACCAGAAAGAGTGAGGGCAGAGTGGTGGATGGTTTCTGGATTCCTATATTTTATTCTGTGGTTACCTCTAACCATAAAACATGATTTGATCATCACAGCAGTTATCCTTCATCCACATCATGACTATTTGAGAGATACATGAGCTGACACCCAGAGCCAGTGGGCCAACTGAGATGATGCAGCTAGCCAACAGTAGAAGAAAATGACCCATGCCTTATCCACCAGGAGGTGATTGTGAGAGAGAGGAGTCAATGCAAAACCATCCTTACTTCTGATACCAATTATAAATTTTGTGGGGTGGGGTGTCTCAAAACCAAGGATAGGTTTGATAATTAACTAGGACTAGAGAACTTTCTGAAAGCTGTTATATTCATGGTTACAGCTTATCTATAATAATCCTATCTAATAAAAGAGCAATATGCAAATTAACCAAACCTCCACCACACCCAAGAGCCACGCCCACCAGCCAATCAGGAGCAAGTATGCAAATTAAACCAACCAAGATGGCTGTGGCCACGGAGAGAGCAGGAGTCTTGGGTTTCCCCGGCAATGGTGGAAGCCAAGCTTTCTGCCTGCCCTGGCCAGCCCAGGCCTACACTAAAGGCTACAAAGTTTCAATTATAGAAGATAAATAAATCCCAACAAAAATGGCAGCAGCCATGAAGCTGGAGAGAGCAGGAGGCTTGAGTTCTCCCCTGCAATGGAGGAAGCCAAGTTTCCAGATCCCTGGCCTGCCTTAGTCTCTGCTGGAGGCTACAAAGTTTCAATTATAGAAGATAAGTAAATCCCAGATACCAGGGCCTCCACTTGGGTTGCCAGGGAGTATAGCCAGCCTGCAAACCACCACAGACCCCTTGCCCAAGCCACCTCATGTCCCAAGGGAACTCCCACCCTGATATGGAACACCCGTTAGGGCAAACCAGCCGGCCCCCACTTGTGCACCAGGCCTCTATCATATCTCATCTTATCTAATAAAAAAAATATGTAAAGTGACCATCACTCCAACACACAATAGCTGCATCCACGTGGTCAAAGATGGCTACCCCATATGGACACAAGATGGCTGCCACAAGATGGCCAGCAGGGGAGGACAGTTGGGAGGGACCAGGCCTGGAAGGAAGGGCAGTTGTGGGAGATCAGGTCAGCAAGGGAGGGCAGTTGGCAGGGACCAGACCTGCAAGGGAGGGCAGTTAGGAGTGATCAAGCCTGCAAGTGAGGGCAGTTAGGGGTGACCAGGCCAGCAGAGGAGGGAAGTTGGAGGTGACTGGACCTGCAGAGAAGGGTAGTTGGGGTGGACCCAGGCCTGCAGGGGAGGGAAGTTTTGGGGGACTAGGCCTGCAGGGAAGGGAAGTTGGGGGCAAACTGTCTGGCAGGGGAGCAGTTAGGGGGTGATCATGCTGGCAGGCAGAAGCAGTTAGGAACAATCAGGAAGGCAGGCAGGCAAGCATTTGGGAGCCAGCAGTCCTGGATTTTGAGAGGGTTGTCCAACTGGATTGGGCCTAAATGGGCAGTTGGACATCCCTCATGGGGTCCCAGATTAAAGATGGTACAGGCTGGGCTAAGGGACATACCCTCCCACGCACGAATTTTATGTACCAGGCCTCTAGTAAAAGTATAATATGCTAATTAGTCCAGATAGCCAAACTACCTTCCAGATATCCTTCCAGATGGAGCTGTAGAGGTACAGGCTGAGGCAGAGGCAGTTAGGAAGAATCAGTCAGGCAGGTGAGCAGTAAGGGTCAATCAGGCAGGCAGGCAGAGTGGTTAGAGGTCATAAGTCAGGCAGGCAGGCAGACAGGCAAGCAGTTAGGGGCAATCAGGCAAGCAGGCAAATGGTTAGGGATGATCAGGCAGGCAAATGAGCAGTTACAGGCAATCAGGCAGGCAGGTGAGCAGTTAGGGGTGATCAGGCAGGCAGAGGCATTTAGGGGTGATCAGGCAGGCAGGTGAGTGGTTAGGGGTGATCAGGCAAGCAAGAAGAGGAGTTAGGGGCAATCAGGCAAATAGGCAGAGTGGTTAGGGGTGATGAGGCAGGCAGGCAAGTGGTTAGGGGCAATGAGGCAGGCAAGCAGAGTAATTAGGGATGATCAAACAGTCATGCAGTTAGGAGCCAGTGGTCCCAGATTGCGAGAGGGCTGTCTGATTTCTAGTTTAGGATTGGGCCTAAATTGGCAGCCAGACATCCCATGAGGGGCCCCAGATTGTGAGAGTGTGAAGGCTGGCTGAAGGACCCTCCCACCCTCATTCATGAATTTCATGCACTGGGCCTCTAGTCTTATGTAATAAAAGCCTAATATGCTAAGTGTCTGGTCATCCAGTCGGCTGTTCAACCAATCAAAGGGTAATATGCTAATTATATTCTAAAGCCACTTAATCACTCGCTATGATGTGCACAGATCACCAGGGGGCATATAGTCAACCAGTTGACCAGTCACTATTAAGTGCACTGACCACCAGGGAGCAGACGCTCTGACCCATAGGTTAGCTTGCTGCTGGGGTCTGGACGATTGGTACTGAGCGAGATGGGCTGGGTGTGCTCTGGAGCCCTCCCATAGTCCCTTCCAGGCTGGCCAACCTCCATTGTCCCTCCCCAGCCACGATTGTGCATGGGTGGGGTCCCTCAGCCTGGCCTGAGCCCTCTTGCAATCCAGGACACCTTGGGGGATGTTGGAGAGCCAGTTTTGGCCCAATGACAGAATGACCAGTCACTGTAATGCACACTGACCACCACAGGGCAGATGCTCAATGCAGGAGCTGCCCCCTCATGGTCAATGTGCTTCTATAGGGGGCTAAGCCATCAGTCAGACACTCCCTGAGGGCTCCCAGATTGTGAGAGGGTACAGAGTGGGCTGAGGGAACCCCCTGAATGCATGAATTTCATACACCGGGCCTCTAGTTATAAAGAAAAGAAGATGGAAATCAGCCAAAGGAGGAAGCACACAGGGGAGAACCTCGGAATGTATGACTGTGGCCTTTTCAATTGTCCTGTCTGGGAGTCAGGAGGGCATGTTTATCCTGTCATTGATGTGGGACAGTGTACATGGAGGAAGCTCACCTGAGCCTCAGTGTCCAGAATGTCTGTTAGAGTTTCGTTGTGTAGACAGAACTGATGCCCATGTGGCTGATCTCAGTCTCCAGCCCCTCCAAAGGTTGACAGATATTACATGACCAAAATCTCCACATCAGATCAGTGTCACTATCCAGTGTGTCTACTCCCCACCTTAAATCACGCTGTTAGGCTACCCAATGTGACCTGGATGTGATCCAAGGCTTCCAGATAAACAAAGTCATCCTATTGGGCATGACCTTCCAAGGGCCTGGAAATCACTTCCCAGTAGCAAAGGCAACTGTGCTAGTCTAATATAGTCTAATATGCTGGATCCTTCATATCCCTTCCTGAGCCCCCTCAATTCTCCTGACCATAAATGCCTGTGAGTTCCCTCTGGGACATGACACTTTGGGCAGCTGCCTTTTCCATAGTGAGAGAAGCTGGTATCTAACAAAGAGAGGGTGGGAGCAGAAATGCCCGTGGACCCAGTGAAAAAGGGTCTACTTTCCACTATATCCCTGAAGTCTTTATGTGAGAACCTCCACCAGCCCACATCACTTTGGTCTCAGTACTATATCTGAAATGACCCTCTTTTCACCCCTGCTCTATCCTCCCACATATATGCAAGTCTGAGCCAATCTGAAATATTCTCCTAGATTTCCTCTATAGCGAGTTAGTGTGCTGGGTCAGTGGAAATGTGGGGTCACACAATAATCAATTAAAAAGCCAAGTCCACCTGTTACTTGCATATGTGACTTAAATTACTTTGAATTTTTGAGTTTGTTGTCTCCTCTGTAAAGCGTTACAAGCTTCTTATGAATGAATTTGTACACACAAGTATTTAAGGCAGTGATCCATCAATGATTAACTGTTATTGTTAAGATGGATGCAGTGAGGGTTAAATGAGATAATACACTGTTATTATTATGTAATGATTACTTATTGCACATATTTCTTTTTGCCAAGGTCTTCATCATTCTCTCTGCCTAGCTCATAATAGCATTTGGTAGCTGAACACACACATGCATGTGTGCGTGCACATGCTTGCACATACACACACACACACACACACACTTTCTTCACTCATTTCCAACCACAGAAGACTTCCTGCTATTCCTCAAGTGCATCAAACATGGCTCATGTCCAGACATTTGCCTCTGTGTATTCTTTGCCTATAGCAGTCTTTCCTAAGATAGCTGTGTGCTCAACACTATTTCACCTGGAGCAGTGCTCAAACATCAGCTTCTCAGAGCCCTTCTCTGTGCTTACCACCCAAGAGAGCAGCTGCAGCCTCCTCATCTTCCTCTTGCTTTGTTTGCCCGCATGGCACTTATCTACAGGGCATCTATATATATAAAAGCCTAAGCCTTCATTGCAACTGAATAGATGACTGAACAGGCTGTCTGGGGGACTAGGCCAGCAGGAAGGTTAATGAGGGCTGACCAAACACCTGAGCAGCAGGCTGTGTGGGGTGACCAGGCTGGCAGGGGAGGAACAACCATGCCGGCAGAGAGGGGCAGTGAGGGGTGACCAGGCCAGCATAGAGGGTAGGTAGGCACAACCAGGCCACCAGGGGGGAAGTTGAGGGTGATCAGATTGTCAGAGGGGTCAGTTGGGGGTGACAAAGCCAGCAGTGGGGGCAGTTAGGGGCAATCAGGCAGGCAGGCAGATGAATAGTTAGGAGCCAGTGGTCTCAGATTGTGAGAGGGATGTCTGACTGCTATTTTAGGCCCAATCCTGTGGGTCCCAGATTGGAGAGGGTGCAGGCTTGGCTGAGGGGACCCCCTCCCCCCCGTGCCTGAATTTCCTGCACCAGGCCTCTAGTTAGATTATATGTATGATTGTTTATTTTCTATATCCTTTATCAGAATTTGTTACATCAGGCCAGGTTCTTTGTTCAGTACTTAACCTCTGTTCCTAGAACAGTGCTTGATGCATAGTAGGTGCTCATCTAGTACTTGTTGAATAAATTAAAGGAGCCTTTCTTGCACTGTTTTCTTCTGGTTTTAATCTTCTGTTTACAGGTATAAGCATAGAGGATGGGATCCTGGACTTACCTGTTTTCTCCCCTTAGAACACTGAAAGTCTCGGTTTGCATCCATACTCAAGGAAGATACCCAGAATTTACTTGTATTCTTCATCCCATCAATCTCTTTTTATTGAGACACATAAAATTATGTCTCTTTTGTATCTGGCCTTATGCTTCACTCTTAAGAATTTACAGATAATTGTAATGCCATTCTGCCTTCAAAAAGCTAACAGTCCCATGAATTAAAATAAAGTGCAGAAAAAGAAAATGCATTTTCAGTGCAATCTATACAAATACATGAACATAATGCAAAGATAAATAATTTTAAGGAGCAATGCTCTCTGTTATTTTCTACATATGTTATTTTTTCCTTTTTAAAAATGCTGGTGGCAACTCACTAAACTGATTTTGTGACTCATCAATGAGTTATATAACTCACAGGTTTTTTTTTTAAAGCTATAATATGACTTAGTTTCTTTCCTTCTTTGCATAGAAATAATGCAATTATTTTACAGACTTTCTGTCTTTCCACTATATTAAAAATGATGCTTATAATATTACTACTACAAATAATAATAGTAAGTCACATTTTGCCAATCACCAAATGCTGTTCTAAGTACATATCATGGGTTATCTTGTTAAATCCTCATAATAAGAGTATAGGGTTAGGCCTATAGTTAATTCCATTAAACAGATGTGGCAAATAGGCCCAGAAAGATTACAAACTCATCTTTTCTAAAATATCACAGCTGGTGAGAAGTAGAGTTGGAGTCTGTCTTTAGAGCTGTGTTCTCAACCACTGCACTGATTCTCGGGCCACTGTGTGCAGACAAGGACCAAAGCTGTCTTCATTCATCATTATCTGCCTAGGGATCTTTCTCACTGTTGGGGATGTGTGTCTCCATCTCATAGTGTGGTCTAAGAGACATGTCTGACCTGTGTGCCTGATTACTGGCACAGAGCTTCTCAAGGACTAGGTATTTCTTGAACTATAAGAATATATGTGGATGCAGTGACTCAAAGGGGTCCTTAGGTTGCTTCAGAATGGGTGTTGGTCATCAGAGAGATCTGCTTCATTAATAGAGGGTTGGGACTTTCAGCCACCCAACGAATGGGCAAGGAGTTTGGAGGTTGAGTTCAATCATGTAGCTAATAATTTCATCAATCATGCTTGTATAATAAAACCCCAACAAAATCTCTGGATACTGAGGTCAGTGGAATTTCCTGTTGGGGAACATTGATGTGCCAGTAGGAGTCACCCCTTATTTCACCAGAATATTGTATGAAAGTTCTCTCCATGACCCCTTCCCAAGACCTTGTTCTATGCATCATTTCATTTGGCTCTTCCTGACTTAAAGCCTTTATCATAAAACTAAAATCATAAGTAAACACTCTCAGTTGTGAATCATTCTAATAAATTTTCAAAACTGAGAGTTGTGAGAACCCTCAAATTTATAACCAGTTAGTCAGACGTCTGTGTACTGTCAGAAGTGAGTTAGTCTTGTGAAGGACTCAGCCCCTCATGGACTTGAGGCTAACTCTGGGTAGCTAATGTCAGAAGAGAATTACATCATACCTGTTGGGGTGGAAAAGGAGCATTTTAGAATTTGTAGTTGGCCAGGCAGGAAACATGAGGAATGGGACAGCCTTGTGAAAAACTTTGGCCCTACCTGTGGGGTCTGCACTAACTCTGGGTAGTTAGTGTCAGAGTTGAGTTGAGTTGAGTTGAGACTTTAAACTGTGAACACTGCACCCACCATATAGACATTTACCACAAAAACCATCAACTTTTCTTGTGCATTAGAGTAGATACCAGTCTGTCAACAAGTTCTTATCTGGGGAAGTGGGTCTTAGCAGGGCCAGAGACCTCAGACTGTGTAAGTGCTGAGGAAACGGCAGAGATTTTGGACTGGCACACACCTGAGCCAGGGCTTGGATCATCCACTGATCAGTGCTTAACTGGGCCTCCTGAGTCTCAGGGCCCCATCCCGCCCACATCCACATCCGCTAATGGTAGCACAAGTTTTAATAAACTTCATGTCATTTGTTTTAAGAAATGTGGCCAGCTAAGCGTATCAACTCTTCCTTTCCAAGAATTCTCCAGTCTGTCCAATATAAGGTGGGGCTAAAATAGTAATGGACATGGACAGCAGTGTAGTGATTTTGGGGGCAAGGAGAGGAGGTGGAAGACGGTATAGGGGGGATAAATGGTGATGGGAAAAAAAATGAAATAAAATAAAATAAAGAGAAAAATAAAATTAATAGCTCTGGTTTCCAGAGTTGAGATCTACATAATAATAAATCCTTATATTCATTGGGATCTATGTCTTTCAAATCTGTAGGAAGCAGCTATAGGGTTAAGCCTCGGACTGACCTGTTGGCAAAGCCACAAACAAGTCCCAGCTTAGAGGGCACAGCCCTCTTAGCATAATTAAGCTTGATCTTGTGATGCTCCCTAGATCCTATCTGGGTAGCTAGCTAATGGGCTAATGGTGGGTGCAGTGTTCACAGTTTAAAGTCTCATTGATATTTAGTTAAAATGAGCCTCTCAGTTGGTTGTGTTTGTTGATGCTGTGAGAAGCTAAGAAGCACAAAGATAGATCCCTATGGATTCTCATGAGCTTCTGACAATTCCTACACCGACTGGGTATCCTACAACTCAACTCTACAATGGACATAGGAGTACATATATTTTTCTGAATTAGTGTTTTAGGTTTCTTCTTATAAATTCCCAGAAGTGGAATTGTTTGGTCATAAGGCAGTTCCATTTTTAATATTTTGAGGTAACTTCAAATTGCTTTCCACAGTGGCTGTACTAATCTGAATTCTCACCAATAATGCACTAGGGTGCCTTTTTCTCCTCATTCTAGACAACACTTGATGTTTGTTGATATATTGATGATAGCCACTTTGATAGGTGTGAGGTGATATTTCCTTTTGGTTTTAATTTTCATTTCTCTGATAATTAGTGACATTGAGCATCTTTTCATATGTCTATTGGCCATCTGTATATACTCTTTGCAAAGTGTCTATTCAGGTTCTTTACCTATTTTTTTTTAATTGAATTATATTTTGGTGTTGAATTTTATGTTATTTATACATCTTGGATATTAACCCCTTACCAGATATATTATTGGTGAATATATTCTCCCATTCAGTGGATTGTCTTTTAATTTTGTTCATGGTTTCCTTTGCAAAAACTTTTTAGTTTGATGTAGTCTCATTTTTGTTTCCCTTGCCCAAGGAGACATATTAGAAAAAACTAACACTACAAGAAATGTCTGAGATTTTACTGCTTATACTTTCTTTTTTTTTAATTAATTTTTATTAATTTTTTATACATATCTCCCCATTGCCCCCCCTCCCTCCCAGGCGTACCCCGACCCCCCAGTGTCTGTGATCATTGGTTATGTTTATAAGCATGCATACAAGTCCTTTGATTGATCACTTATTTACCTCACCTAACTTTAATCTTTCTGCTATAATTTCACAGTCTGTTTGATGCTTTATGATTTTTGTCCTCCTGAGAATTATCAGTCTACTCCCTTTCTGTGCTCCTGATTCTATTATATTCACCAGTTTATTCTGTTGATCAGATTTTTAATTCACTTAATTTTTAGATTCACTTGTTGACAGATGTGTATTTGTTGTTCATAATTTTTTGTCTTTTACCTTTTTCTTCTTCCTCTTCTAAAAGGGTACCTTTCAGCATTTCATATAATACTGGTTTGGAGTTGATGAACTCCTTTAGCTTTTTCTTCTCTGTGAAGGTCTTTATCTGCCCTTCAATTCTGAATGATAGCTTTGCTGGATAGATTATTCTTGGTTGTAGGTTCTTGTTGTTCATCACGTTGAATATTTCTTGCCACTCCTGTCTGGCCTGCATCGTTTCTGTTGAGAAATCAGCTGACAGTCGTATGGGTGCTCCCTTGTAGGTAATAAACTGTTTTTCTCTTGCTGCTTTTAATATTCTCTCTTTCTCTTTTGCTCTTGGTATTTTAATTATGATGTGTCTTGGTGTAGTCCTCTTTGGGTTCCTTTTGTTTGGTGTTCTGTGTGCTTCCTGGACTTGTAAGTCTATTTCTTTTACCAGATGTGGGAAGTTTTCAGTCATTATTTCTTTAAACAGGTTTTCAGTATCTTGCTCTCTCTTTTCTTCTGGCACCCCCACAATTCTGATGTTGGTACGCTGAAAGCTGTCCCAGAGTCTCCTTACATTATGTTCACATTTTTGGATTCTTTTCTCTTCTTGCTTTTCCAGTTGAATGTTTTCTGCTTCTTTATATTTCAAATTTTTGACTTGATCCTTGCCTTTCTCTAGTCTGCTGTTAGTACTCTGCTTAATAGTTTTCATTTCAGTCAGTGTATTTATTATCTTCTCTTGGGTCTCACTAAATTTATCCATCTTTTCTAGCATATTCTTGCAAAACCTTATAAGCGTGGTTTTGAACTCTATATCCAGTCGTTTTTTTTCCTCCATTTCTTTTGCTTGTAATCCCTTCCCTTGTCTCGGCATTTTCACTGTGCCGGGGAAACTTCTGTGCTGGATTCAGCCGCAGAAGCCTCTGCTGAGCTTGGGAGGGTGGAGGCTCAGGGCTTAAGGGACCGCCTTGCCTTCCCGTCGGCCCCGCCCTCCACGGCCCCTGAGTCTCACGTGACTGGGTAATGGCTGGAGCGGTCCTTGTGCGTGCGCACTGGCAGTGCCTCCAACCGCTGTCTTTCCGGCTCCCCTGCGAACCAGGACCACACGAGTCTAGGTCCCCAGGGTTTCGCCCAAAACAGGGGCCCAGTGGACTCAGAAGTGGCGCAGTTGGGAGGGTCTGTCTCCCGCCCGCTCGCGAAAGCCAGCGGCACAATCAGCAATCTGTCCTCCGCGTGGTGCCGTGCGCGACCAGACCTCCGATCCTTTGCGACTCCCCTAAATTTCCGTGCACTTCTCCCTTTTCACAGTCCAAACTCCCCCCGTATGAGTTTGGGCTGGATCTGGGGTTTAGTGTCGTAGGATAAGGGTTGCAATGTCGTTGGGAGTCTCCGTTTCCCTCCCGCCAGAGAAAGCCAGCCAGGTTCTCCGCACCCGCTCTCTCAGCGCGCGTCTCCGTACCTCAGCTTTTTGCAGCTCCTCTGGGCCTCTGTGAGCCCCTCTTTTTCCCTCTAGTTGTAGAACTTCCACTCAGCCAGCTTTCCTGTGGTTCTGGATGATGTCCGTTCTGTCTTTTAGTTGTAGTTTTGAAATTGTTGTGCGAGGCAGCAGTATAGGTGTTTACCTATGCCGCCATCTTGGATTCTCCCGCTTATACTTTCTTATAGGATTTTTTGTTTGTTTTTAAGTCTAACATTTAAGCCTTTAATACATTTTGAGTTTATTCTTATATCTGGTGTAAGAAGGTGATCTATTTTTTTTGTTTTTAAGTCTAACATTTAAGCCTTTAATACATTTTGAGTTTATTCTTATATCTGGTGTAAGAATGTTTCAATTTTTTGTTTTGCATGGATATGTCCAATTTTCTAAATCACATAATTGAATAGACTATCTTTAGTGTATTGTAAATTTTGCCTCCTTTGTCAAGTACTAATAGAATATAAAGTCATGGGTTTATTTCTGGGCTCTCTATTCTGTTCCATTGATGTACATGTCTGTTTTTATGCCAGTAACATGGTGTTTTGATAACTATGGCCTTATGGTATAGTTTGAGATCAGGTAGCATGATTTCTCCAATTTTGTTCTTCTTTTTCAAGATTTCTGTTACTATTTGGGGTCTTCTGTGATTCCATACAAAGTTTTGGAATATTTTTCTTAGTTCTGTGAAATATGCCATTAGTATCTTGATAGAAATTGTGTTGAATCTATAAATTGCTTTGGGTAGTATGGACATTTTAATGATGTTAGTTCTTTCTATCCATGAACATGGTATATGCTTCCACTTATTTGTATCTTCTTCAATTTTTTTCTTCATTGCAATATAATTTTCCAAGAACAGGCCCTTTACATCTTTGGTCAAATTAATTCTTGGTATTTTGTTCTTTTTGCAGCAATTGTGAATGGGATTATTTTTCTTTCTGATTGTTCATTATTGGGGTATAAAAATGCAACTGATTTATGAATAGTTATTTTGTATCCTGCTACTTTGCTGAATCCATTTATCAGTTCTAGTGGACTTTTGGTGAGGTCATTAGGATTCTCTACATATCATGTCATCTACAAATAATGACAGTCTTACTTCTTTCTTTCCAATTTGTATGCATTTTATTTCTTCTTGATTTCAAGTTTCATAGACTGCTCAGAGAAGATGCTTGATATAACTTCAATCTTCTTAAATTTACTAACACTTGTTTTGTATCCTAACATGTAGTCTATTCTAGAAAATGCTCCTAACTTGTGTGCCCTAACATGTAGTCTGTCTTAGGGTACTTAAAAAGAATATATATTCAGCTGCTTTGGGGTGAAATGCTCTGAAGATATCAATTAAATCCATTTGGTTTAGTGCAGTAGTTGGCAAACTCATTAGTCAACAGAGCCAAATATCAACAGTACAATGATTGAAATTTCTTTTGAGAGCCAAATTTTTTAAACTAAAGCCACTTCTTCAAAATAGACTCTCCCAGGCCATGGTATTTTTTGGAAAGGCCTCACTCAAGGGGCCAAAGAGCTGCATGTGGCTCTTGGGCCGCAGTTTGCCAACCACTAGTCTATTGTGTCATTTAAGGATGTCATCTCTTGTTGATTTTCTATCTGGAAGAACTTGATGTCAATACAGTATTAAAATCCTCTACTATGACTGTATTACTATCAATCTTTATGTCCATCAAGATTTGCTTTATATATTTTGGTGCTCCTATATTGGGTGCATACATGTTTACAAGGTTTATATCTTTTTGTTGATTGTTCCCTTTATTATTATGAAGTGTCCTTCTTTGTCTCTTACTATAGCCTTGGTTTTAAAGTCTCTTTTGTCAGTTATAATTATTGCTACTTCAGCTTTTTTCCCTTTCCGTTTGCATAAAACATTTTTTCCCATCCCTTTACTTTTAGTCTGTGCGTATCTTAAATTCTGAAGTGGGTCTCTTGAGGACAGGACATACATCATTTTCTTATCCATTCAGTTACCTTCTTCTTTTTTTTTCTAGAGCATTTACATTGAAAGTGATCATTCATAGGTACATATTTATCTCCATTTTATTTTTTATAATCATGTTCCTCTGTTTCCCTTTTCTTCCTCCTCCCCTCTCTTCATTTCTTCTTTTTCTTCTTCTTCTTGGAAGCCATTTAACATTTTTTGTAATGCTGGCTTGGAGATAACAAACTCCTTTAGCTTTTCTTTACATTGGAAGTTCTTCATTTCTCCTTCTATATTAAATAATAGCTTTGCTGGGTAAAATAAGCTTTGGTTGTAGGTCCTTGCTTTTTATCACTTTGAATATTTCATGCCAATCCCTTCTGCCCTGAAATGTTTCTATTGAGAAATCTACTGACAGTCTTATGTGTTTTCTGATGATCATAGGCTCTATAGCAGCAGTTCTCTCACAAGTTGAGAACTGCTAGGAGAGTCACCTAAGATAATCAGAAAACATAGATATTTACATTATGATTCATAACAGTAGCAAAATTATGGTTATGGAGTAGCAACGAAAATAATTTTATGGTTGGGGGTCACCACAACATGAGGAACTGTATTAAAACCACTGCCTTAGGGGATGCTAGAGAGTTAGTTTTGGCCTGATCCCTGCAGGCCAGGCTGAGAGACCACACTGGTGTATGAATATATGCACCGGGCCTCTAGTCTATATAATAAACAAACGGTGAGTGCCTGCATGCACAGAGCTCTTCTAGCTGCATCAGTTCACTTAAACATAAGTATTTAAACATGATTGGTTTCTGCTCTTAAGTAGAGTACAATTTGGTTGAGAAGATGAACATGCTGACCAACCCAGAACAATATCATGCTTATTTAATGGGAGAGAATATAGTGTGCTTTGCAAATACAGGAAGAAACTGATCTCATAAGGTTTGGAAGGATGGTCAAGGAAGACTCCCTGTTTTTGCAGAAAAACTGTATTATGTTTGTTCTGAAAGCAATTAGAACTGAATTTTTGGGAAAAGGTAATTGGGATGTTCCAAGTTTGTGAAAGACAAGAGTTACTTTTGCATATGCACAGAAATAGAGCAATACACTTGGAGTATGCAAGGAGATGTTGAGGGGCACTGACAGCATTAAATACACATCAAGGAGCACAGAGGATAGAAGGACATGATCCATGGAGCTGTCTATATAGCCATCTAGCAGACAGAGATCCTGAATCCATAGGTATTGAGGCTCTAGACAACTGGTAGGGACCACAGTGGTCAAGCAATAGAAAAATCTGGGTTGTATATCAGCACAGAATCAAGAAGATCCTGCACACCATCCTGAGAGTCCTCCATGGAGCAGGGGCTAAAGAGGGTCATCAGTTATGGGAAGAAATGAAGTGTAGATGACCACAGGCCCAAGAAGACCATGCATGCCATCTTTAGAGTCCTTTATAGAGTAGGAGCCATGTGTGGACAGAGCTGGATGAGCCACAGAGAGACCTGGCTTTTCTCCACCCCAAGCAGTGACACAAGATACTCCTGACAGTTCTCTTTCTCTCTCTGACTCCAGCAGAAGGATGAAGGAGCAAAAGCAAAAAAGCTGACCATGTCCCACGTCATCCTACATTTCTGAGGCCATATGGCCAGCACAAGAGAAGGGAAACTTGTCATCTGATATAATATTAAGGTTTAAACTGTTAATTTACAATTATTAAACATGACTGAGGCCTTCAAGTTCTGCACAAAATGTCAGAGAAGGACAAGAAGAGAGCTTGACAAAGAGTCTGGTTGAAAGCAGTGATTAGAAAAACTAATATATTTCTGTGTGGATTCAATTGGATATAGAGCACATAACATGTGTGTTATACAAGATCAACCAAGATTTAAGACAACAGGAAGGACTTGTTTGAGTGGCTGACTCTGAGGTCCAGAGTCAGATGAAGATGATCACAGGCAATCATGGGAGGTATAGGGCATCTGTCCCTGATAGAATGACTATAATGTAAAGTCATCTGCCCATTGGCACATGAATAACTATCAGGATAGCTGACCTCAACCAGGTGAGACTTTAAGGGCTTGGGCACTGAGTACCGAAGGCCTGGGAAAGCACCTCCAAGCAGACAATGCTGGCACTCAGGGAGTCATGGGGCAGGCACACTCTGACAAATGACAGATACCTTCATGTGTGTGTGTCCTTCCAAATGCTGGCTGGCTAGCTTCTCATGTCCACAGTGACCATGGATACATATTGATCAACATGTCTGTTATTTTTCCTCTTATTTTCAATTACTGTAAATTAATTTCTGCAGAATCACTGAGAAGTGGGAAGATTTACAGCAGATTAACTTTCATTTCGTTTAATGGAATTGTCTAAATGCATAAATCCAAGCCTGTGTCAGGCTCATGAATTTTTATAGCTCCTACTTGGTTGACAATCCTTTTTCCTTCTTTCCTTCCCCCACCCCTCCCCTCTCCCCCTCCTCTTCTCTGCTTTTGGAATCCTTCAGCATTTTGCACCAATCAGACACCTTTTGAGACTGGAGATGAAAGCTTCCAGAGAGCTGTGTAAAATATATTTATGGGGTGTGACTGAAAATACTCCTGTTTAGACATAAATGAGTATAAATGGAGTATGACAAGCAATTTGCTTCATGGAAGCTGATATTAATGACTTGACATATTCATATCTACTTGCATAATCAGATTTTTTTTTTTTTGCTGGTGATATATTCTGCTCCAAAGTGTCTTACATGAGGAATATCCTTCTTGTATCAAGAGGAAAAAAATCTCCCCAAATTTCCATATTATTCTTATGGGTACTTAGGAGGTCATTTCTTTGTAGCTAGTGGAGCCTTTCTACGGGAAGCAAGGTGTACAGGTGAGACACATTTTCTGGTAATGGGATCAATAAAAACTCTTGGGCTGATTTCTTCTGTTAGACTCTGGGGTCTTTGAGGAGTAGGATTGAGATGGCTCCACCTCCACAAACTCACAGTCTAGTGAGTACATACCTACATGGGACAGCAAGGCCAGGGTTAAGTCTGGATGAACCTACTCAGTTTCCTATTGAATGCTAAGTTCCTGCAAGATTGTGTTGGAGAGCTCCAGAACATCTCTGGAGTGATGTCAACTATGATGATCGCATCCTGGGATAAGATAGAGGAATATTTGGAGAATTAGAACATTAATAACCCCATTTTACTCTCCTTCATGACTGCACCCTTGGCAGCCGTTGCTCAGGAGGGTCTTCTCCAAAGGAGGCTGGGTAAAAAGGGTGAAGAGATTAAGCAAAGAAAAAAAGAAAGACTCATGGACACAGACAAGAATATGATGATTGCCAGAGAGGCGAGAGAGTGGGAGGAGGTAGAGGGAGTATAGGAGGGATAAATATTAGTAAAAAGTGAATCAGCAATTTATTCTGGAATTCCTAATAATAATACCACAGAAATCTCCTCTTGATAAATTCTCAAAGGTCATTCATGCTGATTAGCCCAAACAATAACAAGTTACTATCTATACTAATCAAGAGTAATATGCTAATGAGACGGGAGACCTTCCAGAGAGCTTCTGGATGTCCTTCTAGACAAAGCTGGGAGCTTGGCCCAGTTGCAAACTGCCTTCAAACAGCCCTCAGTCCCTTGCCCAGGCCAGCCATGCCCTCCACAGGGACCCTCAACCCCATGGGGGCATGGCCAGCCTGCAAAGGGCCATCAGCCCCTGCCCAGGCAGGCCATGCCCCCCAATGGGGACCCTAATCCTAAAGGAGTATGGCCAGCCTGAAAAAGTCCCTCAGCCCTTCACCCATGCCAGCCACACCCCCAAGTGGAGATCCCCACCTTGAAGTGGGAGTGGCCAGCCTGCAAATGGCCCTCAGCCCCTCACCCAGACTGGTCAAGCCTTCCAGTGTGGACCCCCAACCCCTGATGAGGGTGTGGTTGGCCTGCAAAATGCCCCAGCCCCTTGCCCAGGCTAGCACCATCCCAAGTGGGGACTCCTACCCTGATGGGGACATGGCCAGCCTGCAAAACACCCCAAGTCGCTTGCCCAGGTTGGCCCTCACCCCCCAAGGGGATCCCCACACTGATCCGGGGACCCCCTTCAGGGCAGACCAGCCAAGCTCCACCAGTGCACCAGGCCTCTATCTATACTAATAATAGAGTAATATGCTAATTAGACTGGGAGGCCTTCTGGACAAAGCCATGGTGGTGGGGCCGAGGCAGAGGTGGTTAGGGGCGGTCAGGCCAGGAAAGGAGGGCAGTTGGGGGCAATTAGACCAACAATAGGGGGAAGTTGGGGTGAGCAGGTTGTCAGGCAGAGTGGTTAGGGGTGATCAGGCAGGCAGGCAGGTGAGCAGTTAGAAGTCAGTGGTCCAGAATTGCGAGAGGGATATTCGATTGCTAAACCAGTAGTCAGACATTCCCTGAGAGGTCCCAAATTGGCGAGGGTGCAGGCCAGGCTGAGAGACAACCCTCCCCTCCCCATGCATGCATGAATCTCATGCACCGGGCCACTGGTGTTTTAATATGATTGTCATTCCACATTGTTTATCTTTTACTTGACTGAAGCAAATGATAGCAGAAACATTACTTGACAATCAGAGATTCAGAAATAGCTCCTTTTTTTTTTTTTTTTGCCTTTTTGAGTGTTAAAATATTCCCAACCAGAGCTACAAAGCTTATCTCACTGCTCTACTTGGAATGCATAGAAAGACATAGACTGGAGATAATGAATATTCTTATCAGTCACTACAAATGGGGTTTGTGTTACAATCTATCTGATTTATTTGGTATATTTGATATTCCTGGCTGGTAGTTACTGTTATTGTTATTATTAGATATGACAGTTTTTTGCTTTATTAAAATTTTATGTTATAAAAAAATAAATTTCCTTTTGGAGAAAAAGTCAATAAAAAGAGGACAATATAAGTTATCTAGAGATTAAAAATAAGAAAACAAACTTCTCAGGTTATTTTAAGATGCAAAGGCCAGAATCAGAAGACATAGGACAAAGAGGTTTTTTTTCATCTTTAATGTTGAAAAAATATTACATATGCTCCCTTTTTCCCTCATTGACTCCTTCAGCCTGCCCCTCCCTCACCCCAGGCCTTCAACACACTATTGTCTGTGTCCATGAGTTATGCATATATGCATACGAGTTCTTTGATTGATTGACTTCCTACCTATCCATCCACTCACTTTCTTCTTCCCTTTGAGATTCCACAGTCTGTTCCATGCTTTTATGTCTCTGGATCTATTTTGTTCATCAGTTTATTTTGTTCACTGGATTCTACATATAAGTGAGGTCATGTGATACTTGTCTTTCTCTGACCGGTTTATTTCTCTTGGCATTACACTCTCTAGGTCCCTCCATACTGTCTCAAAGCATAACATATCCTTTTTTTACTGCTGCATAGTATTCTATAATGTAACCATATCACAGCTTTTTTATCCACTTATCTACTGATGGGCACTTGGGGGATGTTTCCAGATCTTAGCTATGGTAAATTGTGCTGCTATGAAGATAAGGGTGCATACATTCTTTCTGATTTGTGATTCTGGTTCCTTAGGATATATTCTTAGAAGTGGGATTACCTGGTAAAAGGGCAATTCCATGTTTAATTTTTTGAGAAAACTCCGTACTGTTTTCCACAGAGTCTGCACCAGTCTGCATTCCTATCAGCAGTGTACTAGGGTTCCCTTTTCTTCACATCCTCGTCAGCATTTGTCATTTGTTGATTTGTTGATGGTAGCCATTCTGATAGGTGTGAGGTAATATCTCATTGTCATTTTAATTTGCATCTCTGATGATTAGTGACTTTGAGCATTTTTTTAGGTGTCTCTTAGCCTTCTTATGCCCACTTTGGAGAAGTGTGTATTTAGGTCTTTTGCCCATTTTTTAATTGGGCTGTTTGTTTGTTTTCCTTTTGTTAAGTTGTATGAGTTCTCTATATATTTTGGATATTAATCCTTTATTAGAGGTATCACTAGCAAATACATGTTCTCTCACACAGTGGATTCCCTTTTCATTTTGATGATGGTTTCTTTTGCTGTGCAACAGAATTTGAAAGACAATTCACACCATGTGTTCCCTCCACAGAAATCAGGGAAGTGATGAGTAGAGTGTTAAGACAGGCAGTGATGCAGATGAAATTCTCTGGGAAATTGCCTTTTCCATCCTCCAGGCTATTTTAAGCATTGGAGGGGAATAATTGGTGCAGAGATGACTAATGTGGTTGAGACAGGACTATTCATGAAGTGCCATGGGCTGGATGGCTGTGGCAATGGGAATGAACAATGTAATATGAAGAGCAGTGAGTCTGCATGTCCAAGAAAGGACCAAGGAAAGAGGAGTCACATTTGAGCTGAAGATTATACATGAGTGTCTTCAAGATGCAGACTTCAACTTGATTTAAAATCTCCCTTTCTTCCCCCAATCTCAGGGTGTAGTTCCTTTGTATAGCTCATTCGCTGCTTGACTTGGAACACAGATGCCTTCTAGATTAAAAATTAGTAAGAATGTTTGGAACTGACTTTCTATAATTTCACGATCAAAATAGATCTTACAGAAAAAGAATAAAACCCAACTTGCAAGCTTTGCCCCTGAAGATTTCATAGAAACAGGAAAAAAGAATCCCATGAACTAGTTCTCCTAAGGAGATTCTCCCCACCCTCATCAAGCTGTTTGGTAACATCCTAAGAGATGGAAAGGCAGAAAACAAAACTTCTCTTGAGACTGTCAGAACTAAATGAGTTCCTGTTCTTGGTTTGAGAATATACTGGGGCATTTCTCTCACCGAACCCATAGGCTACTGCATTCTAGGCAGCCTGCGGGGGCTAATGTACCTGGGCAGTGTGCCCTAAGAGCTGGTACACATGTGTCCAGTGCTGGGCTTTCATTAAGAGCCTCAGTGGGGCCGCAGGGCACATGCCTGGGCAGGCAGCAGGGCAACCCCCCCTCTTCGGGGTGCCTGATTCTGCAGTCTTGACTAAGATAGCAATTGCAGGGTGAGGCAGAGGTTCGAGCACCTCTGTGGAAGAATGCTGCTCTGAGAACAGGAGGACCAGGCTTCTGTTTTCTGGTCAGGTTATATTTACAACTCCAGCTGTGAGGGCCTGGACATGTTCTCTCTGCCAGCAGGACTTCTCGGTGGCAGGAGAGGCCCAGGACTGCAAGTGACAAGGCCAGTCACAGCTGCTTGGGACCTACTTGTGTGCTCCCATGTCTTCTCTCCTAGTGTGAACTTTGCAGATTTGCCTTTTTTTTTTTTTTTGCAGGAGGAGATGGTTATTTAGATTTAAGTGTTTTATTTATTAAAAACATATATTCCTGCTTTGCGATGATTTGTGTTTAGGTTTTATTTCCATATTAGATTATAAACTACTAGAGGGCGAGGATGGCGCTCTATCTTTGCTTCTGCTCATAGCATCTGAAAGCATATGTCCAGTGTGGCCACCGAGCCTAGGTCAGGACACAGATGTGAAGCAGGAAGACCTGGGTCTGCCTCCAGTTTTAACCCCTTGCAGTGTGACCTTGTGCAATTGGCCTGACCTTTCTGAATTGGTTTCCTTAAAAAAGTGAGGATAACAAATAGCTGCAACAGAATTGGCTATTAGGATAACAGGGCCTGGCAAAAGATGAATGTTAATATTGGAACCTTAATAAATGATTAGTCAGACAACTATTTCCACCAAGGTTGCCTTGTAGGAAGTCATCAAGTATCACTAGGAATAGGTGACACTGTGATGGCAACAGACAGGAAATAAGATTTGAATCTGTTTCTCTTCTACTTGAAACAGTCAGAATCACAGTATCTGTACTTGTTATTACAATATTATGTACCCAATAAAGTACCTGAAGAAGGCTCCCATTAAAGAAAAGAGTACATTGGTAATTGCCTGTTCGGATCCATGGGCTTCTTCTCTTTTCACTTCCTCAGTCTGCAGAGACCTAGGCTTGATTTTTATTGGAATCCCACACATCCTAATATATAAAAAGCCAGGGGCTGTCATGATGGAAACAACTGGATGGACGACCGAACAGCAAGCTGCATGAGGCAACCAGGTCAGCAAGGGGGTTAGTGAGGGATTACCAAACAACTGAACAGCAGGTTGCATGGGGTGACCAGGTTGGCAAGGGAGTTAGTGAGGGGATGATCAAACAACTGAACAGCAGGCTACAAGGGGCAACTAGGCCATGGCGGCAGCGGGGGGGGGGGGCAGTTGGTTGTCACCAGGCCAGTGTGTGTGTGGGGAGCATTTGGGGGTGACTAGACCAGCAGGAGTGCAATGAGAGGCTACCAGGCCAGTGGAGGGGGTGCAGTTGGGGGCAACCAGGCCAGCATAGGGGGCAGTAAGTAAGGGGTGACAAGACAGGCAGGGAGACAGTTAGGGGTGACCAGGCCAGCAGAGGGGTGCAGTTGGGGGTGGCCAGGCTAACAAGGGTCCCAGTTAGGGGCAACCAGGCTGGCAGGGAGCAGTAAGGGGTAACCAGGCCAATGTAGGGGACAGTTAGGGGTGACCAGGCTGACAGAGTGGGCAGTTGGGGATGACCAGGCTCATGGGGGGTGGGGGCAGTTAGAGGTGATTAGGCATGCAAGCAGAGGTGGTTAGGGGTGATTAAGCAGGCAGGCAGGTAAGCAGTTAGGAGCCAGCATTCCTGGATTGTGAGAGGGATGTCCAACTGCCAATTTAGGCCCAATCCCTGGTTTAGGCCTAAACTGGCAGTCAGATATCCCATGGAGGTCCAAGATTGGAAAGGATACAGGCTGGGCTGAGAGGACTCCCTCCATGTGCACAAATTTTGTGCACTGGGCCTCTAGTATATGATTAATTTGACACTGCACATCGTAGTGTAATGTAAGCTCCTTGAAGGTGGTGATTTTTGCCTGATTCATCTACTCCTGTGTCCCGGGCATCCAAAACAATATCTGACTTTTGTGTCAGTCAATAGCAGATGAGTGAGTGCTCCTGTGGTTCAGAGCTTGGACCAGGCATTGGAGGGTGGAAGATGTATAAAGCTTGGCTGTCCATCATGACTGCCTCTTGCAGTTGTGCTGATTCAATACCTGAGGCATCTCCTGGATATTATGTCAAAACAGCTAGTTTCCTAGGCAGATGGCAAGGCTCCTGAATCTACTCACTGCACTCTCTCTCTTTAACAACAACAAAATCCAGTTTGAGGTAAAATGTCCTGAAGGGGCCTTCAGTAATATACATCACCATAACAGAGAGGGTCAAAACAGGACTTCTCAATACAGGGAAGCATGTTTCATTGCTATTTAGTGTCAACCATCATCATTTCCTTCGTCAATAAAGCACTGTGGGAAATAAATGCTCCCAGGCAGGCACCTGGGAACAGGCTCCCTCCTTCATCAGAGGAGTCTGTATTTACAGGAAGGAGGCTTGGGTCAATGGTGTGATACCACTTTCCCTGACTGGACTGCGAACGCAGATTTGATGGGATAGCCTTCAGGCGTCTTCTGAGACATCAGGAAGCTGTCAGCCAGATAGTGATAGTCAACTGTCACATTTCAGTTCCCCTGAAACCCCCACAACAAGAACAGAATGTGTACTCTCCAAGGGCTTATACATCCTTTGTTTCACATGTAACTGAAATAGTAAATAACAACTGTGAATTTTTCTGGGAAATTTGTTACTGACCTTATTTTACAAAGGATTCAACTAAGGTCAGAGAGGAAAAATACAATACTTAGAGGAACCATATTTGTAAAAAGGGGAACAAATGGATAGGGACGATTTTATTTCGCTTGAATATGAGAGCTGTAACAAGGTGGAAAGGGATAATAGGGATTAGTCTACCTTTTTTCTTCATTTCCAAGTTCCATGCCATTCTTAAGCATGTTCAGTTTTGTAAAAAATTTAGTGTCAATGCTGAAACCGGTTTGGCTCAGTGGATAGAGCGTCGGCCTTCGGACTGAGGGGTCCCGGGTTCGATTCTGGTCAAGGGCATGTACCTTGGTTGGGGGCACATCCCCAGTAGGGAATGTGCAGGAGGCAACTGATCGATGTCTCTCCCTCATCGATGTTTCTAACTCTCTATTCCTCTCCCTTCTTCTCTGTGAAAAATCAATAAAATATATATATATATATAATTAGTGTCAAATTCCATGAATTTTTAATTAGTTTTGGACTTAATTTTATCATCAATTTGGGTGATAATATTTAAAAATTCTCTCTTGATTATTTTAGTATTTTATAGTTTGTTTTTTAAACATTGACTCATATAAAATTAATTTTGATACAAAGAATGAAGTAGGGATCCATCTTCCATTAATTGACAGAGGGTTAGCTGTCTGTCCCAACAACATTTATCCACTAATCCATCTTTTTCCCAAATGGTTTGACTGAACATAATATCTGATATGAAATTTTAACTTATTTTTGAACTCTCTTTTCTATTTCATTCATGTCTGTCTTTTGTTCTCATGCCAGTATTAAGCTTATAATTACTATACCTTGCCATAATCATCTTTTTCAAAGTCAACTAGATATACTCCTATGTTTATTTTTTCCTATGAACTGCTGAATTAGTTTGCTTCTATCAACTCTCCTTCCCTCCCAAAAATGTCAACATCATATAAAAATACATTTACCAATTTATAAATAGGGTTTTGACAGCTTTACAGATGCATACAGATCTATTTATAATTTTTAGAGTCTTGATAGCCTTTTAGTACTGAATTTTTTCTCTTCTAAAATAGCCTTTCTATTCTTTGAAAGAACTTACAAAATTCTCAGTACATTTAAAATTTTTATTCTTTGTTGTCATTACAACTATAGTCTTTTTTTCATTTCTTTTTATAGTAGTTGATCTTTTTATAGTAGTGAGATAATGGATTTTACAGGTTGATTTTGTAATTAATCACTTTATTGTTTTTTATTTGTTATTTTTATTTCTTAATTGTCTTCAGCTAACTCTCTTGGGCTTTCTAGATACACCCTATTTTTTTTAGAAAGTGGCAATAAGTTTAAATTTTTTCCAGTTTTATGCCTCATACTTCTTTCTTTTGACTACTTGTTCTGGCTAGGACCTCCAGAATAATCATAAAATTGGTGGGCAGAATGGTCAATATTGTTTTTCTCCTTATTTTATAGGAATGCGTTTAGTATTTTTCCATCAAGTATAATGCTAGCTTTTGATATAATATATTGGTACTTTTAATAAAGTACTCTTTATATAGCATTATTTTCACTTTAAAATAAGAAATGCATATTGCATTTTATTGACTATTATTTGTCCAACAGCTACAGAAATATTTATACCTTTTCTACTATTTTGATAAATATAGAGCAAGACATTTCATGGTTATACATTCTTATGTTCATGTCCTGCAGGATTTCTTGTTAATACATGATTTAAGACATTTACAATGACATTATTAGTGAATTTTTTCTAAGTCATATCATTTTATGTCATTGTGCTTTCTTTGTGTCATTTTTTAAATACCCATGGTATAATGGTTTTGTAAGTATAATTTGGAAAGTTTTGATCTTTATGTTTTGGAAAAATTGAAAGCAAATGTGTTATTTGTTAGCTTCAGCATGGATAGAATTCATCCGGAATCTGTGATGTCTGGGGTCAATTTCTTATTCCTTTAAACACTGTAGTTCTTATAAACATATGCTTAAATCTAGAGACTATTAAATTATCATTAATTTTGTTTTTACAAGATTACTTAATAAGAGTTGCAGTGTACTTCCATTAAGAATGTCTGATTTTCTCTCTTTTTATGATAACTGATAAACGTTGTATAGATTCATTAATTAATTGGGAGTTTTAATTATTGATGTTCCTATTCTATTATTTATTCTTTGCTTACTTGATGGAATATTTTCATAAGTAGTAAACTTTTCTTATCAATATTTGATTATTTTGAGGTATAGTTTAAATAGTAAAGGCAGGATAAGTTTTTAATTCTTGGTGGTTTTTTAACTAATTTTAAAAACAATGAATTGTTTCCTTAGAAATTACAGTTATTTTACATTGTTTGTTGTTGTTACCTTTGTATCCTTAAAAACTCCTATATTTAGACTTTGTTTGAAATGCTCCAATCCATTGTGATTATTAATCTAATTAGCACATTTTCTCATTTATGGGCAATATAAACTTATTAAACTTGGTTCATGAATTTATTTGACATGGCCTTGTAATATTTGATCTTTTCTCTCTTCCTGAAAAGAAAAACCATTATAGCTTCATTTTGTACATTATTTTGGAATAATTTTTCTAAGAAGTCCTGGTGTTTCTTAGTAGAACATTATTTAGAAAAAGTACTCTGGGCAACAGGGTTGTTTACTAATAGTGGATCAATTACTGTTTTGGGGACTTTTCTTTGTATTGAGTAAGGTAATTTTTTAAAAATATGGTTTTGTATGTTGCTGCTGACACTTTAAGCTCTAATTATTAATCATCATAATTATTGATTTTCCTTTTTTCATACCACACACAAAACAATTTCATAATGACAATATTGACTTACTACCAAAGAGGTTTAAGATTGTGTGTGTTTCAATCGTTTATGCCCTTAGAGAATATCCCACTGGGTATGAACATCCAAAAATTACTGTTTACAAGCCATTAAGAATAGTGTCTTTCTGTCTGCTCTAAAACAAGACAAATACTCAGTTTAGATCATCTGTTTAATTATTTTTCATTTTCAAAGATAGCTTTTAAACTTAATTTTGTTATAATTATGTTATTTTTATTTTTACAGAACAAAGTCAGATGTATAGAGCTAAGTGTATACAAAAAAGAACAATTATCCCTCTACCATATTCCCTTTGATAGTCACATTTAAAAAAAAAAGTTTTGCCCAGCTGATGTGGCTTAGTGGTTGGTTGAGCATTGACCAATGAACCAGGAGGTCACAGTTTGATTACCAGTGAGGTCACATGTCTGGGTCGCAGGCTCCATTCCCAGTGGACATTCAGGAGGCAGCCAATGGATTATTTTCTCTAATCATTGAGATTTCTCTCTCTCTCTTCCAATCCCTTCCTCTTTCTGCAATCAATTAAAAGAAACCAACATAAAAAATATTTTGTCCTTACATATTTTATTACAAGGAAATATGTATCTTTTTGGGGTTATCTTTTGATATTAGGAAGCTTTGCACTTGAAAAAAATCTTTATTGTTGCAAGTATTACATATATCCCCTTTTGCCTATTGACCCCTTCTAGCCTTCTCCCATCCCTGCCCCTGCCCCAGGTCTTCACCACACTGCTGTCTGTGTCCATGGGTTAAGCATGAACACATACAAATTGTTTGGTTGATCTCTTCCCACCCACCTCCTTCCCTGCTTTCTTTCTGAGATTCCACAGTCTTTTCCAGGCTTCTACATCTCTGAATCTGTTTTGCTCATTAGATTCCACATATGAGTGAGATCATGTGATATACTTTTTTTCTAATGGGTATCTTGATAGATATATAATTTTTAAAATATGTTTATTCCCACTTTTATTTTAGCTATTGTCTATTGTTTCATACTAAGAACAGTAATGGAATTAGATTGAAATTTCTCCTTTCCTGTTCCTCTTTTTCCTTCCAGTGTCTGATTTGATATAATTATTCCCAATCAATTCCCGAAATGGAACAAGTAAGTTTATTTATACTTTTCTCCTATTTTTATAACAGTTTTATTGAGATATAGATTAATGTGTACAGTACAGTGGATTCTAGCATATGTAGAGTTGTCCAACCATCACCAGTCTAGTTTTAGAATATATGTCATCTACAAAAATACTTTATACCCATTTTTAGTAATTTCCCATCCTCCCATTTTTGTTTATATACATTTGTCTACTGAGATATGTCTGTTGCCAGAGGAGAGGGGATATAGGGATGAATGAAAAGGTAAAGGGAAATATAATCAATAACATTGTAATAGATGGTTACTTGACTTAGTGTGGTGATTAAATTGTGAAATTGAATCACTGTGTATACCTGAAACTAATATAATAGTGGATGCCAATTATTCTTTAATAAAATAAATATAAAAGAAACCATAAAATACATGACCTTTTAGGGTTGGTGTCTTTCACTGAGCATAATATTTTTAAGATTCATCTGTGTATTGTACTTCATTTTTATTGTTAAGTATTTTATTGTGTAGATATAACACTTTTTGTTTATGTAATAATAGTTGATGGACATTTGGCTTTGTGTTAGGATAACAATGGCCTTCTTAAAGATATATGCTTCCAAATTTCTAGAACTTGTGTTACTTTATATGGGAAGAAAGAGGATCTTTGCACATATGATTAAAGATCTTCATATGGAGTTATACTGGATTATTCAGGTGGGCTCCAAATGTGAGCCCATGTATCCTTATAAAGAGAGAGGGAGATTTCACACATACACAGAAGAGAAGGAATGTAAAGATGGAGGAGAAAGAGATTTGAAGATGCTGGTCTTAAATATTAACCTGCTGTGGCCACAGATGAAAGGATGCTGGTGGCCACCAGAAGTTGGAGGAGACAAGAAACAAATTATCTTCTAGGGAATGCAGCCCTGCTCACACCTTGATTACAATGACACTGAATTCATATCTTGGGAATCCAGAACTGTGGGAAAATAAATTTCTGTTGTTTCAAGGCACCAAATCTGTAGTAATTTGTTACAGCAGCCACAAGAATCTACTATCCAGTTGTTCCCACTTTTGAGGTATTACAAATAATGCTGATATGAACATTCCTGAATGAATTTTTGTTTCAACATTTTTCATTTCTCTCATATAAAAATTTTTGTGTCATAATATATTTTTATTTTGCTTTGCATATACCTGGGAGTGAATTACTGAGTCATGTAGTAACTCTATTTTGAACATTTGGAAGAACTGCAACCTTTTCCGAATGTATCTTCACAATTTTACATTACAACCAGCAATGTCTGACTGTTCCAGTTTCTTCAAATTCACACCAATTTATCTATCTATCTATCTATCTATCTATCTATCTATCTATCTATCTATCATCTTTCTATTGATCAATCTATTTACTAGGGGCCCAGTGCATGAAATTCATGCACAGGTAGGTTCCCTAGGCCTCACTGGTGATCAGGGCCAATCAGGTTCCCTGCCTCCCTGTCTCCCTGCCTCTCTGACTCTTCCTTCCCTCACTCCCTCAGTGCCCTGCTGCCACCACTCGTTGCCTGCCAAGTTCTGTGCCACCCCCTGGTGGTCAACACATGTCATAGCAAGTGATCAACCTACTGAGGGGACAATTTGCATATTAGCCTTTTATTATATAGGATTTAACTTATTTATTTTTAGCTAATCTCGTAGATGTGGAGTGATTTTCATTTTAATTTTTCTAATGACTAATGATGTCAAGCATCTTTTTATTAAAATATAAATATATATTCTTGATTTGGAGAGGAAGGGAGAGGGAGAGAGAGATAAAAACATCAATGATGAGAGAGAGACTCATTGATTGGCTGCCTCCTGCAACTGGGGCATGTGCCCTTGACTGGAATTGAACCCAGACCCTTCAGTCTCCAGGCCTGTGCTTTATCCACTGAGGCAAATAGGGTATGGCTCAAGTATATTTTTATATGCTCATTGGATTTTGTGCTATTATCTTTAGAGATATATCAGTTGAAGTTATATGCCCATATTTTAATTGTTATCTGTACTTTCTTATTAAGTTGTAAGAATTTTTTAAACATACAAGTATCTTTGTATACATATCTATACTAATAAAAGCCTAAGTGGCCCTCGTGCATGATGTCATCACAAGATGGCCACCACAAGATGGCCACATGCACAGCAGAGGCAGGCCTGGTGGCCACTCTGCATGGTGAGGCCTGAAGGTCCTGCAGCTCCATGCAGTGTGGAGAAAGCCGGTCCCCATGTCTCCGCCACCTTGCACAGAGGAGGCAGGTCGTGCAGAGGAGGCAGGTCATGTCAGGGGACAGCAGTTGTGGGCAATCAGGCTAGCAGCAGAGGCAGTTGGGGTGATCAGGCCAGCAGGGGAGCAGTTAGGGGTGATTAGGCTGGCAGGGGAGCAGTTAGGGGGTGATCAGGCCAGCAGGGGCATAAGGTGGTGATCAGGCTGGCAGGAAAGCAGTTAGGGGCATCAGGCCAGCAGGCAGAGGTGATTAGGGGTGATCAGGCAGGCAGGAAGGTGAGTGGTTAGGATCCAGTGATCCCAGATTGCAAGAGGGATGTCCAACTGCGGGATCAAGCCTAAACTGATAGTTGGACATCCTCTGAGGGGTCCTGGATTGGAGAAAGTAGAGGCTGGGCTGAGGGACACCCCCTCCCCCACATACATAAATTTCATGCACCGGGCTTCTAATTTTAGATAATATATGTAGCACTTTTAGTCAGATCCCTGCCCCCTCCTTATTGTTTTCTTTATTGTTGCTGCTTTTATGTTTAGGGAATTACTTGGATTAAGTCTGTATTATTTGTAATTAAAATCACTGTTATCTGCTACTATTTTTTTTAAGTTTTTGTTTTTATTTCTTATTTTTATGCTTAGCTTCCTTTTTTTTAAATTGATTTTTCACAGGGAGGAAGGAAGAAGGATAGAGAGTTAGAAACATCGATGAGAAAGAGACATTGATCAGCTGCCTATTGCATGCCTCCCACTAAGGATGTACCCACAACCAAGGTATCCAACTGGGACCTTTCAATCCACAGGCTGACACTCTATCCACTGAGCCAAATCGGTTTTGGCAGCTTCCTTGAATTCATCCCTAAATCAGTATATTGTAGCAGTGAACCACAGCAGGTCAAAAGATACCCTTAAATGCCAATTTGTCTTTTTTCTTTGCCAAGGAAAACTGTCTGTGTAAGAAGGCACACTGTTTACAAGATAGGCTTAGCTTTCATTTCCTTCATGTGCAGGGCATCAAGTTGAATCAGAGCACAGTGAGTCTTTTACTAAGTTTTCCTGGGCATATGCATAGCCTTGTGCATAGGCAAAGAATGAGGTCTCCAGGAACTTTTGAAGTTTCATATGGCCATTTTATTCACCTCCATTTCCTTTTGTATTTTGTAGTCTTGGCTAGGCTCTCAGTTGCCACAAGTGAATCAAGTCATAACTTTAGGCAGCTGTTGTCAAGTAGTTGCTATTGCTTTGATAATAACCTAAGCTTACTTAGAGTTTTTCCCCCTCTGGAGAAGATGAGAACTACATTTCATTGAAGGTACAACACCTCGCAATAGAGATTTTCCTGGCATCCAGAAGTTCAGGCAACATATTTAGTGTGCTTTTAAGATGGTGCTTTTAAAGGCATTTTAAAAGAGGTCAGTCATATTTGTTTGATACAGCAATGCTGGCTTTTCATGCTACCACATTCCTGAGCAGGGGAGGAAGAGGTTGGGAGCAGCCCTCAGCAAAAAGGTCACATACCCTTCTGTGTTAAGGAGGTTCAATAGTTTCGCAAAGATAAATAATTTTAACTTTTCTGTAACTTTAGTAAATTTTGAGTTGTGAAATAAATGGTTAGTTTTGCTTTTTCAATTTTTTTTATTGTTTCTTAATGAGAGCAGTTCACTGAGGTAATCTCTCTGTTTTTCTGGTGATATTTTTGATAGTAAGCTAAATCCTATTTGTCAAAGCATATTGGCAGTACTTATGTAACTGGACAATCATTGGGTCGGTGCTGCCTGTCACTACTTGAGCTAATTAAGCAGAGACAGGATTGAATAATATATAAGCATTTATTCCAACACTGCCGGCAATATAAGAGCAGCTGGCCATTCACAAACATCTGCTCTGCACTGCACCATAAGCCAGCTGCTTATATTGGCTAGAAGGACAAAGATTACATGGGGAAGCAGCCAAAGGTATGCCAAATGGGCAGTTAACAGGTAAGCAGAGGACTGGGGAATCTTCAAAGGGCTTAGTGATATGCAATAACTGGTGGTCTTCAAAGGGCTGGTGGCTCTGGTTTTTGGTTCTGGTTTCTGCAACAGGTTATTAACCTTTCCACAGTTATAGGCAGCTCCAAAAGGGGAGGATGGGCTGAATTTTCAGGTGAGCTCCCAGGTCCCATGTGTATAACTGCCAGTCAACTAAGAATTTGCCTTCTGTAATCAGAACTAAATAATAACTGTTAACAGAGCATGATTTCTACAATTGTAGCTGGCTCCTCTACATTCTATTATCTGCCCCTATCACTTACTCCACTGCAGTGATTGGCAAACCGTGGTTCAAGAGCCACATGTGGCTCTTTGGCCCTTTGAGTGTGGCTTTTCCACAAAATACCACGACCTGGGAAATCTATTTTTTAAAAATGGTGTTAGAAGAAGTTTAAGTTTTAAAAATTTGGCTCTCAAAAGAAATTTCAACCGTACTGTTGATATTTGGCTCTGTTGACTAATGAGTTTGCTAACCACTGCTC
The DNA here is from genome assembly GCA_011751065.1 of Lasiurus cinereus. Classification (NCBI taxonomy): domain Eukaryota; kingdom Metazoa; phylum Chordata; class Mammalia; order Chiroptera; family Vespertilionidae; genus Lasiurus; species Lasiurus cinereus. The sequence goes on from JAAGEH010000049.1 coordinate 537,150, forward strand.
TACTGTATTCCTTATAATCATGATCCCAAAGATGGTACTATTTACAGTATTTGACATCCATGGGAAAAATGCATAGTTCATTCACAACCTGTCTTGATGTAATTTCAGTCATTTAGCTTGTCTGAAGGTTACTTTTCCATTCTTCAGGAAAGAATCATGAAAACAACATTCTCTACATTCTTGTATAGAAATAAAGCCATCCTTTAATTGTGCTTAAATGTCAATTTAATTACATATAAAGTCCTTGATTTCCTTTTCTTTTCTTTAATACCTTAAATATTGTGTGATATAAAATGTTGCTACCAAAAATCTCATAGCATCATGAGTTTCTTTCTCTTATAAATCATTTGGTGTTTAGCCAAAGGATGCTTTTTTTGTGTGTTACAATAATTTTAGTTTAATATGTCTCAGTTTTGGTTGTTCTGAGTAGATTTTCATAATTATGTGGCATGTGATTTTATTATATAGATTTAAATAATATTTTAATCCAGAAAGTTCTTTGAGTTATATTTTTAGCATTTATTTCATTCATTGCTTCTGTTTTCTTCTTTGGGAACTCCAAATCTGTATATTGGATTTCATTTTTTTTCTATTTCTATTACTTTTTATTGAATATTTTTTGGTCTTCATTTATTTTAAATTCTATTTTCTCTTTCCATTAAAAATTATTTTTATCTTATATTCTTTTTTTTAATATATTTTATTGATTTTTTACAGAGAGGAAGGGAGAGAGATAGAAAGTCAGAAACATCGATGAGAGAGAGACATCGATCAGCCGCCTACTGCTGGACCCACAGTGGAGATGTGCCCGAAACCAAGGTACATGCCCCCAACCAGAATCGAACCTGGGACCTTTCAGTCCGCAGGCCAACCCTCTATCCACTGAGCCAAACCAGTTTCGGCTATCTTATATTCTTTTTGTTAATTATTTATTTATGAAATGATGTTTTTCTTTGTTTTTTCTTTTTTTTTTATTAATTTTTAATACATATCTCCCCATTGCCCCGCCTCCCTCCCAGGCATACCCCAACCCCCCAGTGTCCATGTTCATTGGCTATGATTATATGCATAGACACAAGTCCTTTGATTGATCTCTTATCTACCTCACCCAACCCCAATCTTCCTGCTGTAATCCCACAGTCTGTTCAAAGCTCTACTGTCTCTGTATCTATCCTTTTGTTCATCAGTTTACAATGTTCTTCATTATCCCCCAATGAGTGCGATCATGTGATGCTTCTTCTTCATTGACTGGCTTATTTCCTTAAGCATAAGGCTCTCCAGTTCCAACCAGGTTGCTGCAAATGGTAAGAATTCCTTCTTTTTTATGGCTGCATAGAATTCCATTGTGTAGATGTACCACAGTTTTCTGATCCACTCATCTGCTGACGGGCACCTAGACTGTTTCCAAATTCTGGCTATTGTAAATTGTGCTGCTATGAACATAGGGGTGCATAAATCCTTTCTGATTGGTGTTTGTAATTTCTTAGGATAAATTCCTAAGAGTGGTATTACAGGGTCAAATGGGAGATCCATTTTTAGTTTTTTGAGGAAACTCCATACTGTTCTCCACAGTGGCTGCACCAGTCTGCATTCCCACCAACAGTGCACAAGGGTTCCTTTTTCTCCGCATCCTCACCAACACTTGTCCTTTGTTGATTTGTTGATTATTGTCATCCTGACAGGTGTAAGATGATATTGCATTGTCGTTTTGATTTGCATCTCTCGGATGATTAATGACTTTGAACATGTTTTCATGTGTCTCTTGGCCTTCCTTCTGTCGTCTTTTGAAAAGGTTCTATTTAGGTCCTTTGCCCATTTTTTTATTGGATCCTTGATCTTCCTTTTATTAAGTTGTATAAGTTGGTTGTAGATTTTGGAGATTAAAACTTTATCAGTGATAGCATTTGCAAATATGTTCTCCCATACATTGATCTTTCTTATTGTTTTGTTGATGGTTTCTTTTGCTGTACAAAAGCTTTTTATTTTGATGTAGTCCCATTTGTTTATTTTTTCTTTAGCTTCCATTTCCTTTGGAACAGTATCAGTGAAGAAGTTCTTTCGGCATATATCTGAGATTGTGCTGCCTGTGGATTCCTCTAGTATTTTTATGGTTTCCCTTCTAATGTTTAAGTCCTGTATCCATTTTGAGTTTATTTTTGTATTTGGTGTAAGTTGGTGGTCCAGTTTGAATTTTTTGCATGTATCTGTCCAATTTTCCCAACACCATTGATTGAAGAGGCTATCTTGGTTCCATTGAATGTTCATGCCTCGTTTGCCAAATATTAATTGAGCATAGTGGTTTGGGTGGATATCTGGGTTCTCTATTCTATTCCATTAATCTATATGTCTGTTCTTGTGCCAGTACCAGGCTGTTTTGAGAACAGTTGCTTTGTAGTATAGCTTGAAGTCTGGTATTGAGATCCCACCTACTTTATTCTTTTTTCTCAGAATTGCTATAGCTATCCGTGGTCTTTTTTTGTTCCAGATGAATCTATGAAAAATTCTTTGTAGGTCTGTGAAATATGTCGTTGGTATTTTAATGGATAGTGCGTTGAATCTGCAGATTGCTTTGGTAATATGGACATTTCAATGATGTTGATTCTCCCAATCCATGAGCATGGTATGCCCTTCCATCTGTTAACATCTTCCTCTATCTCTTTTTTCAGTGTTCTGTAGTTTTCTGCATAAAGGTCTTTTACCTCTTTAGTTAGGTTTATTCTTGGGTATCTTAATTTTTTTGGTGCGATGGTAAATGGGATTGCTTTTTTAGTTTCTCTTTCTATAATTTCACTGTTAGTGTATAGAAATGCTACAGACTTCTTAGCATTAATTTTGTATCCTGCTACATTGCCGAATTCATTAATTAAGTCAATTAGTTTTGGAATGGAGTCCTTTGGGTTTTTTATGTACAATATCATGTCATCTGCAAATAAGGACAGCTTTACTTCTTCTTTTCCAATTTGGATGCCTTTTATTTCTTCTTGTTGTCTAATTGCAATGGCTAATACTTCCAGTACTATGTTGAACAGGAGAGGTGAGAGTGGGCATCCCTGTCTTGTTCCTGTTCTTAGGGGAAATGGTTTTAATTTTTGCCCATTGAGTATGATATTAACGTGGGTTTATCATATATGGCTTTTATGATGTTGAGGTATGATCCTTCTATTCCCACTTTGCTGAGCGTTTTTATCAAGAAAGGATGTTGGATTTTGTCAAATGCTTTTTCTGCATCAATTGATATGACTATGTGATTTTTATCTCTCAATTTGTTTATGTGATGTATCACATTTATTTTTTCCCCCTTTTATTTTTATTTATATTTATTTATTTATTTATTTATTTTATTAATTTTTATTAATTTTTTATACATATCTCCCCATTGCCCCCCCTCCCTCCCAGGCGTACCCCGACCCCCCAGTGTCTGTGATCATTGGTTATGTTTATAAGCATGCATACAAGTCCTTTGATTGATCACTTATTTACCTCACCTAACTTTAATCTTTCTGCTATAATTTCACAGTCTGTTTGATGCTTTATGATTTTTGTCCTCCTGAGAATTATCAGTCTACTCCCTTTCTGTGCTCCTGATTCTATTATATTCACCAGTTTATTCTGTTGATCAGATTTTTAATTCACTTAATTTTTAGATTCACTTGTTGACAGATGTGTATTTGTTGTTCATAATTTTTTGTCTTTTACCTTTTTCTTCTTCCTCTTCTAAAAGGGTACCTTTCAGCATTTCATATAATACTGGTTTGGAGTTGATGAACTCCTTTAGCTTTTTCTTCTCTGTGAAGGTCTTTATCTGCCCTTCAATTCTGAATGATAGCTTTGCTGGATAGATTATTCTTGGTTGTAGGTTCTTGTTGTTCATCACGTTGAATATTTCTTGCCACTCCCGTCTGGCCTGCATCGTTTCTGTTGAGAAATCAGCTGACAGTCATATGGGTGCTCCCTTGTAGGTAATAAACTGTTTTTCTCTTCATGCTTTTAATATTCTCTCTTTCTCTTTTGCTCTTGGCATTTTAATTATGATGTGTCTTGGTGTAGTCCTCTTTGGGTTCCTTTTCTTTGGAGTTCTGTGTGCTTCCTCGACTTGTAAGTCTATTTCTTTTACCAGATGTGGGAAGTTTTCAGTCATTATTTCTTTAAACAGGTTTTCAGTATCTTGCTCTCTCTCTTCTTCTGGCACCCCCACAATTCTGATGTTGGTACGCTTGAAGCTGTCCCAGAGGCTCCTTACATTATCTTCACATTTTTGGATTCTTTTCTCTTCTTGCTTTTCCAGTTGAATGTTTTCTGCTTCTTTATATTTCAAATTTTTGACTTCATCCTTGCCTTTCTCTAGTCTGCTGTTAGTACTCTGCATAATAGTTTTTATTTCAGTCAGTGTATTTATCATCTCCTCTTGGGTCTCACTGAATTTATCCATCTTTTCTAGCATATTCTTGCAAAACCTTATAAGCGTGGTTTTGAACTCTATATCCAGTCATTTTTTTTCCTCCATTTCTTTTGCTTGTAATCCCTTCCCTTGTCTCGGCATTTTCACTGTGCCGGGGAAACTTCTGTGCTGGATTCAGCCTAAGAAGCCTCTACTGAGCTTGGGAGGGGTGGAGTCTCAGGGCTTAAGGGACCGCCTTGCCTTCCAGTCGGCCCCGCCCTCCACGGCCCCTGAGTCTCACTTGACTGGGTAATGGCTGGAGCGGTCCTTGTGCGCTCGCGCACCCGCAGCGCCTCTAACTGCTGCCTTTCCCACTCCCCTGCGAACCAGGACCACACGAGTCTAGGTCCCCAGGGTTTCGCCCAAAACAGGGGCCCAGTGGACTCAGAAGTGGCGCAGTTGGGAGGGTCTGTCTCCCGCCCACTCGTGAAAGCCAGCAGCACAATCAGCAATCCGTCCTCCGCGTGGTGCCGTGCGCGACCAGACCTCCGATCCTTTGCAACTCCCCTAAATTTCCGTGCACTTCTCCCTTTTCACAGTCCAAACTCCCCCCGTATGAGTCTCGGCTGGATCTGGGGTTTAGTGTCGTAAGATAAGGGGTTCAATGCCATTGGGAGTCTCTGTTTCCCTCCCTCCAGAGAAAGCCAGCCAGGTACTCCGGCACCCGCTCTCTCAGCGCGCGTCTCCATAAATCAGCTTTTTGCAGCTCCTCTGGGTCTCTGTGAGCCCCTCTCTTTCCCTCTAGTTGTAGAACTTCCACTCAGCCAGCTTTCCTGTGGTTCTGGATGATGTCCGTTCTGTATTTTAGTTGTAGTTTTGAAATTGTTGTGCGAGGCAGCAGTATAGGTGTTTACCTATGCCACCATCTTGGATTTCCGTATCACATTTATTGATTTGCGAATATTGAACCATCCCTGCATTCCTGGGATGAATCCTGCTTGGTCATGGTGTATGATCTTTCTGATGTACTGCTGGATCCGGTTTGCTAGAATTTTTTTGAGGGTTTTGGCATCTATGTTCATGAGAGATATTGGCCTATAATTCTCTTTCATTGTGTTGTTTTCATCTGGTTTTGGTATTAGGGTGATGCTGGCTTCATAGAAGGTGTTTGGTAGTATTCCTTCTTCTTGAATGTTTTTGAATAGTCTGAGGAGGATAGGTTTTAATTCTTCCTTGAATGTTTGGTAAAACTCTCCTGTGTAGCCATCTGGACCCGGGCTTTTATTTGCTGGAAGCTTTTTGATTACTGCTTCAATTTCTTCCATAGTTATTGGACTATTGAGATGTTTGGCTTCCTCCTCATTGAGTTTTGGGAGGTTATATTTTTCTAGGAAAATGTCCATATCTTGCAGGTTGTCCAGTTTGTTGGAATAGAGTTGTTCATAGTATTTTTTTAACAATCCTTTGTATTTCCACAGGGTCTTTTGTTATTTCTCCTCTTTCATTTCTGATTTTGTTTATTTGGGTCTTCTCTCTTTGCTTCTTGGTGAGCCTGGCTAGGGGTCCATCAATCTTGTTTATCCTTTCAAAGAACCAGCTCTTTGTTTTGTTGATCTTTTGAATTGTTTCTTTGGTCTCCAAGTTATTTATCTCCGCTCTGATCTTCACTATTTCCTTCCTTCTGAGTACACTGGGCTTTTCTTGGTGCTCACGTTCTAGCTCTCGGTGTTGTAGGTTTTTGCAGTAGGCTTGTAGGGCTATGAACTTCCCTCTCAAGACTGCTTTCACTGTGTCCCATAAATTTTGTATTGTTGTGTTGTCATTGTCATTTGTTGCCATGATGTTTTTTATTTCTTCCTTAATCTCTCAGGTTACCCATTCGTTGTTTAAAAGCATGCTGTTTAGTCTCTATGTGTTTGATTTCTTTCTATTGTTTTTATTATAGTTGATTTCCAGTTTTATGCCACTGTGGTCTGAGAAAATGCTTGATATGATTTCTATCTTCTTGAATTTGAAGAGACTTTTCTTATGACCCAACATATGATCTATCTTTGAAAATGACCCATGTGCACTGGAGAAGAATGTATATTCTGTGGCTTTGGGGTGAAATGTTCTGAAGATGTCAATTAATTCCATCTGGTCTAGTGAGTCATTTAGGATTGATGTGTCTTTGCTGATTTTTTGTTTAGAGGATTTGTCCAATGGTGACAGTGGGGTATTAAAGTCTACTACTATGATTGTATTGCTGTCAATCTCTCCCTTAATATCCTCCAAGAGTTTTTTTATGTATTTAGGTGCTCCTATATTGGGTGCATATATGTTTAGCAGAGTTATTTCTTCTTGTTGGATTGTTCCCTTTAGTATTATGAAGTGGCCTTCTTTATCTCTTGCTATGTCCTTCACTTTGAAATCTAATTTGTCAGATATAAATATTGCAACCCCAGCTTTTTTTTCATTTCCATTTGCCTGAAATACCATGTTCCATCCCTTCACCCTCAATCTGTGTGCATCTCTTTTCCTAAGGTGGGTTTCTTGCAGACAGCAGATATATGGATCATGTTTTCTTATCCAATCGGTTACCCTATGTCTTTTGATTGGAGCATTTAATCCGTTTACATTTAAAGTTATTGTTGATAAGTACTTACCTGTTGTCATTTTTAGTCCTTACCCCTGAGTTCCTTCTTCGCTTCCCCTTTTTTTTTATTACAGCAGACCTTTTAACATTTCTTACATTGCTGGTTTGGTGGTAATATATTCCCTTAGTCCTTTTTTGTCTGTGAAGCTTTTGATTTCACCTTCAATTTTCATTGAGAGTCTTGCAGGGTACAGTATTCTTGGATTCAGACCCTTCCTTTGCATGACTTTGTATATTCCATTCCATTCTCTTCTGGCCTGACGAGTTTCTGTTGAGAAGTCAGTAGCTAGTCTTTTGGGGGTTCCTTTGTAGGTAAGTTTCTGTTTCTCTCTGGCTGCTTTTAAGATTCTTACTTTGTCGTCGGTGTTTGCCAATTTAATTATAATGTGCCTCGGTGTCGGTTTGTTGGGGTTCATTTTGCTTGGGACTCTGTGACCTTCTTGGATTTGTGTGGTTTTTTTCTTTTCTATATTGGGGAAATTTTCTGTCATTATTTCTTCAAACACGTTCTCTAATCCTTGTTCAGTTTCCACTCTTTCTGGAACCCCAATTATGCGGATGTTATTTTGTTTCATGTTATCCCAAAGTTCCCTTAGACTCTCCTCTTGCTTTTTAACTTTTTTTTCTAGAAGCTGCTGTACTTGTGTATTTTTTCCTACCGTGTCTTCTAGCTCACTGATGCGGTCCTCTGCTTCTTCTAGTTTACTTTTGATGCTTTCTATTGAGTTCTTTATAGCAGTGATGTCATTATTCATTTCTTCTTGTTTATTCTGCACCTCCCCTAGTTTCTTCTGCATTTCTTCTTTATGCTTCTTCACCTCCTCTAGGCTCTTACTCATATTGTCAAATTTGTCTTCCATTCTTTTCAACCACATTATGATAATTTCTCTGAACTCTTTCTCTGGTAGGCTTATTTGTGATTCTATTTCGTTTACTTCCTTTTCTGGTGAAACCTGCCTTTCTGTCTTTTGTGGGCTGTTTCTTTTTCTGTCTATGGTCTTTCTTCTCTGGGTGTCTGGTTATGTAGTGCTCTCTCCTACGTTGATTGAAAGGCACAAACTACAACACGACCAGGTACAGCACACAAGGCACTGAGTAGAGATGTATTCAAGATGTTAATAATCACAAATAAGGTGACCACCAATGAAGGACAAATTAGGGGTAAATAGAGAAATAAGAAGAGGAAAATGAGGAAGAAAGAAAAGAAAGAAGTGCCAAAATCAAATTGGGAGAGTGAGAAAAAAAGAAAAAAAAAAGATAAATAAATGAACAATAAAATAAAATAAAATAAAATAAGAAAATAAAAAGGAGAAAAAGGAGAAGGAAAGAGGAAGAGAAAAAAGTCAGAGAGAAAAGAAAGTGTATAAGAGAGAAAAGAGGAACAAAATATAGATGTCAGGAGACAACTCCAATAGAACAGTCACTAATCCCAATAAAGGCCAGCAACCAGTACCTAGAGATTAATGCAAATAGCAACTGGTATCGAGGGAGATGAGGGAAAAGAGAGGTAGAAAACAAAGCAAGCAAAAAGCAAAATAAAACAAGTAGAATAAACTAAAACAGTCTCTCAAAAAAAATTTTCAAAAAATCGATATAATCACTTTTCAGGCAAATAGCAACAAAAGGACATAGAGAAAAAACAACTTTTTTGCTAGTGAAGACAAGAGGGGAGAGGTTTGTGTGGACTTGTAGTAGGGGATTTGAAATTAGATATATAAATGGGGAGAAATTTTAATCAGGTAAAGAGAAAAATAGGGAGAATCTAAAGTTGGAAAAAGGAAAGAGAAACAAGACAGCAAAATGGGGAAAGTTAAGAGGAAAGTGTTGGCATAAAGGTGGAGTTGAGTTGGAGTAAAATTATGCTAAAAGGAAGATGAAAATAGAATGTAGAACTCCAATCCCTAAATAAAATAAAGAGAAAACAAAATGACACTTTTTTTTCCCAAAACGGTAAAGTACTAGTAGTAATTAATAATACTAGTTTAAAACAAAAATGTAATAATTATAAAGGTAAAATCAATTGAGGAAGAAAGAAAAAATATTCTTTTAATTAAAATATGTGAAAATGAAAAATAAAGAATTAAAAATTAAAAAAAAAAAAAAGAAGAAAAATAGAATGGTCCTTCACTTCCACTATTATTCTGCTTGGCACTCCTGTTTCCCAGTAGGGGAGGTATTGCAGTTCCTTGTGTTCCCCTCTTGGTGTTTTAATCTCTTTATTCTCTTGTGGTTATGCAAGAGTCAATTTGTGTGTCATCCATTGGGTGTCAGTGTTTCGGAATTGATCTCTGAGACAAAGCACAGGACCTGTCTAGGCTTTGCTCAGATCCTGCTACTCTGTGGTTCCCAAAAGCAGTTTGTGGGGGTTTTGCAGCCTGGACACTGCAATAACTCCCGGGTTGTCCCTCTGCCCCAGAGAAAAAGAAAAAAAAAAAAAAGAGTCGTTTTCCGGAGCTCTCCTCTGTCAACAGCTCAGAGGGTCTGCCTTCACACTCAGGGATCACGCCCTGACCACCTCTGCGGACCTCTCCAGAGGCAGCTTTCCCGCAGCCTGGCTCCCACAGTGTGCGCGTGTCTGCCCTGCGGGGGTAGGAGACCGCACCCTGGCCCAGGCGAAATCTGACCCTTCTGCGTGCGCCCTCTGGATCTCTGAATCCTCCGCCTGCGCGTCTGTGCCCGCCTGGGAAGCCGCGCTCTGGGTTCTGGCTGCTCTGTGGGTGCCTCTGTCAGCCGCAGCTTTCAGACCTTGGCAGACATCCACCTCCCCCTTAAGTCAGGCGCAATCTGACCTTTCCGTGTGCTCTGTGGATCTCTGATTCCGCCGCGTGTCTGCGCCGATTGGAGAGCAGAGTTCTGGGTCCCTGGGTTCCTGGCATCTCGATGGGTGCCCAGTCGAAGGCTTCAGAGCGCCGCCGACATCCATCTCCCACTGCAAGATGGCTCGGGCTCCGTGTTCGCGCTGGTGGCCCCGGCCGACAAAAACCCCCTGGCAGTGGGGCTGCCTGGCCGGGAGAGCCCCTTCCAGCAGTTCCCCGCCTTCCCCTGGAGGACAACTGACTCCTAGCTTGCCAACAAACACTCCCAATGCAACTCTCAGCCGCTCTCTCTCCCTCTGCCCAGCAACAAAGCTCCAGACGAGTCCGTCTGCTCTGCCGCCATTTTCTCCTCCCCCTCTGTTTTTCTTTTTTTAATAATTTTCCTAAAATCCATCATCTCTCTTTTTAAACCATTCTTTACTTAATCACTGGATTTTATCATTGTAATTTATGTTGTCTTTACTTAATTTCTCTTGGTTAATTTTGTGAGTACATCTTTCTGGGGGTGTTTTCTCTTATGTGAACATTTCCTAAACCTTTGTATATATTATTCTTAAAAGTGATTTGAGAGAAAGAGAGAGAGAGAATTTTAGAGGAGTTAAGGAAATTAAAAACTATGTCACCATTCACATCTTCCTAAAATCCTAATGATTGTATTTGAATAATTCGCTGTTTATTTCATTCTGTTGGCTCATAATTTTTTTCTCAGAGACCTCGTGTTTATTTCTGAAACTTGCTTTATAGAGATCATGGATTATTCCTTTAGTTTCATGGAGAAATATTGATCACAACTTTCATCATGTGAATTATATAATATGTCTGGTATATATTAATAAATTACTTATGTGTTTTTTTCTTTTCTCTTGTTTTTACTTTGCATATTTTTGCCCGCTATGCTAATATTTTCTTTTTATTGCTCACTCATATCTTAAAAGAGGTAAAGGGAGGAGTCAGTAGAAAGTTAAGTCATAATGGGCTAATTTTTTGAAAAATATAGTCTTAAGAAGATACTAGAAGTATTTATTCCACAAAGTCAGCAATTTGAGTTACCTTTTTTTCATCAATTTAAAGTCCATCTGTTCTCAAGCTTGACTCTTCCGAAGAATAATTATAAGTCCTGAGTCAAGAAAGATGTTGTGTATGTGAGATTTGACCTGTACTTCTCTAGACTTAAAAAACATCCAATAGCCACAGAGCTTTTTACCACCACAGATTTTCCTCCATTGTTCTATGTAACAGTAACTATCTTCAAATAGCTGGTACATTATTGTCTAATTCTGTATTATTTGCTAGTTCATAAATATCAAACAAGCTTCTAGTCCTTTCATAGAGCTGAGAATGTATTGTCAATAGGTAGTCTGTATTATCCTGGACCAATATTTACAATATTTTCCATGCTTTATTTATATATTGTACTTTTTGAATTATGTATTTCCTATTATAATTTTTATCTTTAATTGTTGTGTTTCCTTTTTCCAAGTTTATTTCTCAGAAAATACCTTCATTCTTCTCCCTTAAGCAAGGATTATCAGAATATGTCCCATAGGCGAACTTTCACAGTCAACACTGTCATCAGCTTAACCAGGCATAGGAATCCTTTTGAGTTTATCTTTTACTGCAATGGGGAGAATTTTGAACATATAAAAGTCTAATGATCATACAGAAATCCAAGAGACATGTGAAAAAATGCTCAAAGTCACTAATCATCTGAGAAATGCAAATTAATATAACAATGAGATATTACCTCATATCTGTCAGGATGGCTATCATCAGCAAATCATCAAATCCCAAGTACTGGTGAGGATGTGGAGAAAAGGAACCTTAGTATACTGCTAAGGGGAATGCAGACTGGTGCAGCCACTCTGAAAATCAGTATGGAGTTTTCTCAGAAGATTAAAAATGGACCTACCCAGTGATCCCACTTCTAGGAATATATCCTTAAGAAAACCAAAACATCAATCAGAAAGAATGTATGCACCCCTATGTTCATAGCAGCACAATTTATAATAGCTAAGATTTGGAAACAGCCCAAGTGCCCATCAGAAGATAATTGGATAAAAAAGCTGTGTTACATTTACACCATGGAATACTACACTGCTGTAAAAAAGAAAGAACTCTTACCATTTGCAACATCATGGATAGACCTGGAGAAGATTATGCTAAGTGAAATCAGCCAGTCAGAGAAAGGTAAGTATCACACGATGTCATTCATATATGGAATATAATGAACAAAATAAACTGATGAACAGAATAGATCCAGAGATATAGAAGCATGGAACAGACTGACAATTTTCAGAGGGAAGGTGGGCGTTGGAGGGTGGGTGGGGAGTGGTTAACCAGGGAACATATATGCATATATACTAACCCATGGACAATAGAGTGGTGAAGGCCTGGGGGCGGGGTATGGGGTGGACAGGGTCAATGGAAACAAACAACCAAACAAAGGGCATCTGTAATATTTTCAACTATAAATATAAATTTTAAAAAATCTTATGGTCTTCCCATGAACATTTTAATTTTTAAATTAAATCTTTTTTACTGTAGAGAAAATTAGCCTCTCTTTTATTAACCCAGTCAATATTTATCGAATTCTTGCTATGTACAAAACACTAGTCTAAGTAGGAGACAATAAATTTCTTATCTTCATGGACCTTCATTCTATTGAGGGATAAAGGCTGTTTAAATATGTCTGCATGACTTGCATAGGTTTCCATTGAAAAGGCTTCTTGAAATGCTAACCTTTGCTACCTTCAAATTCTATTATTTTATCTTTGTGCTTTAGTCTTATGAGAGTTTGATATGATAAGATACTAGTTTTTCTAATTAGTTATAAATACTGAACATTTTATAGGGTAGCTTTCAGCAAAAGATGGAATGTGTTGGGGCCTGAAGGTAATATAATTTAAGTTTTTTATCAGAATATAACTTAAAAGTGTTTGTGCTGAATGCCAGACTTTTAAAAAGAAAAACACCGAAGGCAAATGAAGCAGATTGTGCAATTTAAGCCACTTGGCATTTAGTGTAAAAGGACATTTTACAAGCTGGTTAAAGGTAAATCCTGTGTCTGTAGAAATATTGACTACTCCCCAAATCAACCATCCATCAATATGTGCAGAGATTTTCAACGAAGAGTTTGTAGTGAATTTAACTTTCCTTCTGTTCAAATTGCTTTACAGAATCAATAAAAACCAATTGTTCTTTATCAGCATTATAAGATACCAAATAACTGAGAGTTATAGCTATCTTAGTCATCTGGTTAATTATTAGTATTTTGGTTACCTTTTAATTTTGAATTTTATCTCATATTGTTAGGGTCGAAACGCTCGCCGCTCAACGGAAGACTCCAAGAGATGTTCTCATGCAAACAGCAAGGGGTTTATTGCAGACCAAGCAGGCTGGGGCTCACAACATACTCCAAAAGCAGAGCAGAGGCTCAACCTGAGGCCCAGATGGCTTCAATCGATCGGATTGCCGTTTTATGAGGAGATCACTCTGTCCCCCTTGGAACCTGGGACGGAGACTAGAGTGTCCTCTCTGGAGTGTCCAGCCCTGTCCACTCGGCCAGGGTATCTCGCTGGGAGGCCTCCAGATGTAATGGGGCGACCCGAGACAGACGACCACCAGACAGCCAATTAGAAAATTTAGGAAGCCTTTATTACGAACTCGAGTCGAACTCGAGTCCGGGCTCACGGTTCCACTGACACAGCAGGGAAGCACGAGAGCCCCGAACCTCTGCAGCAAGTGCTTTTTATCCTCAGCGCAGGAGGACTTGGCAAATTTTAATTGGCTAAGCATTACTAAATTTCATATACTGACTCTTTGTCTAAGCTTTTTGGTTATGCAAGTAAGCAGTCTAGATAACGCTTGTCCTTGCAGGAGTTGTTTGTCAAACTTTATGGCTTCTCAAGGCCGGGGGTGCCTTCAGGCACCTGGTGTTCTGAAACCCCCCATTCCTTCTGCCTCCAGGCCTGAGGGCACCCTGACCCTGATTCATTCTTTATGGGGAAATGCAGTCTGGTCCTTGCCCCTCTACATTCCCTACTGGTCTTATAGGGGAATCAAATCCTTGATTCCGACTGTTTCCACTCCCCGTTTGCTATGGGTTGGTCACAACAATATGAACTTGCTCTGTGTTTTCCTCCAGTGGCTTGCCCTAACCTCATACTTCCCAGAAGCTAAGAGTAAATCAAACCAAAGACAATTAGTGCTCTTTTGAGCCCAGAAATCATTAGAGACAGCAAGATGGGGACTTTCAGCAGTCTAAACTCAACTCCTGTCTTCTCAGTTTACAATCTCTGTTTTTATAATAGGCTCATAAAGAGACATTGGGTTTCAACTGATCTCTATTGTTCTCTCCACTGAGTTTATCTTGTAAACTGCAGAGCTGAGCTGATTAAAATCAGCTTCTGTGAGCACATCATCATTTCCTTATTAACCTTTCTTATAAACTTACCTGCTTTGATCCAAATTGCCTCTGAGCAGGCTGGACACATCTAGGCAGTTGGATGTCATCTGTCTACCATTAATGATGACATTTTAGAAACACCGAGCTAGTAAGGGGACCAGGAAGAACATTAGTCACAGACTGTGGCAATCATTAGGTCAAGTTGTTAGAGGAGATTCCCTGGAAATGGACTCTGAGATGGGAATGGCATACACAGGCTTTCTTGGGTTGTGATCACAGAAGGTAAACCTCTAATGAAGTGAGAAATCAGAGTGAGGCAGATGGGAAAGCTGACATGCAATGTGGTCTCAGCTAAGGCCCCAGACAAGCCACAGGGAGCTCTCAGGCTGGGACTCCTCTTCACAGGAACGATGCCTTTGTTTCCTGTTTCAGCTTTCTTGGCAGTGGCATAACCTTGGACATACAGGTAGCTGAGGGCCATGCCCAGTAAGAGTTAGAGCTGGGAATTTTCAACACCTAGTAATCCTGGCAGCTGGCTTCTGTATACAGTGGTACCTCGAGATACGAGTTTAATTCCTTCCATAACCTTGCTTGTATATCAAGTTCTCGTATCTCAAAGCAAATTTCCCCATTGAAATCAATTGAAATGTCATTAATCAGTTCCAGCCCCCAAAATGCCACCCCAGTTGTTCTTGTTACATGTTTTTGAATAAGAAAACTTTATTTATAAATGACAAATATTGTATAAAAACATAATAAAAGAGAATGTAAAGGAATAAACTGGTTTTATAAAGTGTATTTACCTACTCATTACACTCTTAATGCTACACTTTATCCCTAAACTAAATGTAACTTAACTAATCATCACTGAACTTAATTGCTACTGGTCTTTGCATTTTTGGCCGATTTCAAAAAAACACATGTCCAATGAGGTTTGCCTCTTCCTCCCTTTCAGAATGTTTCTGAAATGGGTGAGGCAAGTTTCATTGAACAGCTCCGATGCACGACCAGTAGCAATTTTTCTGGTGTTTCTTTTCCACGAAGTGTGACACCCTCTCCCACATTCCTAAGATCTCCTTTATCTCACTTGTAGAGATCTCCACCTCTGGCTCCTCCTTGAAACCAATTTCTTGGAGAACCTCTGCATGTTGCTGAGACTGCAACTCTTGTAACTCCTCCGTGGTGAGTTCCAGAGAGTGCTCCTCGACAAGCTCATTCACGTCTCTCTCATCCACCTCCAGGCCCCTGGATTTTCCCAGAGACACTATCTCCTCCTCCACTGGCACCTCGGGTTCGAATCCTTCCTTTCGGCTACGGCCTCAGGCCACAGCTTCTTCCACGGAGAGGTCAAAGTCCTCGTTGTAACACCCAGCCAGGCCTGATCAATAATTCTGAGGCATATCACGATGTTAAAGTGGTTCTTCAAGAACTCTCGAAGGGTGAGGTTTGTGTTCTCCATCACCTCAAAGCAGCGCCAGAACAGGTGCTTGATGTACAGCTTTTTAAAATTAGAAATCACCTCCTGATCCATGGGCTGCAGGATAGGAGTGGTGTTGGGAGGTAGGTAGCCAACCTTTATAAACTTGAACTCTTCAAGGAGTTCATCTTCGAGGTTCGGTGGGTGAGCTGGAGCATTGTCGAGGATGAGGAGGGCTTGCATGGTTAGGTTGTTTTCCTGTAGATATTTCTTAACAGAAGGGCCAAAAACCAGGTTTACCCACTCCACAAAGAACTGCCTGGTGACTCATGCCTTCAGGTTTGCCCTCCACATAACTTGCAGTTTATCTTTTAAAATCTTATGTGACTTAAAGACTCTGGGGTTTTCTGAATGGTATAGGAGCAGAGGCTTGATCTGGCAGTGGCCACTCGTATTGGCACACAGTGTGAGAGTTAGCCTATCCTTCATGGGTTTGTGGCCTGGCATCGCCTTCTCCTCTGCCCTTATATAAGTCCTATTTGGCATCTTCTTCCAGAAAAGCCCTGTCTCATCACAGTTGAAGACTTGCTGGGGGATACATCCTTTGGCTTCTATCAGTTCGGAAAAAGTTTTGAGGTAATCCTCAGCTGCCTTCACATCCGAACTTGCTGGGTCACCATGGCTGACGATGGAGTGAATGCCAGACCTTATCCTGAAGTTATCAAACCAGCCTCTACTGGCTTTAAATGAGTCTTTTGATGCTTCATCCATGGAAGTGTGTGGGGTCTGCTCCAGCAAATCACCGTAAATCGCTCACGCCTTCTTGCATATGATGCCTTGTGTTAATGTATCTCCTTTAAGCTGCTTCTCCGTCACCCACACAATCAGTAGATTCTCCATCTTTTCATGGAGAGAGCTACGGAGCTTAGAAATTATTGTAATACCCTTAGCTGGCATTATACCCTTTATTAACTTGTTCTGTTTAAGCACTGTGCATATCTTTGAAGTACTATGCCCATATTGCCTCACCAAGTCAGCCACTCGCACAACATGTTCATATTTTTCTATGACTTCACACTTTTTTAATAATTTTTTATACATATCTCCCCATTGCCCCCCTCCCTCCCAGGCATACTCCAACCCCCCAGTGTCTATATTCATTGGTTATACTTATATGCATGCATACAAGTCCTTTGATTGATCTCTTATCTACCTCACCTAACTTTAATCTTCCTGCTGTAATTTCACAGTCTGTTTGAAACTTTACTGCATCTGTATCTATCCTTCTGTTCATTAGTTTATAATGTTCTTTATTATCCAGAAATGAGTGAGATCATGTGATGCTTCTCCTTTATTGACTGGCTTATTTCACTAAGCATAAGGCTCTCCAGTTCCAACAAGGTTGCTGCAAATGGTAAAAATTCCTTCTTTTTAATGGCAGCATAGAATTCCATTGTGTAGATGTACCACAGTTTTCTGATCCACTCATCTGCTGACGGGCACCTAGGCTGTTTCCAAATTGTAGCTATTGTAAATTGTGCTGCTATGAACATAGGGGTGAATAAATCCTTTCGGATTGATGTTTGTGATTTCTTAGGATAAATTCCTAAGAGTGGTAGAACAGGGTCTAATGGGAGATCCATTTTAAGTTTTTTGAGGAAACTCCATACTATTCTCCACAGTGGCTGCACCAGTCAGCATTCCCACAAACAGTGCACAAGGGTTCTTTTTTCTCTACATCCTCGCCAACACTTGTCGTTTGTTGATTTGTTGATGATAGCCATTCTGACCCCTGTAAGATGGTATCGCATTGTCCTTTTGATTTGCATCTCTCAAATGATTAGTGACTTTGAACATGTTTTCAAGTGTCTCTTGGCTTTCCTTCTGTCATCTTTCCAAAAGGTTCTATTTAGGTCCATTGCCCATTTTTTTATTGGACCATTTATCTTCCTTTTATTAAGTTGTATAAGTTGGCTGTAGATTTTGGAAATTAAACCTTTATCAGTGATAACATTTGCAAATATGTTCTCCCATACAGTGATCTTTCTTGTTGTATTGTTGATGGTTTCTTTTGCTGTGCAAAAGCTTTTTATTTTGATGTAGTCCCATTTGTTTATTTTTTCTTTAGCTTCCATTGCCTTTGGAGCAGTATCAGTGAAGAAGTTCTTTTGGCATATATCTGAAATTGTGCTGCCTGTAGAGTCCTCTAGTATTTTTATGGTTTCCCTGCTAATGTTTAAGTCCTGTATCCATTTTGAGTTTATTTTTTGTATTGGTGTAAGTTTCATTTTTTTGCATGTATCTGTGCAATTTTCCCAATAACATTTATTGTAGAGGCTATCTTGGCTCCATTGAACTTTTATGCATCTTTTGTCAAATATTAGTTGAGCATAGTGGTTTGGGTGGATATCTGGGTTCTCTATTCTATTTCATTGTTCTATATGTCTGTTCTTGTGCCAGTACCAGGCTGTTTTGAGAATAGTTGCTTTGTAGTATACCTTGAAATCTGGTATTGAGATCCCACCTACTTTATTCTTCTTTCTCAGAATTGTTGTAGCTATTCGTTCCAGATGAATCTATGAAGAATTCTTTCTACGTCTGTGAAATATGTTGTTAGTATTTTAATGGGTAGTGCATTGAATCTATAGATTGCTTTGGGTAGTATGAACATTTTAGTGATGTTGATTCTCCCAATCCATGAGCATGGTATGCCCTTCCATCTGTTAACATATTCCTCTATCTCTTTTTTCAGTGTTCTGTAGTTTTCTACATATAGGTCTTTTACCTCTTTAGTTAGGTTTATTCCTAGGTATCTTAATTTTTTTGGTGTGTTGGTAAATGGGATTGCTTTTATAGTCTCTCTTTCTGTAATTTCACTCTTAGTGTATAGAAATGGCACAGACTTCTTAGCATTAATTTTGTATCCTGCTACATTGTCAAATTCATTTATTAAGTCAATTAGTTTTGGAATGGAGTTCTTTGGGTTTTTTATATACAATATCATGTCATCTGCAAATAAGGACAGCTTTACTTCTTTTCCAATTTTGGATGCCTTTTATTTCATGTTCTTGTTTAATTCCAATGGCTAATACTTCCACTACTATGTCAAACAGGAGAGGTGAGAGTGGGCATACCTGTCTTTTTTCTGTTCTTAAGGGAAATGGTTTTCGTTTTTGTCCATTGAGTATGATGTTAGCTGTGGGTTTATCATATATGGCTTTTATGATGTTCAGATATGCTCCTTCTATTCCCACTTTGCTGATAGCTTTTACCAAGAAAGGGTGTTGGATTTTGTCAAATGCTTTTCCTGCATCAATTGATATGACTATGTGATTTTTATCTCTCAATTTCTTTATGTGATGTATCACATTTATTGATTTGTGGATATTTTACCATCCCTGCATTCCTGGGATGAATCCTGCTTGGTCATGGTGTATGATCTTTCGGATGCACTGCTGGATCCGATTTGTTAGAATTTTGTTGAGGATTTTGGTATCTATGTTCATGAGAGATAATGGCCTATAATTCTCTTTCATTGTGTTGTCTTTATCTGGTTTTGGTATTAGCGTGATGCTGGCTTCATAGAAGGTGTTTGGAAGTGTTCCTTCTTCTTGAATATTTTAGAATAGTCTGAGAAGCATAGGTTTTAATTTTTCCTTGAATGTTTGGGAAAACTCTCTTGTGTAGCCTTCTGGTCCCAGGCTTTTATTTGCAGGAAGCTTTTTGATGACTGTTTCAATTTCTTCCATAGTTATTGGACTATTGAGATGTTTAGGTTCCTCCTCATTGAGTTTTGGGAGGTTATATTTTTCTAGGAAAATGTCCATTTCTTGCAGGTTGTCCAGTTTGTTGGAATAGAGTTTTTCATAGTATTTTTTAACAATCCTTTGTATTTCCACAGGGTCTGTAGTTATTGTTCCCCTTTCATTTCTGATTTCGTTTATTTGGGTCTTCTCTCTTTGCTTCTTGGTGAGCCTGGCTAGAGGTCCATCAATCTTGTTTATCCTTTCAAAGAACCAGCTCTTTGTTTTGTTGATCTTTTGAATTGTTACTTTGGTCTCCAACTTGTTTATCTCTGCTCTGGTCTTCACTATTTCCTTCCTTCTGAGTACACTGGGCTTTTTTTGTTGCTCTTGTTCTAGCTCTTTGAGTTGTAGGGTTAGGTAATTTATTACCACTGTTTCCTGGTTTTTGCAGTAAGCTTGTAAGGCTATGAACTTCCCTCTCAAGACTGCTTTCACTGTGTCCCCTAAATTTTGTATTATTGTCTTGTCATTGTCATTTGTTGCCATGATGTTTTTTGTTTCTTCCTTGATCTCTCTGGTTACCCAGTCGTTGTTTACTAGCATGGTGTTTAGTCTCCATGTGTTTGATTTCTTTCTTTTGTTTTTATTATAGTTGATTTCCAGTTTTATGCCACTGTGGTTTGAGAAAATGCTTTATATGATTTCTATCTTCTTGAATTTGAAGAGTCTTTTCTTATGACCCAATATATGATCTATCTTTGAAAATGACCCATGTGCACTGGAGAAGAATGTATATTCTGTGGCTTTGGGTGAAATGTTCTGAAGATGTCAATTAATTCCATCTGGACTGGTGTGTCATATAGGATTGATGTTACTTTGCTGATTTTTTGTTTAGAGGATTTGTCCAATGGTGACAGTGGGGTATTAAAGTCTCCTACTATGGTTGTATTGCTGTCAATCTCTCCCTTAATATACTCCAAGAGTTTTTTTTATGTATTTAGGTGCTCCTATATTGGGTGCATATATGTTTACCAGAGTTATTTCTTCTTGTTGGATTGTTCCGTATAGTATTATGAAATGGCTTTCTTTATCTCTTGTATGTCCTTCACTTTGAGATCTAATTTGTCAGATATAAGTATTGCAACCCCCACTTTTTTTTCATTTCCATTTGCCTGAAATACCATCTTCCATCCCTTCACCCTCAATCTGTGTGCATCTCTTTTCCTGAGGTGGGTTTGTTGTAGACAGCAGATATATGGATCATGTTTTCTTATCCAATCGCTTACCCTATGTCTTTTGATTGGAGCATTTAATCCATTTGTATTTAAAGTTATTATTGATAAGAACTTATCTGTTGCCATTTTTAGTCCTTACACCTGAGTTCCTTCTTCGCTTCCTCTTTCTTTTTATTACAGCAGAACCTTCAACATTTCTTGCATTGCTGCTTTGGTGGTAATATATTCCCTTAGTCCTTTTTTGTCTGTGAGGCTTCTGATTTTACCTTCAATATTGATTGAGAATCTTGCAGGGTACAGTATTCTTGGATTCAGACCCTTCCTTTCTATGACTTTGTATATTTCATTCCATTCCTTTCTGGCCTGATGAGTTTCTGTTGAGAAATCAGTAGCTTGTTATGGGTGTTCCTTTGTAGGTAACTTTCTGTTTCTCTCTGGCTGCTTTTAAGATTCTTACTTTGTTGTTGGTGTTTGCCAATTTTATTATAATGTGCCTTGGTGTGGGTTTGTTGGGGTTCAATTTGCTTGGGACTCTGTGAGCTTCTTGGATTTTTGTGGGTTTTTTCCTTCCTATATTTGGGTAATTTTCTGTCATTATTTCTTCAAACAGGTTCTCTAATCCTTGTTCAGTTTCCCCTCTTTCTGGAACCCCAATTATGTGGATGTTGTTTTGTTTCATGTTATCCCAAAGTTCCCTTAGGCTCTTTTCTTGCTTTTTAACTTTTTTTTCTAGAAGCTGCTATACTTTGGTATTTTTTCCTACTGTGTCTTCTAGCTCACTGATGTGGTCCTCTGCTTCTTCTAGTCTACTTTTGATGCTTTCTATTGAATTCTTTATAGCAATGATGTTCTTTTTCATTTTTTCTTGTTTATTCTGCATTTCTTTTTGGTTCTTCTCCATTTCTTCTTGCTTCTTTTGCATTTCTTCTTGTTGCTTCTGCATTTCTCCTTGCTTCTTCTTCATTTCCTCTTGTCTCTTCTTCATTTCCTCTTGGCTCTTAGTCACAATGTCGAACTTGTCTTCCATTATTTCCATCCACGTTATGATCATTTCTCTGAACTCTTTGTCTGGCAGGCTTATTTCTGCTTCTATTTAATTTACTTCCTTTTCTGGTGATACCTGCCTATCTTTCGTATGTGGCCATTTCTTCTTCTGCCCATGGTTTTTCTTCTCTGGGTGTCTGTTTATGTAGTTCTCTCTCCTTCAAAGGCACAAACTACAACACGACTCGGTACAGCACACAAGGCACTGAACACAAATGTATTCACAATGTTAATAATCACCAATAACGTGACCACCAATGAAAGACAAATTAGGGATACATAGAGAAAGAGGAATAGGAAATTGAGGGAAAAACAAAGGAAATAAGTGCCAAAATCAAATTGGGTGAGGGAGAAAAATATATATAAATAAATGAACTAAAAATAAAATAAAAGTAAATTTTAAAAAAAGCAGAAGAAAAAGAAAAGAGAAAGAGAAACAAAGTCAGAGAGGAAAGAAAGCAGATAAGAGAGAAAAGGGGAACAAAATATAGATGTCACTAATCCTAATAAAGGCCAGCAACCAGTACCTAGGAATTAATACAAACTGCAGATAACAACTTGTATCGAGGGAGGCGAGGGAAAAGAGAGGTAAAAAACAAAGCAAACAAAAAGCAATATAAAACAAGTAGAATATGCTAAAACAATCTCACAAAAAAAGTTCAAAAAGTCAATAAAAATCACTGTTTAGGCAAATAGTAACAAAAGGACATAGAGAAAAAACAACTTTTTGGCTAGTGAAGACAAGAGGAGAGAGGTTTGTATGGACTTGTAGTAGGGGATTTGAAATTAGATATATAAGTGGGGTGAAATTTTAACCAGGTAAAGAGAAAGAATAGGGGGAATCTAAAGTTGGAAAAGGGAAAGAGAAACAAGACAACAAAATGGGGAAAGTTAGGAGGAAAGTGTTGGCATAAAGGTAGAGTTGAGTTGGAGTAAAATTATGCTAAAGGAAAGATGTGGGGATTTTGCAGCCAGTACACTGTAATAACTCCCAGGCTGTCCCTCTGCCTCAGATAAAAAATGAGTCATTTTCCAGAGCTCCCCTCTGTCAACAGCTCGTAGAGTTTGCCTCCACACTTAGGGATCACGCCCTGCCCATTTCTTTAGACCTCTCCAGAGGCAGTTTTCCCGCAGCCCGGCTCCCACCGTGTGCGCATCTCTGTTCTGTGGGGCAGGAGACCTCACCTTATCCCAGGCGAAATTTGACCTTTCCATGTGCTGTGCGGATCTCTGAATCTGCCACGTGTCTGTGTCGATTGGAGAGCGGTGTTCTGGATCTCCGACTGTTCAGTGGGTGTTTCAGCCAGCTGCAGCTTTCAGACCGCTACAGACATCCACCTCCCTCTGCAAGATGGCATGGTCTCTTCGTCCATGCTGGTGGCTCCGGCCGACAAAAACCCGCGGCAGTGGGGCTGCCTGGCCAGGAGGGCTCTGTCCAGCAGTTCCCCGCCTTCTCCTGGAGGATAACTGACTCTTAACTTGCCAAGAAACACTCCCCGTACGATTCTCAGCTGCTCTCTCTCCCTCTGCCCAGTAACAAAGCTCCAGACAAGTCTGTCTATTCTGCTGCTATTTTTTCCTCCTGATTTCCACTTTAATTCAATAGACATCATCCTCTTCTGAGCACTGACCTTTCCACTCGCTTTCTTCGGACCCATGGTTATGAAAAGAAATGTGATAAAGTATGTAAATGCACAAAAGATGCTTCGACAACGAGGTAAACAAGCACACTGACATTGTGGCGTGGGAAACTATGAGATGCTTGAGTCGCGGTAAACTGCTGGGTCGTGTGCAGCCAGCCGATCCATGCAATTACTTGTATCTCAAATGTTGCTCTTATTTCAAAGCAAAAAATCACTGGCTCGACAGCTCGTATCTCAAAAATCTTGTATGTTAGGGCACTCGTATCTGAAGGTACCACTGTATTTGGATTTAAAGTGAGGATCTGGTTGGAACTCCAGACAAGCAATTACAGTGCATAGTAAGTTAGGAAGGCTTAGGGCTAGGGAGTGTACAGTTGTGCTTGCTATGTTTCTGGAAGTGTGATGATTAAATAATAGCACTGCTAAGCATTTATGGCTATATGGGGAAATTTAATGGTATAATAATATCCATGTATCTTCAAAATTAGTGGTCTTTAGTCCAGACCCCCAAATAAGCAAAGGCTTTTCGCATAAGAAAGAATGAACCACAATCCTTTATCGCCATAGACTGGATATACTGAGAGGAAGGACAACACTTATTTGGTAAATGGACAGGGAGACAAGTAACATGAAACAAATGCACAGAAAGATGTTTTTGTCTCTCTTGGTATTAAGGAGGAAGCTGATTTTTCACAGTGCATTTGGGAGAATTCAACTGGTATCAGAATATTGACTACAAAAACCAGAGTCTATACATACTATGATTTTCCTTTTTTAGTGAGAACATGCCAATACTCCTCCTAAGGAAAACTACAAAGTATAAAAAAAATACAAACTTACAGGACTACTAAGTCAACCAGAGTTTATATTTTTCTTTTTCGTTTTCTATTTTTTAAATTTTAATAAATTTTTATTGTTCAGATTATTACAATTGTGCCTCTTTCCCCCCCGCCCCCGCCATATCTCCACTCCACCTGGTTCCCACCCCCTCCTCTGCTCTTACCTTCCCTCCATTGTTCTCATCCATAGGTGTATGATTTTTGTCCAGTCTCTCCCTGCAACCCCACCCCTCCTTCCCCCTGAGAATTATCAGTCCACTCCCTTTCTATGCCCCTCATTCTATTATATTCACCAATTTATTCTGTACATCAGATTTTCAATTCACTTGATTTTTAGATTCACTTCTTGATAGATATGTATTTGTTGTTCATAATTTTTATCTTTACCTTTTCCTTCTTCCACTTCTTAAAGAATACCTTTCAGCATTTCATATAATACTGGTTTGGTGCTGATGAACTCCTTCAGTTTTTTCTTATCTGTGAAGCTCTTTATCTGCCCTTCAATTCTGAATGATAGCTTTGCTGGGTAGAGTAATCTTGGTTGTATGTTCTTGCTATTCATCACGTTGAATATTTCTTGCCACTCCCATCTGGTCTGCATAGTTTCTGTTGAGAAATCAGCTGACAGTTGAATGGGTGCTCCCTTGTAGGTAATTAACTGTTTTTCTCTTGCTGGTTTTAATATTCTCTGTCTTTTGCTCTTGGTGTTTTAGTCATGAGGTGTCTTGGTGTGGTCCTCTTTGGATTTCTTTTGTTTGGGGTTCTGTGTGTTTCCTGGACTTGTAAGTCTATTTCTTTCACCAGGTGAAGGAAGTTTTCTGTCATTATTTTTTAAAATAGGTTTTCAGTATCTTGTTCTCTCTCTTCTTCTGGTACCCCCAAAATTGTGATGTTGTTACGCTTGAAGTTGTCCCAGAGGCTCCTTACACCATCTTCTCATTTTTTTATTCTTTTTTCTTTTCCAGTGGAGTATTTTTTGCTTCTTTGTGTTTTAAATCTTTGACTTGACTCTTGTGATCCTCTAGTCTGCTGTTAGGTTTCTGTATAATATTTTTTATTTCAGTCAGTGTATGCTTAATTTCTAGTTGGTTCTTTTTCATCTCCTCTTGGGTCTCACTAAATTTATCCATTTTTTGTAGGAAATTCTTAAAAAACTTTATAACCGTGGTTTTGAATTCTATATCCAGTTGTTTGTTTTCCTCCATTTCTTTTGTTTGTGATTTGTTCTTTAATCTCGGCATATTTTGCTGTTTCCCTGAGTTGGTAGAGTAGCTATGTGTGCTAGCTGTCCCATGTGGCCCAGGAGCTCTTACCTGAGGTGGACACTCTTGGTACATCCCTTTGTGAACTGTGTGTACAGTCTTGTTGTAGTTAATTCTTGATTGTTGTTGGTATCACTGTGGGGGATTGACCTCTAAGCCAATTGGTTGTGGGGATCAACTGTTTGCCTCCAGACTTCTGCCTTTTGTGCAGGCACGAGCTTCTGGAATGCTGCATTTCCCCTGAGTTTCCATGCGCTCTAGGGACCCTTATGAGTCTGGGTCCCTAGGGTCTCACCCAAAACTGGGGTTCAGTGTTGTTGGACCTGGATTTCAGTGCTGTTGTGAGGTTCTGTTTTCCTCACGCTAGAGGAAGCTAGGCACAATCAGCAGTCAGCACTTTGTGTGTGCATTTTCATGCTCACTTTCATGAGCCCCCAGACTTCTGTCTTTCGCAGGTCCCCTAAGTTTCCATGCCCTCCTTCTTTTTCACAACAGTCCATACTCCCCCTATGAGTCTTGCCTGGAGCTGGGGTTCAGTGAAGTTGGGATTTTCCATCTCCCTCCTGCTAGAGGAAGCCAGCCAGGCCCTCAGGCGCCTGCTCTCTCCATGTGCACGTGCCCATACCTCAGCTTTTTACAGCTCCTCTGAGTATTGGTGAGTCCTTCTCTTTACTTCTAGTTGTAGAATTTTCACTCAGCCAGCTTTCTTGTAGTTCTGGATGGTGTCTGTTCTGTCTTTTAATTGTAATTTTGAAATTGTTGTGTTCACCTATGCCACCATTTTGGTTTCTCTTAAGTCAACAAGAATTTAAAAGGTTAGAATCTGAGAAAAGGAAAGCACATTGAGATGGATTCAATTCCAGAGGAATTTTCCCATCAGACCATTTGACAGTTAAAAAATGACATGGCACTCAGAGGCTCAAAAGCCAAGCAGAAAACAGTGACTACATATGGATTGGTAAACTGGCCTGAGCCTCATGCAGTGTCATGAAACTAGAAATTAAATATGGATTCTTAGACTCCAAGTCAGTCAGTTAAGAATAGACCATGAAACCATGGGAGGTGCCTTGAGATGAGCAAAACCATCTGCCCACCCTTTCTATTAAGTCATTTACTCATCTTTAAGCCGAAGGGCTAAGAAGGCAAGAGGAAAGAAATAATTAAAAGAATATTATCCTTACATTAATCATTTTCTAATTTGTTAAATAGAGGCCTGGTGCACTGGTGGGGTCCTGTGGCCTGGCCAGTGGGGATGGGCCAAAAGTGGCTCTTTGACATCCCCCAAGGAGTCCTGGATTGTGAGGGGGCTGTTCTCAGGTGCCGTACCCCAGAATTAGGCTCCCTCTTCTCTCTTTCTGGGTGCATCACCCTGAGAACCACAGTTGCCAAGTTACCACAGCTCTGCAGCTCTTTCATTGAGCGTCTGCCCCCTGGTGATCATTGCATGTCATAGCTACTGTCAGGTCAGCCAGTTGTCTGGATGCTTAGGCTTTTATATATATAGATATTTTATGTTACACCATTCTTGCAATTTTTTAAACAAGAACTTGCTGAGTTCTATATATTTTGTTTAGCAATTTGTATTCACATTAGAAAATAAAAGTGCCTCATAATTATCCTCTGTCATGCAGGCTTTGTTTTGTAATCTTTTGTGTTATTCCTTACATTGTGTATTATGTGTGTATGTTCTTGTGAAAGCTTTTATATATTTAATATGTTATTTTGGGTGTTTCTTTATAATTGACACTAAAGCCTTAGTAATTACAGGCCAGGGACAATGAAATTTGCTACTCAGACCCGTGCACTTTCAAAAGTGAATAGTCATTATTGGTATTTGCATTGAGGCATAGGCACAGGCTGGAGTTCACATAGCAAATGGGATATTTAATCCATTTATTATAGATCTAGTAATTATTTTTTATTTTCTTCATTTACTTTTTAAAATCATATTTTTTGGAAACTATATACTTTTCCTAATTTTTTAACTGTATTGGCAAAGTGTTTGTCTTAGTATTTTCTTTGCAATTGGCAATGTCTCTGAGGTTCTTCTTCTTTTTCCCTATAGCTCATCTCTAGACTTTTGCTTTGTATTTTGTTTATCTGGAATTGCCTTTATTTACTGCTTTATTGTTATTAGTACTTTCCTTGGATACAAAATTCTGTAGTTATGTTAATTTCCATTAGGGACTTTGATGGTATAATTTAATTATCTTCTGGCTTTTGTTGTTTCTGAGAAATCTTTTGTCAATGTGATTTTATCTTTTCATGTTAATCTTGTCCCTGTCAGGTTACTTTAAAGGTCATCTTTTTCCCTTTGATTTTCTGCTGTTTCTCTATGCCCTGATTGATGTAAGTTCCTTACTATATATGTTATTTGGAATTTGTTTTTTCCTAAATCTGATGATTTGAGTAGTTAATTGTCCTTCTGGAACTTTGTTTAGATGTGTGTCAGATGTTCTATGTTTTTTATTTCTTAACCTCTCTCATATTTTCCATTTCTTTGGCCCTAGATAAAATTTTGACACCTAGTTATGTTTTTTTAATTTATTCTTTATCCTATCTAGTCTTAGCAGACTATTGAGTACATTTCAAATCTTCCTGGTAGCCTGTTAGTTGAAACGTAATGTACATTTTAAAAAATTAACCATCCCAAATTAAAAACAGAGGCACATTTTAAAAATAGGTTATTGCCCTACCTGGTTTGGCTCAGTGGATAGAGCATGAGCCTGCAGACTAAAGGGTCCTGGGTTCGATTCCAGTCAATGGCACATGCCTGAATTGTGGGCTCAATCCCCAATAGAGGGCGCAGAAGGCTGCTGATCAATGATTCTCATGATTGATGTTTCTTTCTTTTCCTCTCCCTTCCTCTCTGAAATAAATAGAAAATATATTTAAAAATATGTTATTAACAGTGTCCCAGATATCTCCTTGTGGTCCCAAGTATTATCTGCCTTCCTTCCTATAGGGAATCTTTCTCCTTCTTTCTATCATAATCAAGAAATTTACTTCTTTCTCACTTTCAAACAAATGGAAGCAATCCCATACTCACTGTTTTCTGTCACTCAGTATTATCCTTATGAAATTTATCATGTCATTGCACTTAGCAATATTCCATTGTTTGTCTTGCTGTCGGGAATCCTTAGGTATATATTTATTCCTTCTGTTGGTAAAGGCATTTACTTTGTGCCAGATTGGGGCCATTATGAACAATGATGCTATAAAGATTCCAGTTTGTGTTCAGCGAACATTCTGCACATTTCTATAGGGTGTATACCTAAAAGCATACTCAGTCATAGAACTGGTGTATGCTTAGTTGGTATCAAACAATATCTCATGAGCAATGTTTACAGGTTCAGTTGGGCAACATTGCCATCAAACTTGATTTGGACACTCTTTGTAATCTAAGCCATGCTGATTGGTGTGAAGTCGGATTTAGCTAATATTTTGGGGCATCTTTTTTTTCTTTCTCACTTTTCGAATTTAGCTTTTAAATACTCTTTTTATTTTAATTTTAAATATTTTTATTTTATATTCTATGCTTGAGAATTCTATTACTTGAATGTTTGGTCAGTTATTTCTGCTGATAGATAATCATGGTGTCACACATGCACACACACATTTCAGCCTATATATATTTAGTAAATTCAGGGAAGGCCAGGCCTACTGTCCCACAGGAGTTGTTTTGCTCTGCTGGTTGCCCCAGACTGTGCCCATCAAGGGCTGCTTTCATTAGGTTCACCTGGGAGACACTAACCAATCATGTAAGAATGTGAAATTGTGCCTCTTACCCCATGCTTGTGATTTAAAAAGCTCAGAGGAGACATTTCCCACACCTCTAGTCCAGTTTGCAGTGGGGCAGGCTTTAACATTTTATGTTTTTAAGGGATGGGATCCCTATAGTCCACCCTTCATTGCATTTAAAGCTATTTGCAGGGCATGTGCTGATGCTGGAGCCCCAGTCTCCAAATTACATTTGCAGACCCCTCAAGGTCTCTCTCTTGTGGCCTTTCATACTTCCTGTCCATATTATAGAGAATATGTGAGCTGAGGACAACCACAACTTCACAGGCCTTAGAACTCCCTGTTAGGTTTGGCAAAAGTGTCTTCCTATCACTTTTGCAATGTTATGTAGCCATTTTAATTATTTTTATTTTATTTTATCCATAAGTTTTACATATGTTTTAATGGAAAAGTTTTTCTAGTTTTCTGCTTACTAACAGCTATGGAGCACTCTTAATATTTCTTTCATTAGTGACTTTTTCTGCTTATTCCTTTGTAATCTTCCTTTCAGATAGATATTGAAACTTCCATTTTAGTTTTATTTTGTTATTTTCTTTACATATATTTTACTTGCACCATGTATACTGTGCTCAGGGAGCATCCCTCAGTCATCCAGCTCCATGTTGGCTTTCATGTGTGTTTATTTACTCTTCATCCCAGTTATGGCTGTTTTGTATAAACATAATTTACGTTTTCAGGATGTCTGCTAGACTTTTTGGTTGTGGTTAATTTTTCCATCGTGCTGAGGACATTATTCTGTTAAGTTTTCTATTTACTTTGCTTATTGAGTACATTCTCATGTATTCAAATGCTTGACTTTCTTCTAATATTGGATAATTCCTACTTTCTGGCTCCTGTCTGCAGCTGACATTCCCACTGACAGTTCCTTGTACCAGAGTGGTTTTCAGAGGCAAAGGGTGGCATTTGCTGCTGGGATTTGCATACAAATTTGTCAGTGGAAGTAGGGGAGGTTCAGGTTAAGCTATTGAGAGGTCAATTGTTTTCAATCTCGTGGAAACTCAAGGTCCCTAGTTGCTTCTTACACCTGGGATCTTGGCCATGTCTCTGACTCAGGCTCTGAAACCTACAGATCTTACCTGGCAGTGAAAAGTCCATTGCTGAGGCCAGACCTTTGGAGTGGTGACTCTACATCTTCCAACATCTACTCTTTACAGTTAGCATATAATGCCCATTAGCTTTTTATAACCAATGTCTTGATAATGTAACAGTCTTGATACTTTAGCTCCATTAATTCTCTTTTACCTTCAATATGATTATTTTAGTATATTTTAATTATTATTGTTGTTTTATATTATCATTTACTTAGTTTTAGCCACCTTCTTACCATTTCTTCATCTTTCCTGCATATTTGAACTTCAAACAAACATAATTTTCCTTTGGTCTGAAGAATTTCCTTCAGTGATTTCTTTAATGTGCATATACACTCATATAAATTCTCTTTTTCTATTGTTTGGTAAATGTAAGGTTCGAGGAGCGGGAAAGAGGAGTCGGAGACCAAGTCATGTTAAAGAGGAAGTTTATTCCACACTAAAAAGCGAGATTCATTACGAAGGAAGGTAGAAAAAACAGAAAAACCAGAATTAGAAGAGAAGAAGGAGGAGAAGAAGGAGGAGGAGGAGGAGGAGGAGGAGGAGGAGGAGGAGGAGGAGGAGGAGGAGGAGGAGGGAAGGAGAGACAGCACCACGTGCAACTGTGAACACGCCTTTTGAGGGGAGGAACAGGAAGGGGTTGGGCCCAGGGTGGACCGGGAAGGGGTGGGGCCCCGGGCACTGGGCATGCACTGATTGGAGGTTCAATGTCTCCGGAATGTCCCACAGACACCAGGTATGTCATACTCCACCCACCAGTTGGGGGAAGGGAGGATCTATCATTCCAGGCTTTTGGTGATATTAAAAAAAAAAAAAAACTGGCCGAGACCAGTTTGGCTCAGTGGATAGAGCGTCGGCCTGCGGTTAGAGAAAGATCCTGGGTTCGATTCCGGTCAGGGGCATGTATCTTGCTTGCGGGCACATCTCCAGTGTGGGGTGTGCAGGAGGCGGCTGATCGATGTCTCTCTCTCATCGATTTTTCTGACTTTCTATCCCTCTCCCTTCCTCTTTGTGAAAAATCAATAAAATATATTTAAAAAACAAAAACAAAAACTGAGAGTTTGGGCAAGGTCAGGGGGTGAAGGTCTGTTTTCCATAGCTATTTCCTGCTGAGAGGGGGCATCATCAGGGCATCTACCCAGGGTCTCAAGGATTTTTTTGACATAGGTATCTCTACATTCTGAATTCAAGGCCAGATAGATATCTTTCACCTTCTGGTTGGTGAACGCCTGCATTCTGTTCTGCAAAAAAACTAGTGAAACTGTGGGAACCTCTTTCCACGTCCAGCGTGGTTCAGGGTTCCCGGGTCAGGGTTCGGGTTCTAAAGGAGGCTGCACGCAAACGAAATGAGAGACTAGAAAGCATAAATTTGGTGATATTGGGGGGCCAGGCGGGAGCCTTCCTCTAGTGGAAAGGACTGCCACTTGCTCTGGCCTTTTTCTCCCTTTTATTAAGGCTTTGGGACACACCCCTAGCCTTTAGGCAGGAAATAACAAAAACAGAAATTAACAAGAAACAAACATAGAGGTTGCTTCAACCAATAATGTTTCAACTAAACAGTGAGTAATTAGCTCTGATCTTTCAGAGCAATTAAGGTTGACCAGCCTTCTGGCTTCCTGTTTACATCCATTTAGTGAGAACAATATTTGGTTTCCGACAGAAACATTGCATGAGACAGGAGCCAAAGAGCAAAATTAAAGGAATAGATACCAGTGGGCCTAATGATGGGAGGAACCATGGGGTAAGTGAGCAAAAACAGAGAGTGTTTTCCATGGTGGACAAGGGGTACTGCAGCATGATTTCCCCAAGGGATTGTTTGTTGAAGTCTTGAGAGCTATCCTGTTGAGTCACTTGAGAGGTAAAAGCTGGTCCTGAGGCTGCCACAGCAGCACTTGTCTGGTTTTGCTGCTTTTTTCTGGGCCTAGAACTGAAATAAAACCTGGGGGTAAGGTTCTTGAGGAGGACTGTGTCCCCTGACTGGAGGGCTCGTCCTCAGGAGTCTTGATCGGCTGGTTTTAGCCTGGGCAAAAGTCTGTCAGCATGTTCCCGAAGCAATTGCCTGAATAAGGGTAGGTATGGAAGATAAGTAGCCAGGAGAGGAGGGTCAGTAGGGAAGGGTCTCCCATATACGAGTTCAAAAAAGGCTTAAGAAGATGGGGCTCCTTGGTGTAGCCCAGATTCCAGTTAGGGCCATGGGCAGGAGATCTGGCCAGGAGCTATGAATTTCTATAAAGAGTTTAGTTAGATGGTCTTTAAGGAGGCCATTGATCCTCTCGATCTTACCCCATGATTTTGTGGGCTGTAGGGTATGTGCAGTTTAGTTAAGTCAGAATTAGAGAGAGGAAAATTTGAGAGTCTTGCCTGAGGTTGACTCTGACCACCTCGGGGCAGGAGTGCATTGCCACAGGTTGGGTAGAGGCAGCAGGACCCCCATAGCTATTCCATGTCTTTCATCAGCAATTAATTGGAAAGGCCTAGAGATGTCCGGGAAAAAGAGAGAGAGAGAGAGACAGAGAGAGAGAGAGAGAGAGAGAGAGAGAGAGAGAGAGAGAGAATGAGACCAGAAAGGTATCCCAGAGCTTAGAAAAAGCCTGGTAAATGAGGGAGGGTGAGGAGAGGGTGGCCTGTTATAGGGGCTTAGCTAGGAAAGCAAAATTTGGGACCCAATGGCGGAAGAATCCTACCAGTGGAGACCAACGATATGCCTCTGAGACATGTCCGGGTAGGGGCTGCAGAGAAAGAGATCATATACATGCTGGAAAAGAGTGCTGGGTTCTAATGAGCATTGTTGGAGGTCTCTGGGGAAGGCCTGACCAAATAGATGAGGACTGTCTATGAACCCCTGAGGCAAGACCCTCCAGGTGAGTGGGTGCTTTTACAATTTTTGTCAACGGTGAACTTTAGAACTTCTTTCTTTCTTTCAAAATACATATTGAAATAAATATATTTCTAAACATGTCTAGAAATTAATGTTTCAGTATTGTATGCTACCTAAAATATTTAGAAAAGGCAGGGAAAGGAGGGAACAGACCCTGACGCCTGTTTACAGGCCTCTAACCACATGAATTTAAAACTGCCACTTTTTCTAGAGATAAAAGTCTAAGTTTCTCATAAACCTGTGCTGGCAAGAAAGTTGTTCTCTAGGAAGGGTGGAGTCAGGGAGAGGGTGGGGTGAGAAGGCCCTGAGGCCAGAACAGTTTTCAGAGCATCAAAGGGTGATTTACTGTCAATACCCATGACCAGATCATGGAAGAGTGGCCTAGAAAAAGAAGGGCAGGACAGGGAAGGGAAGGTAGCCCCCGTGTTGATCAGGAAGGAGATCTGCTTACCTGCTACCTTGAACATTACCTTGAGCTCAGCGAGGGTGATGGGGGTCATTGAGTCCAGGCATCTTCAGTCTTCAGCCAGTCTTCAGTCATGGCCAGCAGCGGGTCATGAGCTGGAAAGGGTGGCCCCTCTATGCTGAGATGCAGAGGGCCCGTCACTTTTCCAGGGGCAGTCACTTTTACTGCATGCCGGGCAGGGCTTGGTTAAAGCCAGGGCCCAGGGCACTGCTTTGCCAAGTGGCCTTTGTTTCCACACTTGAAGCATCTTCCAGATGGCATTCGTCATCTTGTTGTACCCCTACCATGTACAGTCAGTCCCCTTTGGAC
This sequence comes from Lasiurus cinereus, assembly GCA_011751065.1. Classification (NCBI taxonomy): domain Eukaryota; kingdom Metazoa; phylum Chordata; class Mammalia; order Chiroptera; family Vespertilionidae; genus Lasiurus; species Lasiurus cinereus. The sequence goes on from JAAGEH010000049.1 coordinate 571,112, forward strand.
CATTCATGGCTGCCATTGGTCTCAGAGCTGCTACCAAGGCTTGGGTTTGCAGATTCACCTTTTGTTAAAGGTGGGCCTCCAGATCTGATTCTGCTTGCTCCTCAAGGGCATTAAAAACCTTAAATGGAGGGGGGGAGGAAAAATGGCAGCGGAGTAGACAGACATGTCTTGAGCTTTGTCGCTGGGCAGAGGGAGAGAGAGCAGCTGACAGTCACACTGGGAATGTTTGTTGGCAAGTTAAGAGTCAATTATCCTCCAGGAGAAGGTGGCGGTTTGCTGGACGAGGCTCTCCTGGCCAGGCAGCCCCACTGCCACAGGGTTTTTGTCTGCCGGGCCACCAGCTCGGACAAGGAGACTGCGCCATCTTGCAGAGGGAGGTGGATGTCTTTAGTGGTCTGAAAGCTGCAGCTGAATCACTCACTGAACAGCTGGGGACCCAGAACACTGCTCTCCAATCGGTGCAGACATGTGGCAGATTCAGAGGAGATCCACACGGCACACGGAAAGGACAGATTTTGCCTGGGATAAGGTTAGGTCTCCTGTCCCACAGAACAGAGACGCGCACATTGTGGGAGCCGGGCTGCAAGAAAGCTGCTTCTGGAGAGGTCCGTGGATGTGGGGCAGGGCGTAATCCCTAGGTATGGAGGCACACTTTTGGAGCTGTTGACAGAAGGGAGCTCTGGAAAGTGACTCGTTTTGATCAGAGGCAGAGGGACAGCCTAAGAGTTATTACAGTGTCCCGGCTGCAACATCCCCACAAACCGGTTTTGAGAGCCACAGAGTACCAGGATCTGAGCACAGCCTAGAGAGGTCCTGTGCTTAGTCTCAGAGGTCAATTCCAAAACACTGCCACCCAGTGGATGATGCACAAATTGACTCTCGCATAACCACAAAAGAATAAAGAGATTAAAACACAACCCAGCAGTGGAACACAGGGAGCTGCAATACCCTCCCAACTGAGAAACAGAAGTGCCAAGCAGAACAATAGCGGAAGTGAATGACCATTTTATTTTTTTTCTTTTTATTTTTTTTAAAATTTTTTATTTTATTTTATATTTTTTTCATTTTTGCATATTATAATTAAAAAGCTATTTTTTTCTTTCCTCCTCAATTGATTTTATCTTTTTAATTATTACATTATTGTTTTCATCTAGTATCATTACTACTATTATTTTACCTTTTTGGAAAAAAACAAGTGTCATTTTGTTTTCCCTTTATTTTACTTCGGGATTAGAGTTCGATATTCTATTTTCATCTTTCCTTTAGCATAATTTTACTCTATCTCAACTCTACCTTTATGCCAACACTTTCCTCCTAACTTTCCCCATTTTGTTGTCTTGTTTTCTCTTTCACTTTCCAAATTTAGATTCTCCCAATTCTTTCTCTTTACCTGGTTAAAATTTCAGCCCACTTATATATCTAATTTCAAATCCCCTACTCCAACTCTATACAAATGTCTCTCTTCTTGTCTTCGCTATCCAAAAAGTTGTTTTTCCGTATGTCCTTTTGTTACTGTTTGCCTGAACAGTGATTATATCGATTTTTTTGTACCTTTTTGGTGAGATTGTTTTAGCTTATTCTACTTGTTTTATTTTGCTTTTTGTTTGCTTTCTTTTGGTTTGTTTTTTGCCTCTCTTTTCCCTCACCTCCCTCGATACCAGTTGTTATTTATAGTTTGTATTAATCTCTAGGTACTAGTTGCCGGCATTTGTTGGGATTAGTGACTGTTCTATTGGTGTTTCCTACTGACATCTATATTTTGCTCCCCTTTTCTCTCTAATCCACTTTATTTTTTCTCTTACTTTTTTCTCTTTCTCTTTTATTCTTCTTCTTCTTCTTTTTATATTTTTATTTTATTTTATTTTATTTTTGTTCATTTATTTATTTATTTGTTTTTTCTCCCTCTCCCAATTTGATTTTGGCTTTTCTTTTTTCCTCATTTTCCTCTTCTTATTTCTGTACTTACCCCTAATTTGTCTTTCATTAGTGGTCACCTTATTTGTGATTATTAACATCCTGAATACATTTCTATTCAGTGCCTTGTGTATTGTACCTGGTCATGTTGTAGTTTGTGGCTTTCAATCAACATAGGAGAGAGAACTACATAACCAGACACTCAGAGAAGAAAGACCATGGGCAGAAAAAGAAACAGCCCACAAAAGACAGAAAGGCAGGTTTCACCAGAAAAGGAAGTAAACGAAATAGAAGCAGAAATAAGCCTGCCACACAAAGAGTTCAGAGAAATGATCATAAGGTGGAAGAAAAGAATGGAAGACAAATTCGACAATGTGAGTAAGAGCCAAGAGGAAATGAAGAAGACCCAAGAGGAAATGCTGAAGAAGCAAGAATAAATGAGGAACCAGGAAGAATAAATGCAGAAGAACCTAAAAGAAATGCAGAATAATCAAGAAGAAAGGAAAAATGACATCACTGCTATAAAGAACTCAATAGAAAGCATCAAAAGTAGACTAGAAGAAGCAGAGGACCATATTAGTGAGCTAGAACACACAGTAGGAAAAAATACCCAAGTACAGCAGCTTCTAGAAAAAAAAGTTAAAAAGCAAGAGGAGAGCCTAAGGGAACGTTGGGATAACATGAAACAAAACAACATCCGCAAAAATGGGGTTCTAGAAAGAGTGGAAACTGAGCAAGAATTAGAGAACCTGTTTGAAGAAATAATGACAGAAAGTTTCCCACATATAGTAAAGAAAAAAACACATACAAATCCAATAAGCTCAGAGTCCCAAGCAAAATAAACCCCAACAAACTGACACCAAGATGCATTATAATTAAATTGGAAAATAACAATGACAAACTAAGAATATTAAAAGCGGACAGAGAGAAGCAGAAAATTACCTAGAAAGGAACCCCCATAAGACTAGCTACTTATTTCTCAACAGAAACTCATCAGGCCAGAAGGGAATGGAATGAAATATACAAAGTCATGGAAAGGAAGGGTCTGAATCCAAGAATACTGTACCCCGCAAGACTTTCAATCAAAATGGAAGGTGAAATCAGAAGCTTCTCAGACAAAAAAGGATTAAGGGAATATATTACCACCAAACCAGCAATGCAAGAAATGTTAAAGGATCTATTGTATAAAAAGAAATAGGAAGCGAAGAAGGAACTCAGGGGTAACGACTAAAAATGGCAACAAATAAGTACTTATCAATAATAACTTTAAATGTAAACGGATTAGATGCTCCAATCAAAAGACATAAGGTAACCAATTGGATAAGAAAACAGGATCCATATATCTGCTTTCTACAAGAAACCCACCTGAGGAAAAGAGATGCACACAGATTGAGGGTGAAGGGATGGAAGATAGTATTTCAGGAAAATGGAAATGAAAAAAAAGCTGGGGTTGCAATACTTATATCTGACAAATTAGATCTCAAAGTGAAGGACATAACAAGAGATAAGGAAGGCCACTTCATAATACTAAAGGGAACAATCCAACAAGAAGAAATAACTCTGCTAAACATATATGCACCCAATATAGGAGCAACTAAATACATAAAAAAAACTCCTGGAGAATGTTACGGGAGAGATTGACAGCAATAAAATCATAGTAGGAGACTTTAGTACCCCACTGTCACCAATGGACAAATCCTCTAAACAAAAAATCAGCAAAGTAACATCAATCCTAAATGACACACCAGACCAGATGGAATTAATTGACATCTTCAGAACATTTCACCCCAAAGCCACAGAATATACATTCTTCTCCAGTGCACATGGGTCATTTTCAAAGATAGATCATATGTTGGGTCATAAGAATAGTCTCTTCAAATTCAAGAAGATATAAATCATATCAAGCATTTTCTCAGACCACAGTGGCATGATTTCCATATAGTGGAAATCAACTATAATAAAAACAATAGAAAGAAATCAAACACATGGAGACTAAACAGTATGCTATTAAACAACGACTGGGTAACCAAAGAGATCAAGGAAGAAATAAAAAAACATCATGACAACAAATGACAAAGACAACACAACAATAAAAAATTTATGGGACACAGTGAAAGCAGTCTTGAGAGGGAAGTTCATAACCCTACAAGCCTACTGCAAAATACAGAAAACAATGGTAATAAATTACCTAACCCTACAACTCAAAGAGCTAGAAAGAGAACATTAAGAAAAGCCCAGTGTAAACGGAAGGAAGGAAATAGTAAAGATCAGAGCTGAGATAAACGACATGGAGACCAAACAAACAATTCAAAAGATTAACAAAACCAAGAGCTAGTTCTTTGAAAGGATAAACAAAATTGATTTACCTCTAGCCAGGCTCACCAAGAAGCAAAGAGAGAAGACCCAAATAAACAAAATAAGAAATGAAAGAGGAAAAATAACAACAGGCCCCACTGAAATACAAGGGATTGTTAAAAAATACTATGAACAACTCTATTCCAACAAATTGGTCAACCTGCAAGAAATGGACATATTCCTAGAAAAATATAACCTTCCAAAACTCAATCAGGAAGACTCTAAACATCTCATAGTCCAATAACTATGGAAGAAATTAAAACAGTCATCAAAAAGCTTCCAGGAAATAAAAGCCCAGTATCAGATCACTATACAGGAGTGTTTTACTAAACATTCAAGGAAGAATTAAAACCTATCCTCCTCAGACTATTCCAAAACATTCAAAAAGAAGGAACACTTCCAAACACCTTCTATGAAGCCAAAACCGGATAAAGACAACACAATGAAAGAGAATTATAGGCCAATAGCTCTCACGAACATAGATGCCAAATTCCTCAACAAAATTCTAGCAAACCGGATCCGGCAGTACATCAGAAAGATCAAACATCATGACCAAGTGGGATTCATCCCAGTAATGCAAGGATGGTACAATATCCACAAATCAATAAACGAGATACATCACATAAAGAAATTGAGAGAAAAAAATCCCATAGTCATATCAATTGATGCAGAAAAAGCATTTGACAAAATTCAACAATGTTTATTGATAAAAACTCGCAGCAAAGTGGGAATAGAAGAATCATACCTCAACATCATAAATGTTTATCACCATATATGATAAACCCACAGCTAACATCTTACTCAATGGACAAAAACTAAAAACCATTTCCCCTAAGAACAGGAACAAGACAGAGATGCCCACTGTCACCTCTCCTGTTCGACATAGTACTGGAAGTATTAGCCATGGGAATTAGACAAGAAGATGAAATAAAAGGCATCCAAATTGGAAAAGAAGAAGTAAAGTTGTCCTTATTTGCAGATGACATGATACTGTACATAAAAAACCCAAAGGACTCCATCCCAAAACTAATTGACTTAATTAATGAATTTGGCAATGTAGCAGGATACAAATTAATGCCAAGAAATCTTTGGCATTTCTATACACTAAGAGTGAAATTACAGAAAGAGACATTCAAAAAGCAATCCCATTTACCATCCCACCAAAAAAATTAAGATACCTAGGAATAAACCTAACTAAGGCAGTAAAAGACCTATATGTAGAAAACTACAGGACACTGAAAAAAGATATAGAGGAAGATGTTAACAGATGGAAGAGCATGCCATGCTCATGGATTGGGAGAATTGACATCATTAAAATGTCCATACTACCCAAAGCAATCTATAGATTCAACGCACTACCCATTAAAATACCAACGATGTATTCCACAGACCTAGAAAGAATTCTTCAAAGATTCATCTGGAACAAAAAAAAACATTGAATGGCCACAGCAATCCTGAGAAAGAAGAATAAAGTAGGTGGGATTTCAATACCAGATTTCAAGCTATATTACAAAGCAACTGTTCTCAAAACAGCCTGATACTGGCACAAGAACAGACATATAGACCAATGGAATAGAATAGAGAACCCAGATATCCACCCAAACAACTATGCTCAATTAATATTTGACAAAGGGGGCATGAACATACAATGGAGCCAAGATAGCCTCTTCAATAAATGGTGTTGGGAAAATTGGACAGATACTGCAAAAAAATTAAACTGGACCACCAACTTACACCAAATACAAAAATAAACTCAACATGGCTACAGGACTTAAACATTAGATGGGAAACCATAAAAATATTAGAGGAATCCACAGGCTGCACAATCTCAGACATATGCCAAAAGAACTTCTTTACTGATACTGCTCCAACCGCAATGGAAGCTAAAGAAAAAAATAAACAAATGGGACTACATCAAAATAAAAAGCTTTGTACAGCAAAAGAAACCATCAACAAAACAAGAAAGATCACCGTATGGGAGAACATATTTGCAAATGTTACCACTGATAAAGGGTTAATCTCCAACATGTACAGCCAACTTATACTTCTTAATAAAAGGAAGATAAATAAAAAATTGGGCAACGGACCTAAATAAAACCTTTTTGAAAGATGACAGAAGGAAGGCCAAGAGACACATGAAAACATGTTCAAAGTCACTAATTATCCGAGAGATGTAAATCAAAATGACAATGCGATACCATCTTACAACTGTCAGAATGGCAATCATCAATGACAAGTGTTGGCAAGGATGGGAAGCAAAAGGAACCCTTGTGCACTGTTGGTGGGAATGCCAACTGGTGCAGCCATTGTGGAGAACAGCATGGAGTTTCCTCAAAAAACTAAAAATGGATCTCCCATTTGACCCTGTAATCCCACTCTTAGGAATTTATCCTAAGAAATTACAAACACCAATCAGAAAGTATTTATGCACCCCTATGTTCATAGCAGCACAATTCACAATAGCTACAATTTGGAGACAGCCTAGGTGCCCGTCAGCAGATGAGTGGATCAGAAAACTGTGGTACATGTACACAATGGAATTCTATGCTGCCATCAAAAAGAAAGAACTCTTACCATTTGCAGCAACCTGGATGGAACTGGAGAGCCTTATGCTTAGTGAAATAAGCCAGTCAATTAAGGAGAAGCACCACATAATTTCACTCATTTGTGGATAATAAAGAACATTGTAAACTGATGAACAAAAGGATAGATACAGAGGCAGTAAAGCATCAAATAGACTTCAAAATTATAGCAGGAAGATTAAGTAGAGGTGGGGTAGATAAGAGATCAATCAAAGGACTTGTATCTATGCATATAAGCATAACCAATGAACATAGACACTGGGGGTTTGGGGTATGCCTTGGAGCGAGGGGGAGAGGGGTAATGGGGAGATATGTACACATGTAACACACAAAAAAATAAAAATAAAAATAAAAACCTTAAATGCCTTATTCACTGGATCTCGGTCCTGGGTTTAAGAAGGTGTTAGGGGAGTGTGTGATGGAGCATGCAGCAGGCCATGGGCCAGAGGAGAAGGAGGAGCATGGTGCTGTACAGCCATAGCAGGCCAGGCCTGCAGGGGTGGGCTGTGGGAGGTGTCAATAACTATTTAAGGAGAGGGGTTGAACATGCTGTTTCAAGATGTCGGCCCCCATGGGAATGGCAGGTCATGTGGCCAGAAATGGGAGGGACTTGCTGTTCCAAGATGGTGGCCCTCATGGGAATGGCAAGCCATGCGGCTGACATGGGGTCTCCTCACAATAAGGGATGAGGAAACCAAAACAGAAATCTCACTTAGCTATTTGGAGCAGCTGGCAAGCTGGCGTGTGGATAACCGCAGTAACCACCAGCCAGGAAAGGGGCAGCCATAGCGAAGAAGGAGGAAGAGGAAGAGAGGGGGCAGAATGTGGGGTGAAGATGAAAGATTGACTGGCTCAAAAGAACCAGAAGACAGAGAATGGAGGCTGAGGACTGGTTTGAGGGGGTTTCTCATGAGCTAGGAGAACCTGGGCTGTGGAATAGAAAGAATAGAGGGAGGAATGGGAGCTACTTCCAAGTTTGTCAGGTCAATGAGGATGTTAAGTTTTGCTTTTGGGTCATCTGGACCCATTCCAATACATACTGAGGCTATGCCACATTACAGAAGTAGCCAGATTGGTGAGGAGACACCCTAGAGGTGTCTTAGGATTCGGTTTAGATTTTTTGATTGCCCATACCAAAACCTGGGGTCAGGTAGCAGAGGCTAAGGACCAACGTCCCAGTCTTTGAGCCAAAACTATAGAGGCCAAAAGGCTAGAGAACCGAGGGGCAACAGGAACATCTTCACTGCCTCCCCAGGTTCAGAACCCTCCTGGAAGGGCCTGGAAGGCAATCTCTGACATGGGCCATGGTTTATAGACAGAGATGCTGGAGAAACAACTGCCAGAAGTTAGCATGGACTGGGACTTACTGCTGACGCTGCTGAGCTGGGGTAGGAGCCTGAGGGTCCTGAGCCACGAGGAAAGAAGAGGGGGGTACCCTGGACTTGAAATGTCAAATGGGATTTTTGCACCCTCCCAGATTTCAGGGCACCAAATGTAAGATTCGAGGTGCAGGAAACAGGAGTCAGAGACCAATGCATGTTAAAGAGGAAGTTTATTCCACACTAATGACAATGGTAGAAAGCCCAGGATTAGAAGAGGAGGAGTAGGAGTAGGAGGACCCAGCCAGATGGACTGCCTTTCAGACTGAGGAGACAGCAACACGTGCAGCGGTGAATATGCCTTTTGAGAAGAGGAACAGGAAGGAGTTGGGTCCAGGGTGGAACAGGAAGGGGTGGGGCCCTGGGCACTTGGCATGCTCTGATTGGTGGTTCAATGTCTCAGCAATGTCCCACAGACGCTGGTTACGTCATACTCCACCCACCAGTTGGGGGAAGGGAGGATCTATCAGTAAATATGTCTTAATTTCACCTTTTTCTCAAGGATACTTCGCTTGGTACAGCATTACTATTTGGCAGGTTTTTTTTTCTAAGACCCTAAGTTTAAATATATAGTATGCCCGTGTTACATTGTTTTCTAGCTTTCATATCTTCTATAAAGAAGTTAGCTCTCAGTTTTATTGATACTTTTTAAAGGCCATACGTCTTTTGCTCTTAGTCTTTGGTTTTCAGTAGCATTATTCTGAAAGTCTTAGATTTGAGCTTTCTTTATTATCTTTGTTTGGGTTTCTATAGCAAAATATTAAATGCTGGGTGGTGTAAACAAGACAATTTATTTTTCACAGTTCTAGAGGCTGTGGAGGATGAAGTTGCTGGCAGATGTGGTTCTTAGTGAGAGCTCTCTTCCTGGTTTACAAAAAGTTGTTTCTTTGCTGCACCCTCACAGGGTGGAGACAGGAAGCTCTGGTGTATCTTCCTCTTATAAGGGCACTAATCGCATCATGGGAGCTCCACCCTCATGCCCTCATCTAAAACTAATTACCTTCCATAGGCCCTGTCTCCAAAATATCATCACATTGGGAGTTAGAGGTTTAACATATTAATTTTGAGGGCCAACACATTCATCTACAACATTTATATTTCTCAATTTGAGGCTTGATGCATTTTTTCAGTTTTCTAATATTCTCAGCCACTATTTTATCAAGTAACACTTTAATATATGTATTTCTGATTTCTGTTGTGATTATATATATATATGTATATATATGTATATATATGTATATATGTATATATGTATAGAAAAATTATGTATATATTGATTTATATCTATATTTATCTATATATAAATATATAGAAAATTATATTGATTTCACAGAGAAAAAGGGAGAGAGATAGAGAGAAACATTGATGAGAGAGAAACATTGATCCATTGCCTCCTGCATGTCTCCTACTAGGGATCTGGGGATGGATCCTGCAACTTGAACATGTGCCCTGGCTGGGAATTGAACTGGTGACCTCCTGGTTCATGGGATGATGCTCAACCACTGAGCCATAGCGGCCAGAAAAATCTTGTATTTTAAACATAATAATTTTTGTCTTAAGGCTGGACCTTCTATTTGCAATGCTTAGAGATAATTTAAGCTCTTGATAATGTTATATTTACTCATTAAGGATCTATGTTTACCCTTGCAAGTAGCTAGGTTGAAGACAAAATGCATTAATATAATTGGGGATTGTGACAATTAAAAGTTGGGGTTTAGCCTGAACAGTGTGGTTCAGTGGTTGAGAATTGATCTATGAACCAGGAGGCCATATTTTAATTCCTGGTCAAGGCATATGCCTGGGTTGTGGGCACCAACCCAATAGGGTGCATGCAGGAGGCAGCCAATCAATGATTCTCTCTCATTATTGATGTTTCTATATCTTTTCCCCTCTCTTTTCCTCTCTGAGATCATTTAAAAAAAGTTGGGGTTCATTGTCTGTGAGGGCTTGTGTATTCCTAATTCTTTCTTATTCCAAGGGTGTAGCTCTTTTACAACTCCTAATCAAAGCCTGTTCTCTTTACTGGAGACACTTGTTCTTGGCAGGTTAGGTTCTATAAGTCCCCAGACATTGATGAATCCTCTATTTGACTTCTCTCTACAGCTAGTTTTGAAATTGCCAATTATTTAAAGGGAAAAGTGGTGCCAAATATTAAGCTTACTTCTCTAGACCTCTCTTTCCCCAGTTTTGAAGTTAAACACTCTCTAACATTGTAGTTCTCTGACATATTCAAATAGGATGATACACACACACACACACACACACACACACACGTACATACATACATATTAGAGGCCTGGTGCATGAAAATTCATGCACTCTGTGGGAAAGGGCGTCCCTCACTCTGGCCTGCACCCTCTCACAGTCCAGGAGCCCTCAGGGGATATCCCCATGGAGAGCAGGACTAAGCCGCAGTCTGGCCTCCCTCTGCGGGGAGGCGACCAGGCTGGTCAGTCGGGACAGCACTGCCTCCATCACCCTGCCACTGCTGGCTGCCACTACTGGCCTTCCTCTGCTGGAGGCAACTGGGTGGGCCACTGCTATTGGTCACTGCTACCTACCCCCCATTACCATCTCCTCCCTCTGTCCTCTGGCATGTGCCTTGGCTGGCCTGGTGCTGCCTGCTTGCTGGCCCCACTCCTGCAGACTGATTGTTTGACCATTCAGTAGATTTGCATATTATGCTTTCATTATATTATACACACACACACACACACATACATATCGCTATTATATATATGGTACATATGTTTTCCAACATTTCTATTTGTTTTATTCACACAGGTTGGTTCCCAAAATCTTGTTTGCTATTCTAGGAAGCACAGCTCAAGGAGTCCTACATTTCAAGCTCAACACTATCATTAAACTGTAGAATATTTTAACCTTCTGAGTTTCATTTACCTCATTTTTTCAGTGGGAACCATAACCTGCCATGCCCACGTCAGCGGTATTGAGAAGGTATCATAATGAATGTCATATGCACCTACCCTCAATCTGCTCCCTGAAATGACAAATAACTGTGCTAGCACCAATTGGTCTGCCATCATGCATAAGAGAGTATACTACATATTTAAAAAAATATTTTTATTGATTTCAGGTAGGAAGGGAGAGGGAGAGATAGAAACATCAATGATGAGAATCATTGATTGGCTGCCTCCTACATGACCCCCACTGGTGATCAAGCCTGCAGCCCCCAGCATGTGCCCTTGACCAGACGAACCGGGGACCACTTGGTACACAGGCCAATGATCTATTCACTGAGCCAAACCAGCTAGAGTTGTACTACACATTTTACCAGTGTTAATGCATTAATATTTCCAGTATTCCTATAAAATAAAACACTATTTTATAACCATTTTACAAATGAGGAAGCTGAGGCATGGATTATTTAGTTGAATTGCTAAAAGTCACAGAGTAACAGGGATGCCAGAATTCAATCTAAGTGATATGGAACTGGAGCTTTATTATTATTTTTTATTTAAGTACAGTTGGCATACAATATTATATTAATTTCAGGGGCACACTATAGTGATTCAACATTTATATATGTTATGCTATGATCACCATACTAAGTCTAGAAACCATTTGTCACCATGTAAACTTAACATAATATTGAATGTGTTCTTCACTTGTTTCACTCATCCTTCCATACCCTCCCCTCTGGCAACCATCAGTTTGAGTTTTGTTTCTATGAGTCAGTTTTTATTTTGTTTTGTTTGTTAATTTTGTTCTATGTTTCACATACAAGTCAAATATACTGTGATTATCTTTTCATGTCTAACTTACTTTACTTAGCAGCTGAATGGCACAACCTGAGTGAAGGATAAATGATTACTCTGACACATGTTTCTGTGAAAGAGGCTAAGGAACTGCTTGGCTGTAGGAACCAAACAGCCTCATTCGCCTTCCTCCTCAGGCTTTTATTGTAACAACAGCTTGAACTAAAATGAACTATTCGATACTATCAGCAGGGTAAGCATCCTTGAGAAGACACATATGTCTGTAGTGTCCTTTAAGCAAGGATGTCTAAAGACTAAGCATAAAATTTCTAGTAAAACACCTGGAGGCTCAGACTTGTTTAGAAAAGTCAATGCAAGGGCTGCTGCCTTCAGCAAGGTCCTCCTAGAGGCTCCGGACCTTTCAGAGATTCCTCCTTACAGACTTTCCAAACAAGTCCTGTGCTTCCACACACCCTCTAGGTTTATCCCATATTATCACAAATAACCAGATTTTATTCTTTTTATGCTGATTAACATTATAATGTATATATGTACCGCATGTTCTTCATCCATTTATCTATCAATGGATATCTGGATTGCCTCCATACCTTTGGGCCTGCTTCGAAACTGCTGCTGTGGGGATTGGAGGAGCAGAGACACAAGCCTGCAGGGGGAGCCAGCACCCAGCAGCTCCAATCCCCATGGCTGCGGTGGCACTGGGACTGCTGGTGCCCGAGGAGCAGAGATATAACCCTCAGAGGGGCCTGGCACCTAGAAGTCCCAAGCCCTATGGCTGCAGTGGTGCTGGGGCCAGAGAAGCAGAGACACAAGCCTGCAGGGGCGCCCAGCACCCAGCAGCCCCAAATCCTGTTGTCCCGGCAGTGCTGGGGCTGCTTGGGCTGCAGTGGAGACACAAACCTGCAAGAAACCTGTGGAAAAGGAGATAAACTATCATAACTTCATCTCCCTTTCCACAAGATGAGAAAACTGACCCTGGTTTATTTAGTGCTGTGGCCCACACCTTTCTACAAGCACAGGGTATGTTATGATCACTCCCAGGAAGGTCTGGTCAGAATACTGTCTCCAGGAAATAATGCTATTGTGGCAAATCATCATGGACGACGCCTTGCCATGTGAGCAGTTAGCAGCTGAGCATCGCCACAAGATGCCCAGGACCAAACCAGAGAGGGTCGGACCGGCATAGCCACCATTTGTCCAGTATCTAGATACGATTGATGACATGTACACATAAGGAACTGTCTGACATTGAAACTGGGTCTCAAAGCTATCAGACATTGAAAGTGGGACTCAATCATTTTTTCTTTTGCTCTGGTGGGATTATTTCTAGCCTACAGGGGAAAGATGTTTTTAAAGATAAGAATCAGGGGGTGGGGGGTGGGGGTGGGAATCAGATGCAGAGGCAAAGAAGCAATCAACAGGCTGCCGTGCTACAGTGGGAAGGCAGGGGAAGTTGGGGAGGAGGAGCCTATAGGAGATCAATCCAAGGACTTGTATGCATGTGTGTGTGTGGATAGCCAGTGGATTCAGGGCAATGGAGGAAGGCAGGGCGGGGCGGGGGCGGGGGGGGGATGGATGAGGGCATGTAGGGGGTTGGGGAGGGCAATAAGGGGAAAATAATAAATAAATAAATTATATATAAAAAAAGATTAAGTCAGAGGGTTTGCTCATAAAATGGGTAGAGACTGTTCATTCCAAAAATGTTTATTAGGCTGAGATGGGCCAGCCCTGATGAGGCAGTGAGGAGGGAGGGTAGGTTCCCGCTGACCAAGAGCTCCCAGAAGCCTTTGCGCCATTGTGAAAAACGGAAACCCAGAAGGGACGTACTCAAGTTGGTCACTGGCAGGGTCCTGTTTCTCTTTGCACATTAACCTTCCAAAAAGGTGTAGTCACATAGTTCACTGGAAAATAGCAGTATGTAGTGTCCTGTCCCCTGCTTCTCCGCACTTTACTACCCTCCCATCCATACCACCAAGTCAATTCCAATTAATCCCTCTTCATTCACTCAGATTAATGTGTGATATCTATCTATGTATGACACAAGTAATAGTCCATTTTCAATTTGCATTTTGTGATTTTATAGTTTGTATTTTCACATCTCCAATTTTTCTGAGTAAGACAACAAGCAGATGAAAAAGAGCTAAAATTGATAAATTATATACGTACTGCTGTCTTTTAACTCACTGCCTAATTAAAATAATAATACAAATTCATGCTTTTATTTACTTATTTGGAAGATTAGAAATGACAGCTTATAAAAAGCATCCCCAGAATTTTTTTTCAAAAATTTCTAGAATAATTTCCACCTCTTGCTCTATACATTGAGACTTCCTCCTCTGTGGCTGCCTATGAATGACCAATTTGGCACTTTTTTCTTTGTAGTTGCTACAACTTCCTGTCTTCTGGTTCCTGTGTTTGAAGAGGACATCTCATCCTCTGTCATGCTCAGTTAAAGGCTTCTCATTGGCACTTTAAACAACTGCTCACCTGCTGCCTTCACTCATGCCCTGGATGGATCGAATAATGGAAAGCACGTTGTGAGAGAAGCAGCTTCTGTGCATCAGAAAAAGCCAAAAAAGTAATTTCCCATAAATAGGATATTTTAGTACCAGCAGTAAAGTGGGGCTTAGAAAAATATCTACTGTCAAGAGACAAAGAGAGGTGAAAAAGCAAATAACACCTGCTTTATCATAGCACACACAAGGTGTTTTCCTGAAAATTACCCACAGCAAGGACCTACAAATAACAGAAATTAACTATGGCCTCTTGGCTGAAGCTAGGAGAAAGCTAATGTAGAAAGGATATGAGTGCTGGTGTGAGCACTCTGTGAATGCAAGGAGCAAGCCAGAGGAGCGTGACTGGCATAGTGGAATGAACTTCTGAATTTTGCGATCATGTGAATAATAGCAGGAAAAAAAGTCAAAATGAGAGATGTTTAAATGAGATACTACACAAAAAATAGTGCCTAGTGGAGTTTCAGAGAAATGTAATCAACTTTTGACAAATTCCAGTTCCCTAGGTTTTCTCTTCCTAGATGGCGTACTGAAACAGAAATGACCCTTGGACATAAAGGCAAGGAATGAGGCCACATGGGCAATGATAAAAGGTCAGCAGGAGTCTCTTTACAAACTTCCAGTGATTAGGCCATTCTATGACTGGATCATTTATGTTGTGCACAGATTATCTGTGGTTTGCAGTTCAGTCATTTTTATTTTACAGTATAGAGCACATGACATTCAAAGCAAGCTCAGTTGTGGACTGAGGAGTGAGGGATTTAGAAGGTGAGAAAGTGCCAGGTGTGGCCCTATACAAACCTGTGATATTATCAAAAGTTGCATTTTTATACCCTTCTCTGGGCACCTCCGGTGTTTCCATTCCTTGCATATACTAAAATTGCTTATCAGAAAGGTTAATGAGTCTAAGTCGCAGATACCTTGCTATAAGAGCAGGTGAGTGAATAGGATAAGTATTCTAGGATTAAGGAACAGGTGGGGACAGTAATTCATTTTTATTTTTATTAAAGTTATCAGGGTGACATTGTTAATAGAATCATATAGGTTTCAGTTGTAGGCTTCTGTGATGAGTAATTCTTTTCGAATGTGTTTTTCTTTATTCCTCAGGATGGCTTTGGAAGGCTGATGAATAGTAGAAGCCTCCTTTAATTGATTTAAAAGTTTTGTAATATTATAAAGTTGAGAGTGGAGGTGTGGCAATACTGATTTCCACAACTTAAGTATTCTCTTGAAGGAGTAGGCATTCACCCAGAATTTAAGAGGTAAAAAGAAAAAGAGAACAGAGCACAGAGAGGTTCAAAGGCAAAGTGGACTGGAACTGAGGTGAGGGTGTGTCTGAGGACGTGCAGGTGACCTAAGCAAACAGATATGTATGTTGATAGGGTGGAAGCAAAAAACATATCACTAAATATGCTCTGGAGTTTGAACTTCATCACTATATTAAACTATCGTATCTCTGAGTGATATGATAGAGCCCACTTTTTAGAAGGATGTTTCAGGATATAATCTGGAGATAAACCATGGGAACTGAGCCTGGAGGCAGAGAGATCAGTTGAGAGACAGCTGTATGAGGAGAGTCTGATATGGGGCCTGGCAGCATCGTTGGCAAGGAGAGGGCATATGTAAGAGCACCCCAGGAGGCAGGTTTTCCATGACTAAGTGATCATTTTATGTGATGGAGTATAAAGAAAGCCTGGCCAGCTCTCAGATTTCTAACTTACTAGATGGTGGTAGCACTAAGTCAGTTATGAAGAACCCATCTGCGGGGGCAGGCAGGGATTGGAGGAGTTGAGTTCCTATTGGAGTGCTCCACTAGGTGATGATGAAGAGTGTGTTCAGGTTTGGGGATATCCCCGTAGGTCACAGCAGTGGCTAAATAGGCAGTGAATGTGATCACTCATGTGGCTGTACATCCTGAGAAGACAGGGAAAGAGAAAAACCAGCAGAACATCTGGGCTATTGGCACAGGCGGCAGTTATAGCAAGGCCAGATGGCTCCATGCAAGCAGAAAGTCAGGTGGAGATGCAGCAAGTGTGGGCTGTGAACTCAGAGGCGCTTTAAGCAGAGGCAGTTGATGGCTCTCATTAGCTTCATAGGAAAGGAGCATGCCTTTCTTAAGAGCTGTAAGTTGAGGCACATTTTGCTTATTTAAAGCATCCATCATCCATCCATCTGCCCACCCCTCCATCATTCACTGGTCTCCCAATATGTGGTAGGCTCAGTGCTAAGAATCGAAGAAGGAGCTGTCATCTAAGTCCTAGGAGGTCAGTCTCTGCAACCAGCTGCACAGGTGAATCCCTCTGTCTGCTGAGAGACCTAGATCCTCTTTCCTCTGTGGCAGAGGTAGGACCTGGGTGAACTACTCACCCACTGGGAATGATTCTGTAACTCTCCATTGCCACAGGATAAAATTACTTGCCTTGGTGCCCATGGCCCTCAATGACCATTCTTGCCTTCCTGTGTCCTGTACTTTAACAATGCTGAGCAGATCGCAAGCTCTCAACCCAAGAATACTTTGTGTACATTTTTCTTATTTAGACTTTCTTTTCTCTTTTCTGGGAGACTTCTATGTATTTTTAAGATACTGTTTAAGCATCACCTTCTTTTGAAATCTCTGGTGATTATCTAAAGCAGTATGTGACTCAAGAGTCAGCCTCACCTTTATACAAAGCCCAATGTGGCTAATGCAAGGTAATGTGGTCTTGGGCATAGCTACTTATATTTTCTGAATCTGAATCCCTACTTTTCAAAACAAAAGTTGTGGTGTCCACTTTGTAAGATGGTTATAAGTAGAAATATATTATTTCTAATTACATATACAAATATATTGGTATGCAAACAATAATGAAGTATCCATTGTCTCCTAAATGAATCTTCAGTCAAGAGCAACTCTCAGTTCTTCTATTGACACATACATACATCATGGCCCCACCCTCACTGTGGAAGCTACTTTCAATGGACCCCCCAATAAAACCAGCTTCCCTGGGTTCATGCCTTTTAAATGCAAGGCAGCTCTCTTAACTTTGGGTTGGTCTAAGATTCATTTATAACCAATGGGACATAGGTTAAAAGTGTCCCTTAGGGTGGCTTCTGGGGATGGGCTAAAGAAAACCCATGCCTTCCACCATGATCTCCCTGCACACTATTCTGGAGGAAGCTGGAAACCATGTTCTAGTCCCTGAGCCCACCATGCTGTAAAGAAGCCCAAGCTAAGCACATGGAGAAGTCACATGAAGGTGGAAACGCATGGCAAGTGCTGCCTGTTCTGCTACCACCCCTGGGCTGGCTCTGTGAGTGAGGGAGCCACCTCAGCATCCAGCACTGAGCAACATCTGACAGCAACAAGAGGAGAAGCTCTATGTAAAAACTGTCTTGCCGAGTCTATAAATCTACAACCGCTTGAGATAATGATACAATATGGAGTCCATACTATAGAACTGGAGCAATCCTTGTTCTAGAAACATCCCTCATAGGTTAGGCAGGACACTCCTAACCTCTTGTGTCCTCTCACAACTGGTGAGAGCCCCAGAAGCTGCCCTAAGGATTGTCTCTATGCTCCCTGCTTGTCTGTTGACCTCCTGAGGGACTATGAGTGCCATGGGCTGCAGGGTCAAGAACCTAGCAGAGTGCCTGCCAATTAAGTGGGACTAAGACCCTCTTTTGACCAAATATTCACACTATATAGTATTTAAAAGTCTCTTCTTTATTTCTAACCTTCTATAAGACCGGGCTCAGTAAAACAGGATTAATAATTACTCCTACTAAGGAAATTTGTTGTAAGAAAATGGACTGATCTGTATAGAATACTTTACAGGTGTAGCATATAGTCAGCATTCAGTATCAGATGATACATGGCATGTTGGACATTGGGCCAGGCTACAGGTAGATGCTCATTCAATGCTTGTGGAGCTCAGTAGAATCAAATGGTTCAAACCAGAGAAGGGACCACCAATGACCACCCCAGTGAGGCCCAGAGAAAGCTGCTACATGCAAGATCCTCGAGACCTTTGCAATTGCTGAGAGGTCACACCTGAACATAAGGAATTCTTTCCGGTCATTCCACACTCAGAGGTAGAGAGTGGGGAGTTACCACAGTGCAAGTGAGAAGGACTATGAATACCAGTGAGGATTCCCCTTATCTCTCAGGACTAATAGACATGACAAAGAAACAAAAGGGGAGGAGGAAGGAAAAGCACAGCCCTCTCAGAAAGCAATGGAAAGAGAAATGCAAAATAATAAACTCAAAGATGAGCCTGACATGTTTGGTCAGTAATGTTTGGTCAGTAATGGCCCATGAGACGCTGGACCTACAGGCTTCTGTCCAGCTCCATAGGGAACAGCAGCAATGGCTGGAGCACCTCACCGGGGTCAGCACTGAGGATGCAGTTGCAGCTCACATGTCTGTGGGTATGCTTCTCCTTGCCTGGCGGTGGCCTCCTGGCTCCTGAAGAGGCTGCCCATTCTCATGTTCCTGTCCTGTTGTCCCTCTGGCTTTTGATAGGTGGTTATTTTTCTTGGCAATGATCCTACAATGCCCATCCACATGGCACTGCACCTGCACCCCAACTATCCACTTGTACTTTGCCCACGCCTAGGAAAAGGGCATAGGCATGTTACTAATTTGAAGTCATAGCTCAGGAAAAGTCAGGTGTCAGCCATGCCACTGTACCAGCACACCCCTGTGTGCATAATGAGTTGCATTTTGGTCCTCACAGCTCCAACCACTTTAGGTTCTGCAACTGTGCACAGGGTGCTGTGCAGCCCTGGGGAAGAACGAGACCAAATGGCCACCCTGAAAAGACAAAATGTCAGCCCTGCCAGTGTTGCCCAGTGGTTGAACATTGATCTATGAACCAGGAGGTCATGGTTCGGTTCCCGTTAGGGCACATGCCCAGGTAGTGAGCTAGATCCCCAGTGTGGGCTGTGCAGGAGCCAGTCAGTCAATGATTCTCTTTCATCATGGATGTCTCTCTCTCTCTCTCTTCCTCTCCTTTCCTCTATGAAATCAATATATATATATATATATATATATATATATATATATATAGAGAGAGAGAGAGAGAGAGAGAGAGAGAGAGAGAGAACTTCAGATAGATTCAAGAATCTTCCTAGCCCCACTTTCTGCCTGTCTCTCCATAAAAATTGAAGTTAAAGTGTTTGCTTTCACCTAGTACAAACCATGTTGGACAGTCCCATGAGTGGCTGTGGATGGCTTAAATACCACTACTTTGGACATATTAACTGATTTAATCTTCTGAGCAATCCTAGTGTTATTATTATTATCTGTATTGGGGAATAGTATTATCCTAGTGATAAAATCAAAGCATGGAGAAGTTAAAAAGTCATATAATAAATACATGGCAAAATTAGAGTTGCCTGACTTTGCCATGTAACGTTTGTAACAACATATGACATGTATATATATAAAAGGCTAATATTCTAAGTGCCCCCCCCACACACACACCATCTGACTGGTCACTATGACACACACTGACTATCAGGGGGCAGATGCTCATCGCAGGAGTTGCCAAGCTGCAGTGACTTGGCAGCAGTGGTTCTTGGGTGATGCAGCCTGAAACCAGAGAGGAGGGAGCCTGATTCCTTGGGGACCAAGTAATTCCACTTTTGGCCATGGGTTATATTGTTGCTGGGGCACAGTTGGCCCTGAATCTGGTTTACTGCACAATAGCATTTGCATTCCACACCCTATACAACAGCAACTTTGTAGAGTGCTCTCTTTCACTCTAAGACCCCTCGAGGGATGTTGGAGAGCTAGTTTTGGCCTGGTCACTGCAGGCCAGGCTGAGGGACCCCCATCTGCTAGAGGGACCTTGCTCATTCCACAGATGCCGGGGAGGGACTGTGGGAGGTTGGCTCCAGGGCGTGTCTAGCACATATCCTCAGTCCTACCCTGCCAGTCACCTTCTAATTAATTCCATTTCAATGTGCACGAATCTGTGCACCAGTTCATTAGTTTTAGTATAACTACATTCCATGCAATTCATTGTTTATCTGAAATTCACATTTTTTAATTTTTTTTAATTTTTATTAATTTTTTATACATATCTCCCCATTGGCCCCCTCCCTCCCAAGCATACCCCAACCCCCCAGTGTCTATGTTCATTGGTTATGCTTATATGCATGCATACAAGTCCTTTGATTGATCTCTTATCTACCTCACCTAACTTTAATCTTCCTGCTGTAATTTCACAGTCTGTTTGAAGCTTTACTGTCTCTGTATCTATCCTTTTGTTCATCAGTTTATAATGTTCTTTATTATCCACAAATGAGTGAGATCATGTGATGCTTCTTTTTCATTGACTGGCTTATTTCACTAAGCATAAGACTCTCCATAAACAAATGGGACTACATCAAAATAAAAAGCTTTCGCACAGCAAAAGAAACCATCAACAAAACAACAAGAAAGATCACTGTATGGGAGAACATATTTGCAAATGTTATCACTGATAAAGGTTTAATCTCCAAAATCTACAGCCAACTTATACAACTTAATAAAAGGAAGATGAATGATCCAATAAAAAAATGGGCAACGGACCTAAATAGAACCTTTTCAAAAGACGAGGGAAGGAAGGCCAAGAGACACATGAAAACATGTTCAAAGTCATTAATCATCCGAGAGATGCAAATCAAAACGACAATGCAATACCATCTTACACCTGTCAGGATGACAATAATCAACAAATCAACAAACGACAAGTGTTGGCGAGGATGCGGAGAAAAAGGAACCCTTGTGCACTGTTGGTGGGAATGCAGACTGGTGCAGCCACTGTGAAGAACAGCATGGAGTTTCCTCAAAAAACTAAAAATGGATTTCCCATTTGACCCTGTAATCCCACTCTTAGGAATTTATCCTAAGAAATTACAAACACCAATCCAAAAGGATTTATGCACCCCTATGTTCATAGCAGCCCAATTTACAATAGCTACAATTTGGAAACAGCCTAGGTGCCCGTCAGATGAAATTCACATTTAACTGGACTTCTAGTATTTTATCAAGCAATCCAAAGCAAATCAGAATGGAACCCAGACAATCTTGTCCTCAAACCACTCTTCTCAAAACCCCATCTCAAATCGGATGGGTTTGCTGACTTCCCCATTTTATCCCTGAATAGGGACTGTCTCTGCTCTGTCCCGCCCTGAGCACACCTCAGGTCCAGGGCTAAGCACCATCCTGAGCTCTCGCCTGCTCTGTGCACAGTGGCTCATCTGTGGCATTACCCTCATGACTGCAGGAGAAGCCTCTGCTATTTCCCGAATGGACATCTATGAAGTCAATGTAGGGGCAGTACTACCTCATATGCTTTTCTGATGTGACGCTTCCTTTCCACAGAGGATAAGAAAGTGGAACACACCAATAAGAGAAAGGGGGTAGGGATTGCTCACCTGAGCTAGTCCCTTTAAGCCCTTAGAACACAAAGGCAAGCATTTCTTCCGGGAAGAACCAGTTAGTGGCATTTTCTCATTTTCCTGCATGTAATACTCACATGGACGCCAATTATGTGCCGAACAGCTTCTAAGAGTTCAGCTGCAAAAATCCATAGGCTTTCCTCTCAATTGGATGAAAGGATTTTAAATCATTCCCACCTCATGCCAACCATAGTCATCGTTTTCTTTATAGCCACCTTTCTTGTTTCTTCCCCTAAGCACAGCACAAAAGGTGGAGGGCTCCTTTAAAGAAAGGCTTTCATTTTAACAATAAAACAAGATCAGTGGAGACAGTGGAATTAGATTTCCTGCAAAATGAAGGGGAAAAAAGACATTACACTAAAAATATTTTGCAGAGAAAATGAAGAGTTGCTGGCTTAAAATTACAAAATAAATCCTAACATTTAAATGTTCTGAGGTCACATCCCATTTCTAGGCTCTTAGCATTTGCTTCAATATTAAGAAAATATATATCTCAGCAAGAAACCTAACTGGTGATTTGATGAATGCATCTTCATCTGGCTCCTTTGTTATAATATATGTGAAGACTAGTTCTCTCTGTGCTATGCTTGCAGCACACAGGGTGTGGTGGGTATCATGTGAGACTGTCAGGGTACCCCAAATGTTTGTAGGGGCTGGGGATGAACATTTGGAGTGAAACCTTTCCTGAGCTAATTGCCTAAGAAGAAATTGAGGGGCAGGGTCTAAGATTTTAAAGGCTTGGTGTGTGAGTGTGTGTATGTGAGCGTGTGTGTGTGTGCATATGTGCGTGTGTTTGTTTTGGAGGAGGGAGAGAAGGTTTTCTGGGATAGATCTCTTTCTTGCAGGAGAGAAGGTGTATTAGCCTGGAAGTGAGCCATGAGCATCCACACAGCCTTTCCTTTTTCTTTATTCTTCTGCATAGTTCTCCCTTGCTTAGTGCTCCAGCCAAGGATGCCCATGAGTGCCGCAGGTACCGAGGGAAGTCAGAGTTCCTGTCATAGGGACTGTGCAGGGAGGCCTTGATGGCAGATGAGTATTCATCTATTTCTGCTAATTCATACAGCATTTGCTTAATTTTTATCTTTTTCCCAGACTCCTCCAAGAGAGCCTCCTATCCTCAGGGAGCCATTTGCCACTTCCTAATTCAGTAACCAGGTGTTTAATCACCCAGAAGAGTATTTCACAAGGTATGTTCATCCTTTATCAGGCACAGGAGCGCGTTGTGTCCTCAGAGGCCTCATTGCAGTCTGCCTTATGCCCCTCATGCCTTTCGGACCTTCCTCAAAAGATTGTTTTGGAAGTGAAACAGGATGAGGCCAATGTCACTGAGTTCTGAGATGGTTTGTTCTGCAGCCACGTACATGAGAACAATGCTGGAGAGGAAGGGAGTCTCCTGTGTCCAGGAGCTAAGAGTAGGGGTGGATCAAGACACTCAAACAATGTCATTCAGTCTGTCACTCTCTGGCTCTGTTTTCTTCCATTTTCTTCTTCATTTGTGAGATCCTCTGTATATGACGGCAAAAACAATAACAGAAAGCTCAGCCTTATATCCTGCCAAGTTGAGAGTTTCTGTGGAAGGAGAAAGCTGCTGTCCTAATAACTGAGGAAATGCCCTGCCTTTATTCTTCTCAGTCCAAGTAGGTAATGTGCTAGGCCTGACCAATCCCTTTGGGCTAGAGAGCCCATTCCCATGTCCAGGGTCCACCCTGCTGCCCAACCACACCAGGAGCGAAGAGAGGGGAAGGCTTACCCCAAAGAATAGTGAAGTGCGTGGTCAGGAGAATGGACAACAGATGTTGGAAAAGCAAATGAGCACAAGCTGGCTCAGGTCACTATTGCCTGGGGGGCGGGGAGCTGGGTGTGGGTTTGGTCCAGGAATTAAATCATGCAGAGTCTTTGACAAGGGAGGAGGCACAGCTGTGCAAGACTTACAGGGAAGCAGATCAGCGCAATGGAGTCTTACAGGTGCCATGCTGTATGCACAGGAAGCAGGAGGGCTTGTGTGCCGGTTGGAGAATCCCTCCTTCTAACCGTATTCTAATTCCTGGCAGGTGGCCAAGCACACTGCTTTCCCTGCAGAGCCCAGAGTCTGGCTGTCTCCAATCTGGGTCTGGCTGGAACTCTGCATGCCCCAACTTCTGCAGCAACAAGATTCTGGCAAATGAGGTGAGACTGAGTGGGATGGCTCAGAGAATTGCCTAAAAGCAGGGGCAAAAGGAATCTGCCCTTTACAAACTCCCCGAGTAATAAAATAAATCGCCAGATTATTCAGAATTGAAGGGCTCTGCTCCCTGGCTAGAGTACCCACAAGTAGTTCCCAACTCTCGGGAGCTTGTTAATATCCTGGGGCACAGGACATTGCAGTGTGCAGGCCCTGGGAGAGTTTGGTTATATAGGAGGGAACATTCCCAGTGCGAGCTGCTAGCTCTGCTCTGAAGAGCATCCTCACTTAATGAAGGGCTTCTGTTATGGGGACTATGACATGTGATACTCATGTAGAAAGAGTTTCTGTGGAAGGAATGGGCTCTGTTTCCTTCTGAATTCCCACACCTGCCAGGACCGCAATCCTCATCCCCTAACACAGGAAAATGCAGGTGGAGTTGGTTATAGGAAAGAACATCTTCAGTCTGGAACAAGTGTTCCAGGCTGGCCTGTTCTACTGGTATCCCTGCCCTAAGTGGGAGACGCCTTTGGTGAGTGTGCTTGGCTTCTGCAGAAAACAGTCTGGACCCTTCTTCTTCTGGATTGTTTCTCTCCCCTTCCCTGTTTTCCGCTCTGCATCCCCACTCCTCTCTCTTCCTTTTCCAGGGCTCTATTAACCTTGAACCTGATTGCACTTCTGACTTTTCCATGTGGGTGTGGCTTTGAAGAAACTCAGATCTTGCTCCAGTTTCCAGCTCCACCAGCATAAGCCCTGTGACTTGCTCAAGTCACCTAACATCTCCCTTAACTTAATTTACATCAACCCCAAATTGCGGATGACAACTGAGCAGAGCTCAAAGAGTGGTTTCTGCAAGTGCTAGCACAGCCCTGGGAAGGCAGAGGTGTTCAGTTGATCCCCATCTATCCCTTTACCTTCTTTCCCTATAGTTCATCATGTTATCATTCCCAACTTGGATTATGGATTACAAAATGCAGCACAAAGACAAGCCATTATGATTAATATTCTCATATATTATTATCATTTCCCTCTTTCTGTAGTATAGCACCAGCTCATAGCAGATATTCACTAAGTAATTATTAAACGAGATGAATGGCCATTTCTATGCCTACCTCTAAGGTATTATTTCTGCTAATTTCCCTCTTGCAGGAAGCTCTCATAGATCACTGTGGCCCACAGAGGTGCACACTTCCTTGGCACTTCCCATGTGGTGACCACGGCAGGATTCTGTTAGTATCAGGGGTCGCTCTCACAGCTGTTCTCCAGGTGATCTTGGGAGCTCTCCCTCTACTATTTCCTATCTCCTTTCTCTAGGATGGTCTACTGATTACTCTCTGTGGCTGTTCTTGGGTATATGTATATGTATATGTATTTGTAATGTATATGTATATGTAATATATATGCATTTGAGGGCTACGCCTTGATGCGGTTTTTGGTGATACTGATGATGATGGTTGTTACAAGAGAAGTGTTGGTTTGTAAGAGGAGTGATTCGAGGCTGCCAAAAATGAATGAGAAGGAAACAGATAATTCCAGGAAGAATGGGATGCAGGAGAAGGAGGGGGCAAAACAGAATCCTGAGACCTTTTACACCTAGGAAGAACAGTCTGAGACTGTAAGAATTACAGTATGTATATAGACATCAGGCATACTTAATACAATATGCAATTATTCATTCAGATTAGAAGACTATATTTGAAATTTAGACATAAAATGTAATAAATATTACATCTATAACTAATTTACATGTCAGAAAGGGTAACAGGAGTTAAAATCACAATCTCACAGTTGGCCACAATAGATCTCTAACTACTCAGATGTGTCAGTCCTGTTTCTTCCAGGTATTTTCATTGATTTGCAAACAAAATCAGTTTCTTTTTCCAAGTTCATTGTCCTTTTGCTGTTAAGACTCCTTAAAAATTGTGTGGACTTTCTATTCATCAGATTATATGCCAATCCATTTATTGAGATCAAGAAGTGGCAATTATTATTGTCTTGTGTAGATGAGAAAATGGAGGCTTATAAAATTACTATGGCCTGGTGCATGAATTCATGCACATTGAAAGGAAATTAATTAGAAGAAATATTTTAATATTCACCTTTTCTCTATAATAGAAGTGTCAACCAAATTCACAATCAACAATGACAGATCAAAACACCCTCATGCTATTGGCACTAGTGAGACCATATCTCACATGCATGAATCAACTTAGCCTTTTATATATGTAGAATAAACTTGTTTAATTAGACCTGCTTTCTGATTTAGCTAAACTTTTTCCAGCTCAGTGAAGCACCCCAACTTCTCTATTAGGTAATTGTCAGCGACACACCAGCAAATATCCAAGTTGATTATTCTTTTGCCATTAAGACTGCTTAAAAATTGTGTGGACTTTCTATTCATCAGATTACATGCCAATCCATTTGTTGAAAACCACATCCAAAATTGTTTGAGGCATGATTCCCTCTTGTAGCCTTACAAATAGTTACTTTGGGATTAGAATTCTAACATACCCTTAGAATTCTTAGGAGCCTTTTTGAAAGGACCTACTCAGCACTATAATAACATAGGAACCCATAGCCCAAGGTTTTGACCTTGGCCCAAGGCACCTATTCACTCTGAGAATTTTTACCATGGAGGACTAGGCATGAGAACAGTCCTATTTTCCAATCCAGCAAGTGCCACTTCCTCTGTTACTTTAGTATACTTGGCAGTATGCAGTTAATATGTCAACATCCTGCCTAGAAAACTCCTCAACAACATAAAAAAAAGTTGTAAGGTACCTGTTTTACTTTTCAATTTACTCCAGGCAACCACTTTGCAAACTGCTTTATTTTACAAAATGTCATTGGTTTCCTTGGTGTCACTAAAGTTGTCCCCCTTGATAATGGTTTCCCCATTGTTCTAGTCTCCATTGGCTGCACAGTTGCATAGTCAATGTCATGTGTTTTAGAGTTTGCTTTTAATAATAGCACTCCACTTCTAGGCAAGTGCTCTGCATTGGTTCCCTTTGCTGTATACAAAACATAGTGGCTTAAAACAATAACCATTTCTTTGGTTTAAACATTCTGTTGGTGACCTGGGCAGTTTAGGGCTTTCTTATGGGTCTGTGGTCTGATGGTGGGTTAGTCAGTGGTTGTGTGGTCTAGGAGGACTTCATGTGTGGCAGTTGGCTGAAACAGTGAGGGCCATGGAGCAACCCATCTACCATCCTCTAGTAGCTCCTAACCTTCTTCACTTGCTGGTTACTGGAGCATTACCCAATCGGGAGGGGAGAAATTTCACCAGTAATTACTTTTCATGACTATAATTATAATATGACTAGAGACCTGATGCATAAAATTTGTGTCCTTGGTGGGGGGGGTCCCCTCTCACGGTCCAGGAGCTCTCAGGAGATGTCTGGCTGATAGCTTAGGCCCACTCCCCCTGGAGAGAAAATGGAGGCTTCCCACCACCACCACTGCCCTATCCAGCCATGAGCTCAGCTTCTGGCTGAGAGGCACTCCCCCTGTGGGAGTGCACTTACCACAAAAGGTAGCTCCTGCATTAAGTGTCTGCTCCCTGGTGGTCAATACACATCATACTGACCTGTCATTCCATCATTCAGTTGATTTGCATATTAGCCTTTTATTATATAGGATGGATAATGATCCATTGCCAGAGCATATCACATGGCCAATTCTGAATTAAACTAGAGAACAATAGACTTCTCTTAGTGGTGTGGGATGAAATGTGGCCAGTTTCTGAATTTACAACAAAACCTTAGTTGGCCTGAGTCAACAGTGTAACATTTAATCACTGTTCTAAATGACTTCAACTTTAGTATCTCACTAAAATCTACATAGCCAATGAATCTGGGGGGAAAAGTATATTAAATTTCTAATATAATATTTATAGCCAATTAAGATAAAAATTCTCTGTGTTTGATCATTCTACTTGCATAATGATGAGGCAGTGAGCTATTTTGGATGGTATGAGAAGAAATTTCACTCATTACTATAGAATTACTCTTCCATGTTCTTCATCACATGTTAAGAAAAAAGGAGGAAATCAGGATGTAAGTAAAGTATCAGTCTAATGGGTAGAAATACAAAGCAATCTAGTGGTTCATCTCAAAGCACATGGAGATAGGTTTACATTTCTTTCTGGTAAATTTAGGAAAAATGTAGCAAGATGTCTTGCTTCATTCCATTCCATTTGAATAAGAACCTCACAGCTTATTCACACTTTGCAGTTACAAATCTCTTTACTTTCATCAATCAGTAAATGTTCAAAGTGACTGGGTCATCATGGCACACATTATTATCTCCACTTCAAAGGTTGCTGAGTCTTAGTCAAGTACCCAGAAAGTAGGGACATAGGAGAGAGGCGAAGACAGGACTTTGAAGGAGGAAATAGAATTGGGGGATCATAGCATTATCAGCATATTACAACAAAAAGTTTGTTTGAGAGAACTTAATGCATCAGGAAATCTAGAACTCTGAGTGCAGTTGAGGCTTTGGAGATCATGGACTTACTGTGTTTTTGATTTTTTTTTCCCAGAAAGAAGCTTCTTTGGGGGAAAGATGGAAAGGAAAGATGTGGTCACCAAAAGCAAAATGCAGGAGGTGAAGAAAGGCATGTAGCCACAGAAGGTGATATATATTTATACACAAATTTCCCAAATGGTTTCATAGCCCATAATTCTGGGTAATTTTTTTTTCTAGGAATATGTCCATTTCTTGCATGTTGCCCAATTTGTTGGAATAGAGTTATTCATAGTATTTTTTAACAATCCTTTGTGTTTCAGCAGAGTCTGTTGTTATTTCTCCTCTTTCATTTCTGATTTTGTTTATTTGGGTCTTCTCTCTTTGCTTCTTAGTGAGCCTGGATAGAGGTCCATCAATCTTGTTTATCCTTTCAAAGAACCAGCTCTTGGTTTTGTTGATCTTTTGAATTGTTTCTTTGGTCTCCATGTTGTTTATCTCCACTATGATCTTTACTATTTTCTTCCTTCTGTTTATACTGGGCTTTTCTTGTTGCTCTCTTTCTAACTCTTTAAAGTTGTAGGGCTAGAAAATTTATTACCATTGTTTCCTGTTTTTTGCAGTAAGCTTGTAGGGCTATGAACTTCCCTCTCAAGACTGCTTTCACTGTGTCCCATAAATGTTGTGCTGTCATTGTCATTTGTTGTCATGATGTTTTTTATTTCTTCCTTGACATCTCTGGTTACCCAGTCATTGTTTAATAGCATGCTGTTTAGTCTCCATGTGTTTGATTTCTTTCTATTGTTTTTATTATAGTTGATTTCCAGTTTTATGCTACTGTGGTCTGAGAAAATGCTTGATATGATTTCTATCTTCTTAAATTTGAAGAGACTTTTCTTATGACCCAATATACGATCTATCTTTGAAAATGACCCATGTGCACTGGAGAAGAATGTATATTCTGTGGCTTTGGGGTGAAATGTTCTGAAGATGTCAATTAATTCCATCTGGTCTAGTGAGTTGTTTAGGATTGATGTTTCTTTGCTGATTTTTTGTTTAGAGGATTTGCCCTGTGGTGACAGTGGGGTATTAAAGTCTCCTACCATGATTACATTGCTGTCAATCTCTCCCTTAATATCCTCCAGGAGTTGTTTTTTTTTATTTAGTTGCTCCTATATTGGGTGCCTGTATGTTTACCAGAGTTATTTCTTCTTGTTGGATTGTTCCCTTTAGTATTATGAAGTGGCCTTCTTTATCTCTTGTTATGTTCTTCACTTTGAGATCTAATTTGTCAGATATAAGTATTGTAACCCCAGCATTTTTTTCATTTCCATTTGCCTGAAATACCATCTTCCATCCATTCATCTCAATCTGTGTGCATCTCTTTTCCTCAGGTGGGTTTCTTCTAGAAAACAGATATATGGATCATGTTTTCTTATCCAATCGGTTACCCTATGTCTTTTGATTGGAGCATTTAATCCGTTTACATTTAACATTATTATTGATAGGTACTTTTTGTCGCCATTTTTAGTCGTTATCCTCCACTTCTTTCTTCGCTTCCTATTTCTTTTTATTACAGCAGACCTTTTAACATTTCTTGCACTGCTGGTTTGGTGGTAATATATTCCCTTAGTTCTTTTTTGTCTGAGAAGCTTCTGATTTCACCTTCAATTTTTATTGAAAGCCTTGCATGGTATAGTATTCTTGGATTCAGAACCTTCCTTTGCATGACTTTGTATATTTCATTCCATTCCCTTCTGGCCTGATGAGTTTCTGTTGAGAAATAAGTAGCTAGTCTTATGGGGGTTCCTTTGTAGGTAACTTTCTGTTTCTTTCTGGCCACTTTTAAGATTCTTACTTTGTTGTTGATGTTTGCCACTTTAATTATAATGTGCCTTGGTGTCGGTTTTTTGAAGTTCATTTTGCTTGGGTCTCTGTGAGCTTCTTGGATTTGTGTGGGTTTTTTCTTTCCTATATTGGGGAAGTTTTCTGTCATTATTTCTTAAAACAGGATTTTTATTCCTTGCTCAGTTTGCCCTCTTTCTGGAACCCCAATTATGCGGATGTTGTTTTGTTTCATGTTATCCCAAAAGTTCCCTTAGGCTCTCCTATTGCTTTTTAATTTTTTTTTCTAGAAGCTGCTGTACTTGGGTATTTTTTCCTACCTTGTCTTCTAGCTTACTGATGTGGTCCTCTGCTTCTTCTAGTCTACTCTTTATGCTTTCTATTGAGTTCTTTATAGCAGTGATGTCATTTTTCATTTCTTCTTGACTATTCTTCATTTCCTCTTGGCTCTAACTCACATTGTCAATTTTGTCTTCCATTATTTCCATCCACCTTATGATCATTTCTCTGAACACTTTCTCTGGCAGGCTTATTTCTTCTTCTATATCATTCACTTCCTTTTTTGGTGATATCTGCCTTTCTGTCGTATGCAGACTATTTCTTTGTCTGTCCATGGTCTTTCTTCTCCCGGTGTCTGGTTATGTAGTTCTCTCTCCTACGTTGATTTAAAGGCACAAACTACAACATGCCCAGGTACTACACACAAGGCACTGAACAGAAATGTATTCATGATGTTAATAACCACAAATAAGGTGACCACCAATGAAAGACAAATTATTGGTAAGTATAGAAAGAAGAAGAGGAAAATGAGGAAAAAAGAAAAGAAAGAAGTGCCAAAATCAAATTGGGTGAAGGGAGAAAAAAAAAGAAATGAATAAAAAATAAAAGAAAAGAAAATAAATGAAAAGGTGAAGAAGAAGAAAAGAGAATGAGAAAAAATTCAGAGAGAAAAGAAAGAGAATAAGAGAGAAAAGGGGAACAAAATATAGATTTGAGGAGAAAACTCCAATTGAACAGCCACTGATCCCAACAAATGCAGGCAACAAGTACCCGGAGATTAATACAAATTACAAATAACAACTATTATCAAGGGAGTCGAGGGAAAAGAGAAGTAAAAAACAAACCAAAACAAAGCAAACAAAAAGCAAAATAAAACAAGTACAATAACCTAAAACAATCTCACAAAAATGTACAAAAAATCAATATAATCACCGTTCAGGCAAACAGCAACAAAAGGACATAAAAAAACCAACAACTTTTTGGATTGTGAAAACAAGAAGAGAGAGGTTTGCATGGACTTGGAGTAGGGGATTTGAAATTAGATATATAAGTGGGGTGAAATTTTAACCAGTAAAGGGAAAGAATAGGGAGAATCTACAATTTGAAAAGGGAAAGAGAAAAAAGACAACAAAATGGGGAAAGTTAGGAGGAGAGTGTTGGCATAAACCTAGAGTTGAGATAGAGTAAAATTCTGCTAAAGGAAAGAGGAAAATAGAATGTAGAACTCTAATCCCAAATAAAATAAAGTGAAAACAAAATGACACATTTTTTTTCTGAAAAGGTAAAAGAGTAGTAGTAATAATACTAGTTGAAAACAAAAATGTAATAATTAAAAAGGTAAAATCAATTGAGGAGAAAGGAAAAAAATAGTTTTTTAATTAAAATATGCAAAAATAAAAA
The DNA here is from genome assembly GCA_011751065.1 of Lasiurus cinereus. Lineage (NCBI taxonomy): Eukaryota > Metazoa > Chordata > Mammalia > Chiroptera > Vespertilionidae > Lasiurus > Lasiurus cinereus. The sequence continues at coordinate 603,170 of JAAGEH010000049.1, forward strand.
ATAAAAAAAATCAAATAAAATTTTAAAAAAGTGAAAAAAGAAAAAGAAAAAAAATAGAATGGGCAGTAGTGGAGGTCATTCACTTCCACTATTGTTCTGCTTGGCACTCCTGTTTCCCAGTCGGGAGGGTATTGCAGTTCCCTGTATTCCAGTGCTGAGATGTGTTTTAATCTCTTTATTCTTTTGTGGTTATGCGAGAGTCAATTT